>VWZI01014440.1:60224-335525 GCA_013396835.1 Psilopogon haemacephalus
CCCGAAGCGCCTTTTGAGGGTTAGTAAAAAAAAAAAAAAAAAAAAAAAAAAAAAAAGACATGGTTATTTGGTCTGTATTTGAAAGGTGAATTCCATAGCAGATTTCACCTGGAATAGTACATGACTTCAGGCTCTGGAACATGTCCAGAGAAGGGCAACAAAGATGGTAAAGGGTCTGGAGAACAAGCCTTAGGAGGAGCAGTTGAGGGAACTGGGGTTTTTTAGCCTTTAGTAGATGAGGCTGTGGGGGAACTCATTGCTTTCTATAACTTCCTGAAAAGAGGTTGCGGTAAGGTAGACATTGGTCTCTTCCCTATAGTATCAGGTGATCGAGTGAGAGGAAATAGCCTGAAATTATGCCAGCCGAGATTTAGGTTGGATATTAGGAAAATTTTATCTGCTGAAGGAATGGTCAGGTGTTGGAACAGGCTGCCCAGGGATGTGATAGAGTCACTGTCCTTGGAGGTGTTTAAAAAATGTGTGGCTGTGGCATTTTAGGGACATGGTGGTGTTGGGTCCATGGCTGGACTCAGTGATCTTAGAAGTCTTTTCCAACCAAAGCAATTCTATGATTCTACAACATTTTATCAAGGTATTAACAGGTTATTGTTATGTCTCTTGAGTAACAACACAGTGCTTCATACCGTCTGTCCAACAGCTCATGCACAGTACTTGTCTCAACTTTTTTGTTCCTAAACAATTGTGTGGGTTGTCTGAACTTGACCTTGAAATTCTGAACATAATTTTTATTTTCTGAATGTTCTGAGCATTCGGGGAAATTCTTCAAGTGGAAACTGCTAAGAATAAAACTCTTTACTCTTGTCATATATTTTAATGTGCCATATATTTCCATAGCTATTTAAATGATGAATCTGAAAAAAATGCTGGTTTCCCTCATAAATATGTTTCCTGTGTCACCACCGCAGTCGCTTACCTTCTGTTTTATTCCCAAGAATGGTATGGATGAAGACTCAGACGACCCCAAATCCTTCAGTGCTGGCATGTTTAACAGAGGATCAGTAACTGTATACAGCATTAAGCAAAGCACTGTTTAAAGAAGCACAGATGTGAGGCTTTTTTCTGCCAAAGTTTGGATAATTATACTGGTATAAGGCAAGAAGTTAAATAGGAATATCAGTAACAGTGTATTTTTCTTTTTTTTTTTCCCCCTAAATATTTTGCTATTGTTTTGCTATTTGTGTTTTCTAATTTATGCCTGGAAAGAACTGTTCTGATTGTATCCAATAGCAAATTGTGATTATTGTTGCCAAAAGTAGATGTTGCTTCTTTATGTGAGTGAGAACAGATAGGAGGAGGCAGAGTTCTGAAGCAGAACCTGAGTTTGTGAGCATGAAATGTGAGAAATTCCACATGCCCTTGAAAGAAGCAGTGGCTTAGCAAAAAACCTTTGGGCATAAGTGAGATATCAATCCTCAGTATAAAATGTGGAGAGATATTACAAATATGGTGGAAACTGAGGATTAAATCCTTAATTCAAAAAAAAAAAATTAAATCAGAAAATAAAAATACAAAAAGGGGGAAAATTGTGGCAATTTAGGGGGAAATGGGGATAAATATGAGCATGAAATAGTCTAATCCTGCCTCTATTCATGCCAATGGAATGATTATCTTTTTCCTGAATGTATGGAGACTTCTAATACTTAAATATTTTACACTTTTGGTTAGGCACTGAAATAGGTTGTTCAGGGAGGTGGTGGAATCACCATCCCTGGAGATGTTCAAGAAATGTATGGACATGACACTTTCAGACATGGTTTAATGGCCATGGTGGTGCTAGGTTGATAACTGCACTCAATGATCTTTTTTGGTCTTTTCCAGCCAAAACAATTCTATAATTCTGTGATTCCCTTCTGTTGTTTGTGACATTGTTCTCAACAGCACATTTCCCCTTCTCTTCTATGTCTCTAATTAGAGTTTTCTGTCCTAAGTGTTACCAGAACTTAGACTTCAATCCCACTCTCACGCAAAGAAGTAAAAAAAGCTGGTAGCAAGTAATTATGAGAAGGAATTTCCTACACTTAGTGAGCCATGAAGAAGGTAAGACTTTCAGCATTCCTCAGTAGATCAGTTTGAATTTGCAACTTAAAATAGTTGGTTGGTAGTATGGTCTGAAAGAAAAATTTGATGGTGGTCCATGGTCCACCACAGTTTGGGACCTCTGCTATGGAGGCAGTATTTTTAACAAACTTGTTCTATTTTTTATGATTAATGGACCATGGGTAGCTGGGTTTGTGGGGTGAATCACAGAATCATAGAATGTCAGGGGTTGGAAGGAACCTCAAAAGATCATCTGCTGCAGCCCCTGTGCTATAGCAGGATCACCTAGAGCAAATCACACTGGAACTCATCCAGATGGTTCATTAATATCTCCAGAGGGGAAGACTCCACAACCTCCCTGGGAAGCTGGTTCCAGTGCTCTGTCTCCCTCACAGTGAAAAAATTCTTCCACAGGTTCACATGGAAGAGTGGTGTAGAGAAAGCAAGTAACTTAAGGGAAGTAAGAGCTAAGGAGGCAATCATAATCCTTATTTTGTCATTAACCTCTCAAATATATTGAGCACAAACTTTTTCAGTTTTAGAAATCAAATACGGACAACATTCATCATATATACATCCCATCTCAGATGGTAAAATCACAGGAGTCCAAAGAGATACCATGGATAAAAAAGAATGTGGTGAAAAGAATAAACAATGTGCCCTTGTGGCCAAAAAGGCCAACGGTATCAAGGGAAGTGTGCATCAAGCAAAGTGTGTTCAGCAGATGTAGGCAGATTCTCCTCTCCCTCTAACCTGCCCAGGTGAGACCACACCTGGATTACTGTTTCTAGTTTTGGGCTCCCCATTTCAAGAGAGACAAGGATCTACTGGAGAGAAACAAATGGAGAGCTGTAAGGATGGTTGAAGGATTAGAACACCTCTCCTATTAAAAGAAGTTTGAGAGGAGATCTTATTAATGTCTATAAATATATGAGAGGTAGGTGTCGAGATGAGGTGCCAGTCTCTTTTTGGTGATGCCCAGCAATAAGACAAAGAACAACAGGTATAAGCTGTAACACAGGAAGTTCCACCTCAACATGAAGAGAAACCTCTTCTGTGAGAGTGACAGAGAACTGGAGCAGGCTGCCCAGAGAACTTATAGAGTCTCCTCTGGAGACTTTTAAGACGTGTGGATACATTCCTGTGTGGCCTGCCCTAGATGATCCTACTTTGGCAGGGAGGGTTGGATTTGTTGATCTTCAGTGGCTACTTCTAAGCCCCACCATTCTATGGTTCTATGATTCCCTCTCAATTATCTATTTGTTTTAGAAAAGAGTTGGGTTTGGGGTTTTTTTTGGTTTTTTTTTTTTAAGCATGGGTTTGTAGTTGGATTTTTGTGGTTTGTTTTTGGTGTTTGTTTTTTTTTTGGGGGGTGGGGTACTTTTCCTTGTGTTTTTGTTTGTTTTTATTTGGTTCCTATTTATTGTGGGTTTGCTATTTATTTGTTTGTTTTTAATTGCAGAGTAGAATTTTGGGAGGTCTGAGTTTTATCGTTTGTTTTTTGTTTGTTTGTTTGTTTGTTTTCCCTATTCCCCTTTTCTGCTATCTCTGTACCTGATAGAGGACACCACTCGCTCCAAGCTGTCAGGTTAAATGCATGGTAGTGACTAGACCAGTGTCCTGTTCCCAGCACAGGCTGCAGATTCTGGCCTTGGCTGTCACCTTGGCTTTTCCTGGTGCTGCCCAGAAGTTTTCTTGTCTTCTGAAGCTGGGGTGACTACTGATGTTGCATTGGTAGCCACCATTGATGTTTATGGCATGGTTATATTTATGGTTGGACTCTATCTCAGAGGTCTTTCCCAACTGAAACAATTCTGTGATATTGTGCAGTTGACATAATTTGATTTGAATGTTAAACATTTTGTTTGCCTTATCCCAGTATTTTAAATACCCTTTGAAGAAGTATCCACAGGCATTATTTTCAATCTCCCTGATAGCTGTAGAGATGCTTTGTTTTCCTTGCTGTTTTGTGGCAGTCACATCAAAAGATGTTTCTCATCACCCAACAGAAAAGTAATAGGTTTAATATATTTGTGGGATTTTTTTACCCCTGGGCTTAGTTTTCCCTTTCCTTTGTTTTTTATAATTGACTGGTTCCCTGATGAAGCTTAAGAAAATGTGTCAAGTATGCTAGTTTTTTGTCTTTGTGTATCTGTTTCCTCATCTTGTCTTACATGAAACATATTCAAGTATTCACAATTCTCCAAAGTGGCTGCCATTCATTCTGGCACTTGTGTGGTTCCATTTGGTCCCTCCATATGTCAGACCTTTCCCATTTTCAGGCAGACTTTTCCATAACCAGTATGATCTGTGTTCATCTGATTTAAATTGAGATGAAAGAACCCTATGGAGGAGGATAGGATGGAAGCTGTCCCTCAAACTTCCTTGTGATGCTATTGTGAATAGGTACAAACTATAACACAGAACGTTTTACTTGAACTTAAGGATAAACTCCTTTGCTGTGAAGGTGCCAGAGCACTACAACAGGCTGCCCAGAGAATATGTAAAGTCTGCTTCTCTGGAGACTTTTTAAACCCACATGGACATATTCCTGTGTGATCTGCCCTAGGTGATCCTGCTTTGGCAAGTGGGTTTGGATCAGATGATCTCTAAAGGTCCTTTCCAGCACCTGCCATTATTGGAACTTTCTGTCCTCAACATGTGACAGAAGAACTTCTTTGCCTTTCTTTGTTGTAACATTTTTGCTGTGTTTGTCTGCAGGTCAAACAGCACAGTTGCTCTTAGAGCTCTAGACCTCTGTTTTTGCAAGGTCTTAAAGTACTTAGTCCCATTAAGCAGAGAATCAGAGAATGCAGACCCTCAGAGAAGGGACCCTCAAAGATCATCTTGTTCAGTACCACCCTGCAGTGAGTTTGTAGTTGTCTTTGATTAAGAAAATGTCCCATTTTTCTGGTGCATTTCCTAGGATTTTTTTTTTTTTTTTTTGAGATGTGAGGAAAGGATAACACAGGTTGTGGAGTCTTCTTATCCAGAGACTTTTGAAACCCACCTGGATATGTTCCTGTGTGACCTGCCTTAGGTGATCCTGCTTTGACAGGGGACTTTGACTCGATCATCTCCACAGGTCCCTTCCAACACCTATCGTTCTGCGATTCTGTGATTCTGTGATTTAGCTTAATCCTCTCTCTCTATATGGAGTTGACCTTTCTTTCTACAGTGACCTTCAGGATGCTAGCATGAGGATGAAACCAAGGAAGTCCTATCTATATGTTGTTTGGAAAGAACCCAACATGCAGCCACTCTGTAGTCTTAAATTTTGTGTATCTTGTGTTTTGCAGACAATGCCAAAGTTTGTCAGTAGAAAAAAAAGATTGAATGTTTTGCTTTGTCTTTCTTTATTTTACTTTGGTTTTGTTTGCTTGGCAGTAAATATTTTTAGCATCTTCTCTGATACCTAGTGTTAGCAAACCAAATATAACTTTGCTGTGTATTCCTACAAGACTTTTTTCATCAGGGACTTTAAACCTTTGTTTTCATATTGTTCTGTGTCCTGTTCACATGTGAGTCCTCTGCTTTGCTGTGCCAGAATTTTTATTTCCCCTGTTTTCCTTGGGCATCTTGTCTTTAATTTCATTGTAGGTCTTCTTGGGGAAAGGTGACAGAACGATTCTTGGGTATGGGTTGTTCAACACCTCAGCAAAAGGCTTTAAGTGATGTATCCAGTACCTTGAACTTCCTTTGAAGATATTTTGGTGCTTGGGTTGTTGGGGTTTCTTTAGTCCATTGATATATAATTCTCTGTAATGCTGAAGTGAGCATGAGTGGTGGCAGTTCCTGTGACACTAGTAGTGTGGCAGATAGGAAGCAGTAGCTGCAGGTTTTATCCTTCCCCTTTGTTTTCTTCACCTGTACTTGTTTTCCACTCTCAAGTGGTTTCACCTATTTGCTGCTGGTAGCTTAATGTTTTGAGAGAGTCTGTGAGCAAGCCACATCAGCTTTTTGGATACTCGTACCTTTGACAATCAGACCTTTCCACCTCAATTATTTTTTTTTCCAGCTACTAAATCTACCAATAAGAATTTCTACCCTCTTACTTTCCCATCCATCTCAAAACCAACCACTACCAGTTTTACTTTAAATGTTTGCTTACGGTTCGTCCACCACCATGGCACTGGGGACCTCTTGGGTGTGAAACACTGCAAGTTTCTGTATCTCACAACTCCAAGTAGTCATCTACACTGTGACTGGAGGTGGGGAGCCATTTCAAGGTGAATTGTCCAAACAGATCAACAGAGTCTTTTTCTGAGCCTAGATTCCAACTTCAGATTCTACTTTTACACTCAGACTTTCCAGATACTTCTCAATATGGTTCAAACAAGCCAAATTATGTGACTGAGAGTATGTCAGACCTGAGTCTTCAAACTACCGTCGTTTTGTTCACTTTTCACCAACTTCTCTGTACTGCTGGCATCAGACTTGCTCTTGGAGCTCTCTCTTTACAAAAAAAGAAGTTATAGTTTTTATTGGAACCAGCAAATAGATGTGGAAGTATTCATCTTTTAAGAGCAGAGCTGAAGACATTGCTATTTTTTTTTTTCTTTTTCCTCAAGTGATTTAGTCATTCAGAGTGAACTCTGTGGAAGTAACAATTGACGTGCCTTTGGTGAGACCTTGTACAAAATGTATTCTGTTCTGAATCGAATACTGAAGGGTATAGTGATGTGACAGGCTTCAAAGGTGACTGAGGGGGTAGGCAGGTTTTAACAGGAAGTACTTAAAAGACAAAACCAAACAAACAAAAGCCAAAAAATCAAAACTCCAAGGAAATCAGATTTTGGGAAGATGGGTGTCAGTCTGTTTTGGCTAGTGTCCAGTGATAGGACAAGGGGCAATGGAAACAAACTGGAACACAAGAAGTTCCTTTTCAACATGAGGAGAAACTTATTTGCTATGAGGGTTCTGGAGCACTAGAACATGCTACCCGGAGAGGTTGTGGAGTCTCCTTCTCTGGCAACTTTCAAAACCCACCTGGCCATGTTCGTCTGTGGCCAGCCCTAGATGTACCTACTTTGTCTGGGGGCTTAGATTCAATGATCTTCAGAGTTCCCCTCCAACCCCTACCATTCTGTGATTCTCTGTAAAGAATTAGAATAAATAGTTATGATTTTTAAAAGTAATATACTTCTTTGTTTTTTCTCCCCTCATAGAACTCTCTCTATGCAAGAACAGAAATACAGAAAACTATTTTGCATTAAAAGAAGATGCCTACAGCCCTTTTCAAGGCAAAAGTCACGTACCAGTAGTTCCTCAAGTTCATTGCTGTCCTTACATACAGTCAGAAGGACACTTTCTTAATGCCACAGCCCTCTGATAAATTATCAGTTATCTTCAAATTGATCTACACATATTCCTGAGTAAATTCAATCTGAATTTATTAAAAAAAAAAGGGCTACTCTTTTTTACAATTGAATTTAGCATTTGGTGAAAATATTTCATCCTTTCTTATTGTGTCTTTTTCTATATATAGATGATTTGTGGGTGATTTTTTTCTTCCCAACTTAACTCCTGAGTTTATTTTCTGTTTTTTTCTCTCTCTTTTTTTTTTTTTTTTTAATTTTTATTTTTCTCTAGGTGTGTTTTTATTACTGTGAAACTCATGCTTCTTCCAGTCAGGGCTGAAGTCCTCTTGAGTCAGGCATTCTGCCAACACAAGAAAAGCAGAGGGACTTACCTGAAAGAGGTCACCACCTCAGTGCAGTGGAGAAAAAAAAGGAAAACTACTTAGCATAATTTCAGATAACTTTTGTTGCTGAACTTTTCATTATGCTACATTGCTCTGTGTCTTTAGCCATGATCTTGAAAATTGTTTCTTGTCTCTCTACTGCTAGATAAGAATGGCTTTTAGCCCACATATTGTGTCTTATAGTATAGAAAGGTACATTTGGAGCATTGAGATGGTTCTGTGTCTTCATCAGTGTGAAGCACTGTCCTGGGCTCAGAAATTATGGATGAGTTCTTGAAGTCCCTGCACACTTAAATCTCAATAAATTAAGAGTTGGCTCAACACTAGAATAATTTTTCTCCTACAAAATAAGTCTGGCACTTTCAAACCCAGAGAAAGTGATTCTATGATCTTTGCTTAGAAGAACTGCCATGGATCTTCTTGAGGGGATCTGTGCCACAGACGAATTTACTCAGGAATATGTGTAAATCAATTTGATGATGGAGATAACTGATAATTTATCAGAGGGCTGTAGCCTTAATAAAGTGTCCTTCTGACTGTATGTAAGGACAGCAATGAACTTGAAGAACTAGTGGTAAGCCACTTTTGCCTTGAAAAGGGCTGTAAGCATTTTGTTTTAATGCAAAATAGTTTTCTGTATTTCTGTTCTTGCCTAAATCTCCTTCTCACTCATGCAGAAGGCAAATAGTAAGATAATGAAAGAAGGGCTGGCTCTGTGGAAGTCCCAACCCAGCATATACAGCAGAACCTCGAGGCTGCAGTGAGGTGGAGGTCAGTCTCTTCTCCCTAGTATCAGGTAGCAGAATGAGAAGAAATGGCCTGAAATTGTGCCAGGGGAGGTTTAGATTGGATATTTAGGAAAAAAATCCTTGCAGCAAGAATGATCAGCCTTTGAAACAAACTGCACAAGGACATGGTGGAGTCACCATTCCTGGAGGAGTTCCAAAACATGTGGACATGTATTTGGGGACATGGTTTAATGGCCGTGGTGGTGTTATGTTGACAGATGGACTCTATTATCTTGGGTGTCTTTTCCAACCAAACAATTCTGTGATTCTGGTTACTCTGGATAATTCTTAGCAAGATTTCTATGTGAAATGATTGTTGCTAAAATTATGTACCTTCAGTTCTGAGTGATAGAAAATTGAATACATGACCACTTTGAATTTAAACCCACAAACCAAAATCCAAATATGAGCTATCCTCTTAATTCACTGAACTTATTGCCAAGATAGAAAAAAAAAGTGAGAACAGTATGTGAGTGAAAAAAAATTTAAAACTGCAAAGAATTCAGATTCCCTCTGGGATTTCTTAATAATACAAACTTGTGGAGTCTGTCTATAATAGAAATATATCTGTAATGCCAGGTATAACTGATACATAAACAGAGAACTCTAAAATTCAGTCCTCAGCAAAAAAAAAAAAAACCAAACCAAATCTAACAAAAAAAAACACCCAACAAACTGAGTAGTTCAATACAAGATATTTAATAAGAAGCCAGGTTTGCTTTGCATTCATTCCCATCCACTCCTGACCAGTTGGTGGCTTCCTGTTTCCGTTGATGAACGCTTCTGTCCCAGTAAGATAATGGATAGCCACGGATATTACATTGATTTACTGACAGGTTACTGGAGGAGAACAGGAAACTTAGTTGGCCACTGTTGCAGTGCCGTAACAAGCATTACTGCCAGGTAATTAACCTTGCTGTTTGTTTAGCACCCTCAGAAAGCTTCATTACCAATGCAGTCAATTATCTTCTGGTAATGGCTGCTACAGTAGGTAGAATTGCTTAATTAAATTTATTTAAACCACAGAGGCAGAATGATTGGCTAGTGGATATTGGAGTGGAATGGAATAATATCTCTGAGCTCTAGACCTCATCCAAGTCTTCTATTTCATGCTTCAGAATGTCAAATGCTGCATCTTTGTCCACACAAAATTCTCTTCCAACCCAAGCCATTCTATGCTTATTGCTAGTAAGAGATGTAGTTCACAACTGTGCATGTGCTAGGTGTTGCTGAAGAGAATCTCTTGATGGTCTGCCTGAGGAAAGAGACCTGATTTCTTCCCACTCTGTTTAGCAATTCGCATTTCCAGATTCTTTACAGATCATCAAAGAAGTGGAGGGAGGTCTGAAGTTTTAATGTTGGGCATTGGAACACAGTTATTCTTGAAGTTAAAGGCTGGTCGATATGGAGACACAGCCTTGGGTGCCTCTGTAGTAGGGCTTGAAGTTAAGGTTTGTTTTCTGTACAATAAAAGTCTTCAGAGCTTTATTCCCACATCCAAGAGCACTTGAAAGCCCTATGGGTCCATTAGTACCCACCTAAATTGATTAGTTAGTCTTAGAGCTAGTTCTGCACTCTCAGACAAGTGAGCCCTGACTGATGTGTGTTTTGCCAATAAAAACCCCAGTGGGATGGAATTGTATTGCTAAAGCTGTTCTTTTACCAATCTGTCTTGTTTCACTCATAGCTGATTTTCCTGCCTGGCTGCAAATTTGCAGCCTTGTTGGTCCACTTAAGCCCATGGTAAGAACTCTTTGCTGTACACACAATATAATGCTGCTTTTGTAACTATCCTTGTAGTAGCAGTCTTCGTCTAGGCATGGTACATAACTTGCTCAATACCTTGTATTCCTCTTCAGGGCTATATTTTTTAAAGGTACATAAATGTCAAACATGTAATATACAGGTGAGAGGAAAAGAAATCCACTGAAGTAAATGGTATAGATGGGAACATCTATTGGAATCTGGCATCTGAGCTACAAATCCAGTCTGGAAAAATCTGATTTTGAACAGGCATGTGTGCTCCACATTACCACAGAAAACTCAACTGTTTCATCTGTTTCACGAGAAAAAGGCTGAGAGACCTGGGGCTCTTAGTCTGCAAAAGAGATAAGATCTTACTGATGTTTATAATGATCTGAAGAGAAGGTGCCAAGAAGGTGGTGCTACTCTCTTTTCAGTGTTGAGCTGTGATAAAACAAGGGGCAAGGGAAGTAAACTGGGACCCAGGAAGTATCACCTCAGTTATAGGAAGTGTCAATGACACGTAAGTGCTCCACAAGCAAAGCACTATTTTAATGAGTATATCATAAAGGGAAGTGGGTCTTTGAAGACATAAAATGCAGGAAGCTGTGAAATTATTTCTGGGAATGAATTCCATGCTCTGAGCCTAGGAGCAAGGAAAATGTTGAGAGCAACCCTGTAGAAAAATACCTGGGTGTTCTGGTGGATGAGAAGCTAGATGTGAGGTTGCCCAGGGATATGATAGAATCCCTGTCCCTGGAGACATTCAGAGTAAGTCTTGCTGTGGCCCTGGGTATCCTGACCTAGTTGGAGATGTCCCTGGTCAGTGCAGGGGGACATCTAACCCCATACAACCTTTGAATCTGTGACGTGGTGCTAAGAACCAGGCTAAATAGAGTTAGATAATGGTTGGACTTGATGATCTTACAAGTTTTTTCTAACCAGAATAATTCTGTGATTGATTCTAAATACATCCCTAATGACTATAGCCTTTTAATCCCCTGCAAACTGTAGAAAGCAGGGGAGATTATAGCAGAAATCACATTTGCTCTGTAAATAATCTCTGCTATTAAGAAAATAATTGTGGTCTTTTCTGCTTATTCTGTCTCAAAAGAAAAACTGCAGGCACAGTACTGAAACCTGTTACCTCCTCTTTGTTCTTTCAACATAAAAACCCAAACTGAAATGCAGGAGTAAGCAAATTGCTGCTTAAGAGACACTACTTCTTCACTAAGCATGCAATTGACCTGTGGACCTTGCTGCCTTAAGGTATTATTGAGGCAAACAATTTAGCCAGATTCCAGCAAAGTCTAGCTATTTATATAAATAGTGAGAAGAATCCAGACCTGTAATAGCTGCTATAAAACAGAATGAATTTAAAACTCAGAATTAAAGGCAGAAGCAAGATTACTAACTCAATTTTACATGAAGTTTTTTCCGTGTTCAGTGTTTAAGCAAAGTCTCAGGTCTGAAACAAGTCGTTTTGTGAGATGTTCAATATTCTCCTTAAAAATGTGTGAGATATAGGTTGCTGGTTCACTCAAGAAGTCTGAAGAAGTGAAAACTGGAATTCAGATGAGCAGAATGCTTGCTTGCTTTCTATTTTGGGGGAAAAAAAAAAATTAAAAAAACAAAGAGATATCTTGTACTCCAGGAAATGCTTCTTTGTGGAACTGACCTGTAAGGTTTGAATAAGGTTTCTCAAAGTTTTCTCATGAGAACTGTTAGATGTTGAAATAATCTCCCAAGCACTGGGTTCCACTTCACTGGGCAGTTTGAAGACTCAGCTTGACAGGATGCTGGGGTCCATCTGATTTCAACTACACTATCACCTAGAGAAGCTGGACCAAATGATCCTTGGGATTTCTTCCAACCCAGCATTCTGTGATTCTGTGGCAACTGTGATTGGACAAAGAGAGCTGCAATTCTCTGGGTAGTGAGGGAAAGGAAATATTCATAGTAACAGTTGATACCCTTTCCATATCAGCCCTGAGTTGTGGGAGTTGTACACAGACACAGAAGAATGATCATCATCTCTGTTGTGATGCAGCCACACTAGAAATTGTAGAGCAAATGGAGGTTTTCTCTAGAACATGCCAGGGATCACAGAATCACAGAATGTCAGGGGCTGGAAATTACCTCAAAAGATCACCTAGTCTCACCCCCCTGGCAGAGCAGGCAAATGGATACAAAATGGAACAGAGAAGTTCCACCTCAGTGTGAGGAAAAACATTTTTTCCTGTGAGGATGCTGGAGCCCTGGAGCAGGCTGCCCAGAGAGGTTGTGGAGTCACCTTTTCTGAAGACTTTCAAGATCCATCTGGATGCATTCCTGTGTGGCCTGGCCTGGGTAATCCTTCTTTGGCAGGGAGGTTGGACTCTTGATCTTCAGAAGTCCCTTCCAAATGCTGCCATTCTATGATTGTAAAGAGGATAGTAGAGTCCTTTTCTGATCAGATAGTGAAAACAGACACATGTACAGGTGAAAGTAGCACACTGATATATTGTTATTCTAAGAGTACAGGTTTCTTGAAAATCAGCTCAGGGGGAGAAACTGTGAGAATCTTTCTTCCTCAGCTCGCCAAGTCCAACACTTGGTAAACCCCCAGTCCTGAGATCAGGGGCAGGAAAATGCAGCACCAGATTTTGTATCTGCTTGTCATCTTACCTTGAATGTAGAACTAAAGAGTTAGGACAGCAGCTTCTGAGCCTCTCAAATATAGGAAATACTCTCTGTGTAGCAGATCCAAAATTACTTGAGTTCTGAAATCTTAGTGACATCCTAGTTGATGGCTTAGTTATGCCCTTCCTCACGTTTCCGCAAGAAATCTCTCTTCTCCATTGTACTTCAGAAAGCCATGAACAATATAGTCTTTTGTCTCACCTCCTCTGAACTGCATTGCTGTGCTAAATTACATTTTATAGACATTCAGTCTATTTCAAGAATTTTCATCTACACAACATGATGTTGACATTCTTGGGTCTTTTTGGCATGGCAGAGAGAGAAAAAAAGCAAGTAAAGTATCCAGCTGATGGGTTTTTCTCCTAATTACTCCCCATACCAAATCACTTTCCCAGATGCCATCTAATATCCTACATCCTTCTTTGTTTCAGGTTACTGTCAATAATTCTCTGTCCACTGCAGATTTTAACACATGGGCAGAAAGAAGATGCTGTTATGATTAAATTAGGAGATACATAAGTGAGAAGAAGATTTCAATAAGTAAAGTTAAAATTTCCTC
Source organism: Psilopogon haemacephalus (assembly GCA_013396835.1). Lineage (NCBI taxonomy): Eukaryota > Metazoa > Chordata > Aves > Piciformes > Megalaimidae > Psilopogon > Psilopogon haemacephalus. The sequence continues at coordinate 73,759 of VWZI01014440.1, forward strand.
CCTCTCTCCTCTTTCTTAATTTAAAACTTCCCCAGCTGTCTGCAATCCTCTAAGTACTTGAGGATGGGTCAAAGATGATGGAGGAACTGGAACAGATGAGCTTTCTTGCAGGTTGCTATTTAGTGTTAGTTGGGAGACAACCGAGAATAATTTCCATTACTGAAAAGATGAGTAGTGCCACAAGGCTCAATCCAAAAGGAAAAAATAACCCACACAAACCCAACAAACGACAAACAAAAAAAAAGAACCTCACAACAACTACAGAAAAGGAGAACACTCTAAAAAGACAGCTTCATTATAAGGACATTTCTGCTCTTTCTTTCATAGACTGGAAAGGACAAAGTGTCATAATCTTGCTTGTGACACACTGTCCTTTTTTATTTTATCATTATACAAACACCTTTGGTTTAGAAAAATTATCATTATGTACAGAATTCAGAAACCCTAATCACTAGATAAAAAAATAAAGAAGAAAACAGATAAAGGAGTGAAATAAGCTGGAAGGAGATTCATTTGGGGAATTAATTTACAATGCCAAAAATATAATTACCAACTGATTAACACATTTTTTTTTCCTCCCTCTTATGGGCATTTATTTTTAATTTATAAATTTCAGTGCTCGTTATACCTTGATTACACTCTCTTCTGGAAGGAAATAAGATTCAAAGTGGTTTCTATTTTTTTCCCTGTTTTATTGTTTCCATACAGTAATTGTGAGTAGCTCATGTACTTGAATCTGTTTGTACTTTCTCTCACTTGAGGTTCTATTTTGGGTTGACTGTATTTGGGGGGAACAAACATGTTTAAGGGTACTTGGTTGCAAATCAATCACTGAAGAGCTAATTTTAAGTGGTACTAGTGTCTGCTCTAGGTGCAAAGTGTCCTTGTGGCACTGTCAATGCTCTGTGGAGATCAAGGAAAGAACAAATACAAAGGTCATCCATAAAATGCTCTGAAGCTGTAGGCAGATTTCTAGAAAAGACAGGTAATTTTCATGCCATGCAGAAATACTGCTCTGTCCTAGGTCAGTTCCATCTCTTATGTCTATCAGCCCTTCTGTGAGCCCATCATTATTTCCATGAAAGAACTGAAGAATATGTGAGGACTATTAAGTGAGTTTATTCTCATTCTAGTTAATTCATTGCATTATTTTGAGGAAGCTGCACCTCCCCTATGGGAACAGGAATACAGCTGGGGTTGTTCAGCCTGCAGAAGAGAAGGCTCCAGGAAGACCTTATAACTGCCTTACAGTACCTGAAGGGGGTCTACAAGAAAGCTGGGAAGGGACTTTTTACAAGGGCTTGTAGTGCTAGAACAGGGAGGGGGAATGGATTGAAGCTGGAAAGGAAAGTATTTAGACTGGATATTAGGAAGAAGTTCTTTACAGTGAGCATGGTGAGGCACTGGAACAATTTGGCCAGGGAAATCATGGATGCTCCTTTCCTGGAGGTGTTCAAGGCCGGATTGGATGAGACCTTGAGCAGCCTGGTCTAGTGGAAGGTGTCCATGCCCATGGTGGGGGGTTCGAACTAAATGATCTTTAAGGTCCCTTCTAGCCCAAACCACCTTACGAGTCTAGGACTCTGGACGGACTCTGGACAGACTCTGGCACCTTGTTGACTACTGCAACAAGATCTGTTAAGGAATGGGCAAGCCTTTGGGCAGCAAAGATAAACAAAATTCTAGGCTCTTAGAATTAGTTGCAGAACTGCCTATGTGCAGTTTTGTAAATTACAACAAAAGCACAGTAATTCAAGTTAGACTAACAGGAAATAAGAATCGTAGAAGTACAGAATAATTTAGTCTGGAAAAAAGCTCTAAGATCAAGACCAACCATAAACCCAACACTGCCACATCCCACTAACCCATGTCCTCAGTGCCATATCTCAACATCTCTTAAATAGCCCCAGAAATTGTGAGAAAAAGGTCATGTTCCTACTTGCTACAGACTGATATTCTCACACATACATGTGTATGGAGAAGGGTGTACGGAGAAGGTCAGCTTCTTACATGCAACAAATGACAGGACAAGAGGAAAGGGGCTCATGTGCCAGAGGAAGTTCAGGTTGGATACTAGGAAAAATTTCCTCCCAGAAAGGGAGGCATTGGAACAGGCTGCCCAGGGAGGTGGTGGAGCCACCATCCCTAGAGGTATTTAAAAGATGTGTGGATGTGGTGCTGAGGGACATGGTTTGGTTATAGTGGGTTAGTAGTAGTGGTGGGATTGCAAACTCTAGGCAAACAGTCAGATATGATGATCTCAAAGATCTATTCCAACCTCAACAGTTCCATGGTTCTATGATTTCTGAGTGAGCTACAGCAGCTGGGTCACCAGGCAGCAGGTTTGTGAGGTGTCTTTGCTGTATGTAGGATGTGCTGATTGGAGAAGGAAGTTCTCCATCCATGCCAACAGGTGCTGGGCTGTGAAATCTAATTGTAGGAACTATTCAGATATAACGCAATGATTTGCAATGTAATAAGTGTAAACAACTTTGGAAACACTCAAAAAGGGATCTGACAGTGGCACACAAAAGAATTGCCAGCAACTAATCCCATTTCCCACATTAAATACATATCTTTTCAGTTGTTCAGTTAGTTCTGTGTTAGTTTTCGCAAGAAAAATGCCAACTCAATTATGGCAAAATATTAACACCTTAGTGTTCTGTATTTGCCTTGCTCAGTCCTCTTTTCAGCACTAAATAAACTCAGGCTTCCTTGATGGGACATGCTTTAATGGCCATGATGGTGTTAGGTTGATGATTGGACTCGATGATCTTGGAGCTCTTTTCCAACCAAAACAATTCTATGATTCTATGATTTAGAGTTTCTGGGTTTTTTTTGGAATCAGTAAATCTTCCCCTAGAAGAATTTTTTGTGTTAGATTTTTGTGATGATAATTACAAGCTACTCAGTTTCATATCACTCTTGTTGTCAGTGAATTTTTTGTAGCAGTATTCTTAGCCTGGGTGAAATTGGATAATACTTTATCACAGAAATGGAGAATGATGAAATCCTTTTGGCTGGAAGAGAGGAAGTCAAGATCATCAAGTCCAGCTGTTAACCCCACAGTGCCAGGTTGTGACTAAACCTTATCCCTAAGCATCACTGTAATATGACAGGTTAACATAGCATGTATTAGGTTAATAGGGAAGTGGTCCGTTGTAGGCTCTTGGATATTTTCAAATGCATAGACAGAAGATAAGAAATTGGCAGGAGGAAGTCTTGAATGCAAAGCTAATTAAGAAAGCATGCAAGGCTGGTTGGGAAACAACAGCTGAAACTTTAGTAGCAACCCCTGCTGATGCCTGTGATCCCCCCAAACCTAATGGACACATGCCCAGGAACCTTCATTCTTATGTATGTGGAAGTTTCATAGAATGATTTGGGTTGGAAGGGATCAGAAAGATCATTTAGTTCCAAACTTCCTGCCATGGGCAGGGACACCTTCCACTAGGCCAGGTTGCTCAAGGCCTCATTGAACCTGATCTTGAACACCTATGTAAAGGATTAAGCCTACCTGGAGCCTTATCCTGACTCCTCCCTGGGGGTGGTCTGACTTTCCCCCCAGGGGTCAAGTTTAATTCCCTCCCACTTCCTGCCAAAGATTGTTATAAAAGGGGTGGACATTTTGTTTTCTCTCTCTCTTGATCCTTCCTGCCTGCTCAGCTCCTTGCTGGTCTGCTGCCAAACACCAAGTGTCCCCAGCAAACACATGGGGGCTACAACCCTTTTTTTTTGGAACTCTAACTAATCACATTTCATCATCAAAATCCTGCATCCTGCTTCATCCACCATCCAATCACAATGGTGTGAATTGGAAACAATTCCAGTGTTTGAATACAACTTCCACTCACAGGTTATATTCTATTATTGTGTATTTTCCTCCCTTTTTCCCCTTTATCATCTGTAATTCCCCCTCATTTCCCACAGCCTTTATTTTTTTCCCCAGCCTCTGTAATCCTCTGTACCTTTTATTTATTGTTAAAGTTTATCTCTTTTTACTTCCAAATCGAATCAAGTATTTATTGAGCTTTGAGCTCAGGGTGGATAACTTAAACTCAATACAACCTCCAAGAAGGGTGCATCGACAACCTCCCTGGGCAACCTGTTCCAGTATCTCACCACCTCCACTGTAACGAATTTCTTCCTAATACCTAGTCTAAATCTATTCCTCCTCAAGCTTCCACCCATTCCCTCTCATCCTATCACTAGAAGCCCTTGTAAAAAAGCACTTCCCAGCTTTCTCGTAGGCCCCTTTTAGGTACTGGAAAGTGACTATAATGTCTCCCTTGAAGACTTCATAGGTTTGCCCTTCTCCCTGTAAGTTTGGGGACAAGGGGCAGGACCACAGGACAATAAAATAGGACACTTCTTCCCAGGAGCTCAGGCAGCTATGATATCAAGAGGCACACTTGCCTCCATGGGGACACCTGTGAAGAATCACCCCTATTGACCTCCAACCAGTGCAGCTACAATGGGGAAAGCAGTAGCCACTGGTGGACCCGTGCGTCTATGATTACATTGGAGCTGATATGCATTTACTGGGAATCAGTAAAAGGACATGCTGTACACTTTGCTTATTTGAGTGTGCCAATGCCTTTGTCCAAGGGTCTGGGCGTGCCAGACCCACTTTGTAATCTAACTAGAACAACCACACCTACATGTCATCCAAATATCTTCAGGATTTGTGACCACATCACTTCCCTAGGCAGTCTGTTTCAATGCTTATTTTCTCTCTCTGTGAAGAAATTTGCCCTAATATCCAACCTAAGCATATCCTGGTGCAACTTGAAAACATTTCCTCTTGTTGTATCACTTGTTACTTGGGAGAACAGACTGACACCTCTCATTACAACCTCCTCTCAGGGAATTGTAGAGAATGAGATGATCTCCCTTGGGCCTCTTTCTCTCCAGCCTGAACAACCCCAGTTTCTTCAGCTACACCTCATATGTCTTGCACCTTAAACCCTTCTGCATCTTCATTGCCCTTCTTTGGACACTCTCCAGCACCTCAATATCCTTCATGACATAAGAGACCCAAGACTGGACCAGGCTGCCCAGGGAAGTGGTTGAATAGCCATCCCTGATGTCTAGATATGGTGCTCAAGGATATGGTGTAGTAGTGGCCCTGATAGAGTTAGATAATGATTGGACTTGATGATCTTGAAGACCTTTTCCAGCTATGGTGGTTTTGTGATTGATTCTGTGAGTCTGCTCCTATCTGTAAAAGAGCAGAATTAAGAGTCTTGCTTCAAATCTTTGTAAAGTGGAGGACTTAATTTCTAAACTATTTGAACCACAGGGCTTTGATGGTTGCAATATTATTCTTTCTATACTGGTGCATCCATTGTAAGGTGCAAGCAACTGCTAATAAGCAGCATGGGTCACCTCCCTGCAGTTTTGGGATCTCTGTAGAAAATGGCTGTTAGTCCAGCAGAAGCAGTGCAAAAAGAAGTGTCAGTTTAAAAGGTAATTTAGAGCACCACAGAGACAGGGGCGTTTGAAGGAATGTGCTATGAAAAAAAAGTGCCGTTGGTGGTGTGAGGTTCTTCTTTCACTGCTTCCACACTAGTCAGGCTGTAGGTTGGCCTCCTGAAGGGACATTTGTATGTTCAATGTTTTTAATCTTGGAATTCAGAATTTTTCCATTGTGTGCAAAGTAACAGCCTGCAGTTTAGCATTGAGCTTTCTTGCTGTTCCTCCCTTTCCTTAGGTGCCAGGCAACAAAACCTAATTGCATGGGCAATGTCTGCTCTTGGTTCTGCCTTCTGCTCCCCTTCGTGCAGCCAGGGAGAGCAGCCCTGTTCTGTGGTGATGATTGCTGTAGCTAGGCAAGGAATGAAGGAAAGAAAAGGTGCAGACACTGCTGACTGGAGAAACAGTAGAGAAATATCATGGGCAATGGGGTTTTTTTAGCAACAGTGATGGTGGCCCTGAGAAAACCCACCTGGAGCCAGAGGTGTTGCTAGCCTTATGAGGGACAAGGAAAAGGAAGTTGGTGGTTATTATCTCTTCAGCATTTGTTCAATTTACATGTAGAGAGCTACCCATGCAGTTAGGTAATGTGCTGTTGCTTTTAACGGACATAATCACCTTGCAAGATGTGTGGTGTCAGGTGTTAATGGAGAAGGAGAGCCAGAAAGATCTCAAGAATGGACTGACTCTCTAGAGGGTTACGGAAAAGGGGTAGAGGGTCATTGCTTTCTCATTCTGTTTCCAAACAGAAGGTATAAATGCCATGGAATGTCATGAGGTAGGTCACATTATCCCTGTTCTATTAAAGATGTGCTTCAAATACAACACCTTCTCAGTGAATAAACACAATAAAACTCTAAGGATGATCTTGGAGAAAATGTGGACGTTGTATGTGTGTGTATAAAATGTTTAGAATCACAGAATTTTTTCACTTGGAAAAACCCTTAAGATCATCGAGTTCAACCATTAACTACCAAGTCTGGTGCTAAACCACATCCCTCAGCACCACCCTCTCTGCATCTTTTAAGCATCTTCAGGGGTGGAGATTAGTCCTGTCCCTGGGGAGAATATTGCAGTGTTTAATGACTCTCACAGTGAAGAAATTTTTTCTAATATTCAATCTAAACTTCCTCTGATATAACTTGAGGCCATTTCCTCTGGCTCTATCTCTTGTTACTAGGGAAAAGAGACTGGCCCTGACCTCTCTACAACCTCCTTTCAGGGAGTTGCAGAGTGTAAGAAGATCTTCCTTTGGCCTCCTCTTCCCTAGAAATAGAGAAAAAAAAAATATGTGATGTGAATGTCAAAACTAAACTTTTCCCTGGTATCAGCTGATAACAAGAGGAAATGGGCTGAAATTGTGCCAGATGAGGTTTAGGCTGGGTATTAGGAAATAATTATTTCCTGAAAGAGTGGTTGAGCATTGGAATAAGTTGCCCAGGGAGTCAACATCTCTGGAGGTGTTCCGAAACATGTGGACATGTATTTGGGGACATGGTTTAATGGCCACGATGGTGTTAGGCCAATGGTTGGACGTGATTATCTTGGAAGTCTCTTCTGATCAGAACAATTTTATAAACTTTGTGATATACATGTGTTCATAAAATAGAGAGTAAACACTGTATGTTATGATATATCTGTTTCATATCCAAATTCACATTTGGAGAAAGAATTGAAAATATCATCCCACTATTTTTTCTTCAGAAACCAGGCATTTCAGGACATTAACAATCAGAGCTCTCCTGCTGAGGTTTGCTAAGCTCACATTGTGCTGTCTCTTCCGTCATGATTTTGAGCTTTCATGTGATTCAGAACAAAGCTAGGCCGAAAAAATACCTGATACCAGCCTAGCATATCATGTGATGGAAATAGATGCAGCTGGGCAGGAGAGAGTAATAGGTCAAAAAAGGCATTAACTTGTTTTTTTCTTTGGTAAAAATAATGTCATCCTGACATCCTGCAAATCCAGGTGCTACCTACAAGGAAGAGCAAGATGTTAAACTGTGACATTTCTTAAGCTGAATTGTCAGAGTTCCTACAGCCAAAGATCTGTTTTACACTGTAAACGAGAGTTAGGTCTGTTCAGCCTGGAGAAGAGAAGGCTCCAGTGACACATTGTAATGGCCTTTCAGGACCTGAACGGGCTTCTGGGAAAGATGAGAAGAGATTTTTGACAAGGGCTTGTAGTGATAGGATGAGGGGCAATGGTTTGAAGATGGAAGAGGGGAGATTTAGACTGGATATTAGGAAAAATTCTTTACAGTGAGGGTGGTAAAGCACTGGACCAGGTTGCCCAGAGAGGTTGTGGACATTCCCTCCCTGGAGGTGTTCAAAGCCAGGTTGGATGAAGCCTTGAGCAACCTGGTCTAGTGGAAGGTGTCTCTGCTTATGGCAGGGGGTGTGGAACTAGATGATCTTTAAGGTCCCTTCCAACTCAAACCATTCTATGATTCCTCCCCCTGCCCTACCCTGAATTTTAGGCAGACTGATTGTCAATTATTCCAACTTCCTTTAAACTTTTACTTGCACTTCAGCCATTTCTTGGTCATGATAATCTCTAAACTCGAAATACTTCAGCTGTTTGATACTTTAAACATCACATCCATGTTATTCAGTCATTAAGAGATAACAAACAATTGAAGCAATCTTGCTTATCTGTTCCTACCAGCATTCAGGTAGCCTAACTACCTTTAATTTACTGATTTCATATGTCACAGCTACAAGTACTAGAGTCTGTGCTATATTGTAATCAAGCTTCTCTCAGTGCTGCTTTGAAAAGGCATTGGAATAGGTTGCCCAGGGTAGTGGTGCAGTCACCGTCCCCAGAGGCTTTTGCAAAATGTGTAGACATGATGCTCTGGGACATGGGTTGATGGCCATGGTGGTGTTAGGCTGACAATTGGACTTGATGAACTTGGAGATCTTTTCCAAACAAAACAATTCTAAAATTCTATGATTGTATTTTTAAGAGAATGGTCACATTCTTTAGGCTATGCTGTGTTTATTACAGTTGACATTTTAGGGGATTATTTCTGTGCCCTTTATCATTGTTGGATAGAAGATTTGGACAGGCTAAGGAAGCTGTTTGTGTGTGGAAAGTTACAGCTGTTCTCCATTTTCTTCAGTAAATATATGTCTGCTTAAATATTTTCTGAGCTCAGTGCAATTAGATGAACAGTAATTTTACTCATTTTTCCTGTTAGTAGTTTATAAAATAATGAAAAATCATCTTAGCTATGTAACAGAAACAGAAGTATTATTAACTGGAAACTGCCATATGGTTTATTTGCTGCCTTTCCTTGGGAGAACAAATTTCATGTTGGATATTAAGAAAAAAATCTTCACGTAAAAGATTATTAAGCATTGGAAGAGGCTTGTGATGGAGTCACCATCCTTGGAGATAGTCAAAAGACAGGTGGTATGGTGGAGAAGGACATCGTTTAGTAGTTGTGGTTTAGCAGCAGTGGTGGGATTATGAGCTCTAGGTGAACACTTGGACTTGATGACCTCAAGGGCTTCTTCCAGCCTTGATGGTTCTGATTCTATGAGTTTTCTCTCAATCACAATTCCAGAGGATAAACATGTTGGTTGTATCATACCTTATATTTTTGTTAGAGTACTCACTTTTATTTAAAGTAAAACTTCATTTGAGAGAAGTGTCTGTTGACTCTGTTTTCCTACAAAAAAAACCAAAACAACCAACCAAACAAAAAATCCCCACCACAACAGTTAATTTTTCTGAAAACTAAAAGATAAAAAATCTAAAGCTAATTGTGCTGGTTTGAAATAATTGAAGGATTTGAATGAGAAATTAGACTATAGGCTGAGAGAGGAAAGCACAGATGATGCTACTTCCCTCATAGCTTTACTGAGAAAGAAAAAAAAAAAGTTTTAAGAGTTGTAACCCAAATATAGATCAGTCAAACTGTTTCAAACCTCTTTGGGCTGTGGCTGCTCTTGCATGGCTCCTTTTTCCCTGCTTTCGTAGCTGAATCTGAATAATTCCACTAACTTCTTTCCTGCCGCTAACCTCCCTGGCTGATCTACCTCCGCCTATCTGCTACATAAAGAGATGATGAGATAAGATTGGGGAAGGGGGGGAGGTGGTAGGGGTGGTTAGAGACCCCTCTTAGGGATTTTGATCTCTGAGAGGGCTGTGGTGTTTCTGTATTACCTTTTTCACTGTATATATCTGTAAATATCTGTTATATGTTGTAAATATCTGTTTGTATATTATGCAAAGCTGTAAATATAAAGCTTCATTCATTAACTTCCAGCTGACTGAGTCCTAGCCTGGGTTATTTCAACATGTGGAGGGGCAGATAACTGCCAAACCACCACATTATTTTTAATTGGTTCCCAACGTGGGGTGGATGTAATTTACATTTGTTTGATTGCTAATTAATCCTGGAAGTTAAAAATGAAGCTGACCTGGCTGTTATACTTGGTCATTTCTTCTGTGATGATGTGGTTTTTACACAGATGGCTTGTGGCCAAAATTGGTATTTTTCTCTGGGATTTGGCATGGAGGAAGATTGAAATAATTTTTTTGAACTTTGGCAAATATATTTTTTCCTTTGTTGCCTTAAATATAACTGATATAGCTTCTAATGCTATTTTTGAGGCTTTTAATAAGTCAGAAAATATTAATAATCAAATGAGCTATTCTACAGCATTGGCACACATGATTCTCCCAAAGAGCAGTGTTCCTGAACCTTGCCAAAACTTCTATTCAAATAGCACGGTGATATATTTAACGTGTGTCATTGTTTTCTTATTAATTATAATTTTATTCTTGATTTCTACTCTGAGTCTGAAAGCGTCTGCTACCACTTTAAAAAAAAACAGATAGATCATGCCAGGAAACTAAAACATAAGAATGCCTCTGTCCAAACAGAGTCTGGCTGTACACCCGGACAATGTACTGTAAACAAAGTTGATATTTAGGAAATTCAAGGTCAAGACAATACTGATAACGCAGGCACATAAAGTCTTCTTTCTGCTGGTAGTTCGAGTACTCAAGCAGAAATTTCTAAATTCCAGTTCTGATTCTAAGGTGTCAGCAGCTCAAGCTCCCCAAAATTCAGAATGCATTACAACTTCATTTTCTGTTAAACTGGCCCCTGCCAAGATGAAAGCAAAAATTGTGTCAAAATACGGTTGAAAGGAAAACCTAGGGACAGGTACCTCTGATGTTCAGGAGGAGGAAGAAGAGGAGAAACTTAGTCGTAAAGATTTGACTGGCTTACTGAGAGCTAAATATGAGGACAATGCAAGATTAGCTACCAAGACAGATAATGGCTCTCTGGAGATCAGGAATGCTGTTAGGAGAGTTTTGTTTGGCCAGGCACCAACAAACCAGCAAGGAGATGGTATGATGGTGTTAGACAGACTCTGTGTATGAGTCATCTGGTATGATGGTGTCTGATAGACTCAAAGAATGGTAAGGGTTGGAAGGGACCTTTGGAGATCATCCAGTCCCACCTCGCTGCCAAAGTAGGATCACCTAGGACAGGCCACACAGGAATGTATCCACATGTGTCTTAAAAGTTTCTAGAATTTAAGACTCCACAACTTCTCTGGGCAGCCTGTTCCAGTGCTCCAGCACTCTCACAGCAAATAATTTTCTCCTTATGTTTAGGAGGAGCTTCCTGTGTTCAAGTTTGTGTCTATTGCCCCTTGTCTTGTCATAGGACACCAATGAGAAGAGACTGGGCCCTTCTTCTTAACACCTACCCTTCAGATATTTATAAACATTAAATAAGGCTGTGTGAAGTAAAACTCATCAAATTATGCTGTGCTTTAAGAAAGATCTCACTTGACCAACAGGAAAAAAATAAAAAAAAGCCAGTGCTTTCACATAAGAGTTTCTTTTACCAAAAATAAAAAGCCAACCCAACCCTCCCAAACTGCAAAGTCAACCATGTTGCAAATTGCCTAATCAATAAAACAAGCAGTTAATTTTTAATGGGATGTTAAAAGCCCTCTCAAACTTGATCCATATTTCCATAAAACTGTTGGAGGCAAATTTAAAGCAGAACAATTATTTATCGAGGAATTTCCATTACAGATGTGCAGGCCGTGAGTGGGAAATGAAGCTGCAGCACAAAGCTAGGTCCATTCACTCACTTCAGTCTGCAGCATCATTTCTGATTGATGAAATAAATCTATGAAGCAGTTGTGATTTCCAGCTATTTATTTTTAGTGCCGCTTCCACTGCAGGAGTGTCTGAGGTCAGATAGCACAAGGTGCTCTGCAGGTGCAACCTGTAAGGGTACCTGAAGAGAGTGATCCAGTCAAAATGGGCCACTAACTGTTGAGATGTTCATTATTAATGATAAATAAAGCCACGTCGATTACACAGAAGTGCTCCACAAGCACTCTTTTGCTGACTGTGTCACAAATGGAAGTGGGTCTTGAAAGACAAAAGAGCAACAAGCTTTGAAATTATTTCTGGGAATAGATTCCACACTCTGATCTTAGCAGTGAGGAAAATATCGAAAGCAGCTCTGCAGAAAAAGACTGCATCAAAAGAACCATGGCCTCGAGTCAAGAAAGGTGATTCTGCCACTCTGCTCTGAGTACACCTTACTTGGAGTGCTGTGTCCAGCTCTGGAGCCTCAACACAAGAAGGACACAGACCTGCTGAAGTGGATCCAGAGGAGAGCTGCAAGGATGGTCAGAGGGCTGAAGCACCTCTCCTATGAAGACCAGATGAAATAATTTGGGCTCTTTAGTCTGGAGAAGAGAAACATCCAAGGAGACCTTACAGCTGCACTTCAGTATCTGTAAGGGACCTACAGGAAGGCTGGGGAGGGTCTGTTTGGAAGGGCTTGTAGTGATAGGATGAGGGAAATTGGTTTGAAACTGAAGCAAGGCAGATTCAGGTTGGGAATTAGGAGGAAGTTCTTTATGATGAGAGTGATAAAATACTGGAATAAACCTCCCAGGGATGCAGTGGAAGCCCTGGCCCTGGAGACATGCTGAGAGCCTGGTGAAGAGAAAGCTCTGGAGAGAGCTTATAGCACCATTTCAGTATCTGAAGGGCACCTACAAGAAAGCTGGGGAGGGACTGCTTAGAACGGTATGTGATGATAAGTTGAGGGACAGTGGTTTTGAGCAAGAGCAGGGTAGTCTTAATTTGAATATTAGGTGGACATTCTTCACAATGGGAGTGGTAAAATAACAGCACGAGTTGACCAAAGATGGAGGCCCCAGCCCTAGACGCCTTCAAGGTCAAACTTGATGTGACCCTGGGCAGCCCAATCTAGTTGGAGATGTCCCTGTGCATTGCCGAGGGATTGGACAAGATGACCTTTGAAGTTCACTTCCAACCTGATTCATTCTGTAATTCTCTGGTTTACTGAAAAAGTAAACAGGCAAAGCTCAAAGTAGTCTTTGAAAATCAACTTAAAAAAAATGTGTGTGTTTGTTAGTTTGGGTTTTTTTGTGGTAATTGAAACAATATTTCATTTGGTATCAGCCCTGATTAAGAATTCTTTTTTTCTTTTTGCACCAAGATACTCAGAGTGAACTGAGGGTGAGAGGCCATTTAGCACTGTTTCTCCTTTGGGAATTATCCAGGCGCCAGACTCCGTTGCCACACTGCAGAGCAGGTTTCAACATGACTCTTCTTCATTCCAGTGAAATAAATACAAATGCATTGTGGTAAGAGGAGTCTGATTGAGGAGTCTGGGCAAGATGATGGGTTGGGAACTTAACAGTACATAGGAATTACTACTTCTAGGAAGCATTATGCCAGTGTGGAAAAATAGAGCTTAATAGTGAACATTAGACAAATTATTTTTCATACAAGGGCTGTTGATATGCTTGGTTCTTTTAATCAGAGGTGTTAAAGCAAAATATTATTGGCTTAATGTCTGTGAAAATATTAAGGAATAAGTAGATGAAGTCTAAGTGAAATTTATGGAAATCAGCCTAGGGAAGAGAAGTCTCCAGGGAGACCTTCAACTAGTTTGCAATCCACCTCACTACCTGATCATCCAGATGATGCTGCCTCAGTTTAGCCAGAAAGATGCTGTGGGATACAGTGTCAGATGCTTTACTGAAATCAAGATAAACCACATTCACTGCTCTAGCATCATCTATTTGAACACAATAAACTGTTCAGTCCCAGCTACTAGTGATAGTAATACCACAGAATTTTAGAGGTAGGAAGGGAACTCCAGAGATTACTGAGTCAAACCCCATTGCCAAAAGGAGGATCACTCAGGGTAGTCCACACAGGATTGCATCCAGGTGGGTTTTGAAAGTCTCCAGAGAAGGAGACTCCACAACCTCACTAGGCAGCCTGCTCCAGTGCTGTCACTCTCACTGTAAAGAAGTTTCTCCTCATGTTGAGGTGAAACCTTCTATGTTCAAGTTTGTATCCATTGTTCCTTGTCTTATGACTGTGCACCACCAAAAAAGAGATTGGGCCCATCCACTTGACACCCACCCTTCAGATATCTATAGGCATTGATCAGATTCCCTCTCAGCCTTCTCCTCTCTTAACTAAACAGTCCCAGGTCTCTCAGTTTCTCTTCATAGGGAAGATGGTCAAGACCCCTAATCATTCTTGTGGCTCTCCATTGGATTCTCGCCAGCAGATCCCTGTCTCTCTTGAATTTGGGATCCCAAAATTGTACACAGTATTGCAGGTGTGGTTTCAGCAAGGCAGAGTAGAGGGGAAGAAGGATCTCCCTAGACCTGCTGGCCACACTTTTCTTGATGCACTCTAGGATGCCATTTGCCTTCTTGACCACAAGTGCACATTGCTGTCCCATGGAGAATTTGCCTGAAAGCCCTCATGTTTTGCGTGTATCTATAATATGTATTTGTTTTTCTTTTTAAATTTTTATTTCTTAGGTTTTATCTTTATTTCCTCATTTCTTCATCTTAGCCAGGTGTGACTTGCTCTTCTTCAACCAACATAGTGAACTGGAGAAAATGTCTGGTTACTACTCCAAGCAGAAATGACAAAGTGCTGATCATGAAAAGGCTGGTTTCAATTCAAGCACTACAGTCCAGTTTTTGTTTTTATTATTTTTTATTTTATTTCCCTTCTCCCTACCTTCCTCTTTTCCTCTCCATCTCCCTTCTTTCTGCACCACCTCCCATTTTCCATCACATCTTCCTATTTCCCCACCCCACAATGCATTTCCCCCTTTTCCCCCCCCAAACCCAGAGCACCTGGGTTCTGTTGGAATCTCCTCCCATTCCAGGTGTGACCACTTTGCCCTCCCTTCCCACTCCCCTTTTTAATCAACCTCAGGAAGGGTAATGCCTAAGCTTACCCATCTGGACAGAGGGATCCTTCTCCTATCATCACTGGTGAGTTCTCATGGTGTACACTGGGTAAGGGGACAAAGGCTGAGGGGGCCTCGTGGCCCCCCTGTTAGGTAGTGATAGGCTTGATTGTCACTTGACATCACTCGTGAGTGTTGGCTGGACCTTCTTTCTTAGGCTGAGCTCCTCTCTGTTTATCTGCTGCTTTCTGCTCACATGTAAAACTGATAGGAGTAAATCTGTGAAATGTTTATGAGAATCATTGAACTAGCACAGAGGAAACCTGGCAATGAGGGTCCAGTTTCATAAATGCAATGTGAATATTCACATCTCAAACCACCACTTCTTTCACCAAGTGGATTAGTGTATTTAGGAACTCATGGTTTGTGCCACCAATAGTTTTAAGTGAAAAATCCTCACTGAAATTCCCAATAAATCAATAATAAAACCTGCAGAGCTGCTGACAAAGTGTAAGCCTGTCTGAAGTCACCATTTCACAGGATCACAGAATGTTAGGAGTTGGAAAGGACTTCTGGATGTCACCTACTCCAGCACCTCTGCCAAAGCATCTAGTCACCTAGACCATGTTGCACTCAGACAAATTTTGAGTCTCCATCTTACTACAACCATCTTTCATGGAGTTGTAGATGCTTCAGTTCCCTCAATCTTTGTAGCCCTCCTCTAGATTCCCCTTCTAGTAGTTCCTTCGATCTCTTCAACTAGGGAGCCCAGAATTCTTGCCAGTAAAGCAGAGGAGTGTATTTTTTCCTTACTCTGTTGTCCATGCTGCTTGTAATTCAGCCTGGGACAGAATTTGCTTCGTTTGCAATGACAGCACACTGCTACCTTATATTTAACCTGGATTTCAGTGCAATTGCAGGTCCTTTCCAGCAAGTCTGAGATTATCTTGCAGTGCTGCCAAACTTTCACTGTTCTCTGCTGACCTTCATGAGGTTTCTGTCAGTGTTGCCTGAAGTCTTTCAAGGTTTCACTAGACTGAAGGTCTGCAGTTTGGTATGCCTGTACTCACCCTCTGTTGAGCACTGTCCTCAGATTTACTGTGTGTGTTTCCTGGCATAACCTTCATGTTACTGTTGAAGCTATTGAATGGTATTGGCCCCAGCATCACCCCCTGGAGTAACCTGCTACACACTAGAAATCAAGACATTCACAGAACCACAGAATTAACCGGGTTGGAAAAGACCTTTGAGATCATCAAGTCCAAACTAACATCTTCTAATTAATTAAGCAATGGCACTAAGTGCCTTGTCCAGGCTCCTTTGAAGCACCTCCAGTGACAGCAACTCCACCGCCTCAGTGGGCAGCCCATTCCAATGGCCAATCACTCTTTCTATGAAGAAAGAGTTTCTTCCTAACATTCAGCCTAAACCTTGCAGCAGCCTTCCAGTACTTGAAGGGTGCTTTTTTTTTTTTCACAAGGGAGATTTTTTACAAGGGTTATTAGTGACAGTACAAGGAACAATGGTTTGAAACTAGAGCAGGGTGGCTTTAGGTTAGATATTAGGAAGAAATTCTTCACATTGAGGGTGATGAGACACTAAAACAGGTTACCCAGAGAGGCTGGGGATGCCCTCTCTCTGAAGCTGTTCAGGGAAAGGCTGGATGAGGCCTTCAGCAATCTGCTCTGGCAGAAGGTGTACCCTGCCCATGGCAAGGAAGTTGCAGCTAGATGATCCTTAAGGTCCCTCCCAGTGCAAACCATTCCATGATTCTGTTATGGAGAATAAAAATAGGTATGGAAGCCTCCCACAAGACAGCTATTCTGGATTTCTTTCTGAGTGTTGGTTCTTTGCCATTTAGATGAGGTTTAATGTAAGCTGTGTTGAAGGTATTACTCTTAAATTTCAAGACTGAGTCACTGAGAATGTTTTCCTACAGACATGGTCTATCTGGCTGCCTACCTCCCCTGAGAGAATCAGCAAAAGTTGTTAGACTGAAGGGGGAAAAAAAGGGAGCTGTTGCAAACATAATTCCTGTAAGAAGTCAGCAGGATTTGCTCTTGTTGTGTGATGCACATAAGATGCTAATGTGTATCTCTGTTGATAACTTTCCAGAAGTGCGTAGCTGACAGGAAACAGTTGTTCTAGGTGGTGGAAACTCTGTACCTGGAGACATTCAAGGTCAAAGTTGATGGGGCCCTGAGCAACCTGATCTAGTTGGATACATCCCTGCTCACAGCAGGTGGGTTGGAACTAGATGATCTTTAATGTCCCTGTCAATTCAAGCCATTCTATTAATTCAGAAAAGTGAGCTTTTACACTGTTTTAATTATTACAGCCAACACAAAAATATGTGGACAGCCCAATACAGCTCATGTCCTGTGATACATGACATATGTGCATTATATATTAGGAGTGCTCAGACTCAGAAAAACTCGAGTTGAAGTATGGGGTGGCAAGGCCACTTGAGAAGCGGTGTGATTGAAGTATCTTTTCTTTCAGCAGCTGTGTGACAGAATGGAGTTTAACTTGGCCTGCCTTCTCATTAGAAAATGGGTGACGTCTGCATGAAGCCACAGCTGCCTTCTTTTCCTTCCACATTCTATTCAGAGAAAGAAGTCTGGGCTCCAGCAAAGAAAGGGAATAAAGTTAGGACTAACTGGGGATGGGAACATGAACAATTTTTCCATGTGTTAAAAGGATAGGCACACTCTGGGAAGAAATGTGTTGCCTTTGTGACTTCTCAGGAAGCTGTGAAGATCCCAAGCGTCTGGTAACACTGCAGGAGCTTACATGTTTAGACAAGACTATTTCTAGGCTTTAGTCTAGGCATTAATTTTCTGAATTTGCTTCAGCAGTAGGGTGATCCTCCTGAGAAATGCTCTTGAAGGGCAGAAGAGGAGCAGTAGCAAGGTGAGCTCCTTGTCCTTGCATAGAGTGGAGAGCTGGCATCAACCTGAAAAGATCTCTGCTGTGCCCCACGGAGTTCGTAGAAAGCATTAAACTGCATCTTCAGGTACACTTTTGTATGGGAGAGTTTGGTTTGATTTTTAAAATTTCTTGCATCTCGATTCACTTTTGATTTTGGTTTGGGTTTTGTTGCTGATTTTTTAAATGCATTGGTATTACTTTGATACTCTTGTACTCTGGTGCTCTGTGGAAATGATCAGTATCATCAGTTCCTTCAAATTATCTTTTTAATAGCAGCCTAATATTTATTCTGTAATCTACGGTCTTATTTTCTAGGGAAACTTGTGTTCAAGGTAAGGGTTTGCTGCTTTTTCTCTGAAACTGATGAATTGCTTATTTGAGCTGTAATTACACTGTGGTGACATCTGATGTTTCCTTTATTTAATCAAAAGTGATAAAGAAGAATACATTTGTTCACTGTTTGTCCCCAACTCTGCTGCTATCCAGCCTCTAGGATATTAGAAGTTTATTTAGGCTGGAGATCCACAGGACTTTGGCAAAAATCACTGAACTGCTATGGTAGATGTGAATCATTCACTTAGAGGAAGAAACTGCATAATCAATTATTGATCTGTCCTGTTCTGAGCTTCCTCTTCTGATTAAATCTTCCAAAATATTGATACAAACAGCAAGAAGCAAGTATCAGATTGGGAGGGACGTGTGTGTGTGAGTGTGCCGGACCTGACCTTGCCATGGGATGAAGACAGTTGAAGAGAGTGCAAGTTGAGAGGTGAAGTTGCCTGGCAATATATGATTGTCATTGTACAGCTGCTGAGAGAGGAATTTTCAGAAATGCTGGCAATGGATGTCCTTTCGTATGTTGTTTTGAAGAAGAACCCCACACAGAAGAGCTACAAGACACATGAACCAAGCCAATGTTAAACATAGGCCCAGAATGGCACACCTCTGTAGTCCATGATTGCTTTCCTGTCTAGATAAAAACAGTGTATCTGACACCCTTCTGGCATATGCTGGGAAAAACACTCCAAAAAAAAAAAAAAAGAAGAAAAAATTGCTGACCAAGCTTACTAAAAAATCTAAGCATTCGTGTCCCTCATACTTGAAGGGATGGAATGGGGCATTGCAGGGGCAAATTACCTCTATGTTGGAATGATGGTTTGGTGAGATTTGACTGATGGAATGGATTGAAACTTTGAGAGGGTAAATTTAGACTGAATATTAGGAACAGATTCTTTCAAGTGAGGGTGATGAGACACTAACAATTTGCCCAGGGAGGTTGTAAATGCCTCTTCCTCAGAGGTGTTCAAGGCCAGGTTGGACAGGGCCTTGACAGCCTAGTCTAGTTGAAGGTGTCCCTGCCCATGGCAGTGAGTTGGAACTAGATGCTCCTCAAGGACCTTTCCAACCCAAGCCATTCTATGAGTCTATGACTGCAGAACTCAGTGATGTCCCATTTTGAGAGGAATGTGGAACCCTCACTATGTTTCTTTGTGAACTCAGCCACAGTCTCTGGGATTTTGATGGTTAAATCCAACTCTAGAGGTTTGTAGGTGCACCTTTAGCAGGTACAGAGGAAGGGCTTAGTAAACAGCTCCTAACTCATTTGCAGTTGTCACCTTCTGGACAGGAAGAAATAAATAAACCAAAGCAAGCCTAACACATACCACGTGGCAGAGACCAATCCACCTCAAACCAAAATCAATGTTATGCTTCCTGTTATTGTGTTAGACAGAGGATTGAAAACTTGCTTTTCCAATTGATTTGTTTTCTACTGCAAAACTAATTATGGTCCAATGCAGTTCTTCCTTTACCTGCCTCCGGAGGGGAAACTATATTGGCAGTGGTGGCTCCTGTCCTTTGCTCGGGCAGCTGTGTCAATATCTCTGTTGCTTGGTTGTTTGCTGAAGGGTGAAAGATCCCAAACTTCAGCAAAGTTCTCCGTGCATTCATTCTTTTAAAAATATATTTTTTAAACTTTGCCAGTCTGCAGATTCAAGCTGCTGATCAAAGCCACCCACTGTGGTGCCCTCACAGGCAGAATTGACACATGGATGCACATCGACATGTGAATGTAGTGTTTAGGGACATGGTTTAGTGGAAGTGGTTTAGGAATAGTGGTGGGATCATGAGCTCTAGGCAAGCAGTTGGACTTGATGATCTCAAAGGAAATCTTCCCAAGAGGAATCTGTGCCTAGCAGTGGTGGGTGCTAGTGGATTTTGCCTTTGCCAGGATTTTTCAGAGATGCTGCATCCAGGACCTGAATTTCTGAGAGGTTTTCAAATTGAAATGTAGTGAGGCAATAAAACAGGATGCCCAGTGAGGTGGTGGAGTCACCATCTGTGGAAGTGTTAAAATTCAGTAGATATGGCACTTCAGGACATGGTCCAGTGGTTATGGAGGTGTTGACTAGGTTTGACTTGATGATATTCTAATGCCAGTGGTAACTGCAGAGTAGATTTAGTGGTCTATGTGAGCCTCAGAGACGGTGGCATAGCCCAATTTGGGGTTTAGTGAACCACTGGTTTCATATGTAGTTGTGCGTCTCAAGTTTTTAAAACTGTGAAGTCCCAGATGAGACCCCACATGGAGTACTGTGTCCAGCTCTGGAGTCCTCAACACAGGAATGACATAGATCTGCTGGAGTGGATCCAGAGGGACAGAATGATGATCAGAACACCTCTCCTACAAACACAAGGAGGTAGGCTTGTTTGGTCTGGAGAAGAGAAGGCTCTAGAGAGACCTTATAGCTGCATTTCAGTATCTAAAGGTATCTCAGTCCGGAGGACAGAGATTAAAAATATCTCAGTCCAGAGATGAAAGACCTGTTCTTGTATCTTATTTTCACAACACAGGAATGTATAGGTGGGGCCAAATATCAAAAGCAAGACTATTTATTAAAGGGTAAAGTAAACAGGTCAGAGAAAGAAAGAGGGGGAGAGAGAAACAAATGGAGAAAGAGAGGAGAAAACCAGGAAAGGAATTATAGTACCTCACACACCACCCAAGATACTTTCTTTGGCTGGAGGAGGTCCAAAGAAGTGTGCTGCTGTCTTGGCTTGGAGGAGGTGTTCCCAGGTTCATCCTTGTCAGCTTGTGCTGTCCTCAACAGGAGGAGGGGAGAGAGAGAGAGGAGCCTCCAGCATGTACTGTTTCTCAGTGGAGTTCTTCTCTCTTATGCAGAAGTTCTTCTTTGGCTGGATGTCCATGGTGATGTTTTCTCCAACGCATTCACTAAAGCTGGTATAGACTTAGTGTCTTTCATTCAGTTTTCCACAGCTTCCTCTGACCTACACCCTAGTCACATTAATGTATAAGTGATTGCCAGGTGCACTCAATGACCCATCAGGAAAGTAATTTATAATGATCTGGTCTTCGCTGGACCTTCAGTCAGACCTTGTGCCTGCAGAGGTCTGGTGCTAGCAGTGGGCTTTAGCCCATCACCCTTAGCCTCTCACTCCTCCAATATGCATCCCTGGGTATTAGTGGTCTTAAGAGGCAAACCTCCCAGGATGTGCTTGCACCACACCTCCTGAGTACCTGTTGTCTGTGGGGAGCAAAGGTGATTTTATATTTGTTGATTTACATGTACAAGAGAGATAAGATTTAGTCTCTCACAGAAGGGGACCTACAGGAGAGCTGGGAAGAGACTGTTTGGAAGGGTTTCTACTAATAGTATGAGGGGCAATGTTTTGAAACTAGAGCAGGGAGGAAGATTTTTACTATGAGAGTGATGAGATAGCAGCCCAGGATGTCAGGAGATGTGGTAGAGGCCCCATCCCTGGAGACATAAAAGATCAAATTTGATGGGTCCTCAGCAGCCTTATCTAGCTGAAGATGTCCCTGCTCACTGCAGTGGGGCTGCAACTAGATGATCTTTGAGGGTCCCTTCCAACCTGATGCATTCTACGATTCTGTGATTCAGTCAGGATGGCAGCAGACCGTCATACCTGTGCTGGACCCTCCTCAATTCTACAGACACACCAGGATATGCAGCAGTAGATCAGTTCTGCTGAGAAAGAGCTTTGCACAAGATCTGCTTCTAACTAAATGTAAGGGCTGGGAGGTGGACTTTTCAGAGTAATTGTTTCCCCAGATGGTAAGAGCTGCAGTGGACAGTAAAAGCTTCCGTTGCTGTTGCCTTGCTAAAGAGCAGGTCTCAAAGCACCACAACAACTAGGCAAGCTCATCCTCTGCAGCAGAGCCCCAGCTGCCGCAGAGCTCTGGTGCAGTGTGCTGGGAATTCCACAGCAGCTCCCCTCTATATGAAAGAGCAGAAGGGTTTTAATAAATTAGATGTGAACTTCCTTGACACAATCACTGCATTTGCTGTTCTCTAATCTGTATTTTATTGTTATTTTGCCTTTCACTTCACACTGTCATCTGCTTTCAATTTTCAGAGATGCTAGGGATGTTTGTGGTGTTAATGTGTAACTGTATTGCAGATGCCAGTGGCAAATGGAGAAGCGTTTGGTCATGGCACTTTGGGACACGGTTTAATGGTCATAGTAGTCATGAGTTGATGGTTAGAGTCAGTGATCTTAGAGGTCGTTTCCAGTTGAAACAATTCTATGGTTCTGTGCCAGAATGATGGTGTGTATCGTGAGTGCTCCTGGTTACCTGGGAGAGCCTCTGTAGTATGGGAAGAACAGACACATGAGAGAGGAAATACGAAGAATTGCAGAACTGTAGAAGTTGTGAGGGACCTCTGGTGAACATCCAGTCTAACCCCTCTGCTGAAGCAGGATCACCTAGGGCAGGCCACACAGGAGCATACCCAGGTGGGTTTGGAAACTGTCCAGAGAAGGAAACTCCACAGCCTCTCTGGGCAGCCTGCTCCAGTGCTCCAGCACTCTCACAGGAAAGAAATTGTTCCTCGTGTTCAGGTGGTACTGGCTGTGTTCAAGTTTGTACCCATTGCCCCTTGTCCTATCACATGGCAGCAGTCAAAAGACCTGACCTATTCTGCCTGACACCCACCATTAGATCCCCTCTGGGCCTTCCCTTCTCCAGGCTAAACAGCCCCAGATCTCTCAGCCTTTCCTCATCAATTAGATGTTTCAGTCCCTTCATTGTCCTTGTAGCCTCTTTTGGATTCTCAAATAGCTCCCTGTCCCTCCTGAACCAGGGAGTCCAGAAGACAACACAATACCCTAGATACTGCAGATAGATACAACACATTTCACATCTCAGAAGGAGTGAAGAAGCTGAGGATCATCTGAAAGGTGAAATAATACTGCAATATTCCTCTCTGCAGCCTCAGAGGTTTTTAGAGCCCTAAACACTTCCTCTGAGATAGTCAGTTCATCAAAAAAATGAACTTAGGTTTAATTCTGTGTTATATCAGGGAGAAAGTTGTTTTCACACTTTTCATAGAATGATAGGATTGTTTTGGTTGGTAAAGGCCTCCAAGATCTTTGAGTCCAACTGTTAATGAAACACCACCACCTCCCAAAATGCTGTGTCCACACGTTTCCTGAACACTTCCAGAGACAGTTACTCCATCACCTCCCTGGGGAACCTGAAGAAAGTGAGTGAATATACACCGTTTTTCATTGTTTGTTCTCTCTCAGCATCAATCTTCTTCTTACCCAACCACTGGCAACCCTCAACTCTGGTCCATCTTTTGCTGTATCTGCTACCTGCAGTGTCCTGGTTTTCTATCCTTGCATATGGCAATGCTTTGTTTCAGTTGGCTACTGATCATATTGGCCCAGCTAACATGCTTTGTTGTCTCATCGGTTAATATATTAACCAAGTAAGGTGGAGGTCAGTATCTTCCTAGTGTCACCTGATAGAATGAGAGGAAATGGCCTGAAATGGTGCCAGCAGAGGTTTAAGTTGGATATTAGGAAAAATTTCTTGACTGCAAAAGTGGTCAGGCATTGGAACAGACTGCCCAGGGACACAGTGGACTCACTGGAGGTGTTCAAGGAATATGTGGACATGACGTTATGAGACATGGCTTAATGGCTGTGATGGTGTTAGATCGATGGCTGGGATTGATCTTAGAGGTCTTTCCAACCAAAGCAATACTTTGATTCTAGATGCTGGATTGCATGGTGAGGTTCCTTCCAAACTGAATGATCCTATGGTGGTAATTAGCATCACAGAACCTTCTCTAGACTTTTAAACCTGAAGAAACCAATAGGCTGTGAATTGTGTTACAGCATTGCCCTTATGAGCTTATTGACAGTTGGAAAGAAGATGTTCTGGTGTTGCAATCTATCCCATTGATCTCAAGAGACTTGCAAATCCAGAGACATAACAAGACATCTTTGCTGCTGATCATTTCTACAGTGTTAACTGGGAAAAATTAACACCCTAAAGTTCCAAATGCACTGATGGGTACTGAAAATCACACCACTTCGCACCTATTGTTAAATCCTCCTACTCTTCCTCGATACATCTGCTGCAATTATACATGTTGAAAGCAAAAGTTGTATCATAAGTGGAGCAAGTTAAAGGAGCATAGAATGAAATAAGTTTAGTGTAAAATAAACAGCACAAGGGTTGCATTATTGATTGCATGAATAGGTTTGGTGATTAAACCATTAAAACATTGCTTGCAAGAGCTGTAAAGTTCTAGATAAGTTGCAGTCCCTGCAAAACAGCCACACAACTGCAAGCTTTAAATCCAGCGTTCTTAGGACCGCAAAAGAGCTTGTTGCAGGTCATGCATTAGCATGTTATCATGCATGTTACAGTAAAGTAACTTGGCTTTTATAGATCTCTGTGCCACAAGAGTGCTACAGGTGACATGCTTCTCATTTTCAGTGACAGTGTATGTGGATAAGTCTCAGAACAGTGCTTTTTTCACCAAGTTAATGAGGTCTTTTTTTAAGGTGAAACAGAAGAGCACCATCTTGTGACATGAAGAGTAATGTTCCTGTAGTACTTGATTCACAGAAGGGAAGAAGTAGGCTTACATGGTTTTTATCCCTTAACGGGATTTATAGAGCTGATTTTTCTCTTTCATTTGGCTTTTCTTTTAAGACCTAACAGGGGAACTGACTCTTTCAAGTGATACAAATTCCACAAATCAGCTTTATTTCAAAAAAATACTTAATTTTCCAACTTAATCTCAAATTTCTTTTTCTTTTTCCCTTTTTAAAAAAAATATAGTCACTTCGGGGAGAAAAAAAAAAGATTGTTATAAAGTCTTAGCAGATTTTGAACCTGTCAGTTAGACCATGAGTCCTTTGATACTGAAATGTGACTTTCTTTTACAGGATTCTTATCATTCCTTTCATCTTTTAGAAGCTGTAAGGAAGAAGAAGGGTTTTATAATCTCTCTTCTTAATGGCTTCAAATTGCATCATGGGAGGTTTGGGTTGGATATTAAGAAAAAAAATATTTCCTGAGAGAGTAGTTAGGCATTGGAACAGGCTGCCCAGGGAGATGGTGGAGGCACCATCCCTGGAGGCATTTAAGAAACTTCGTTTGTGGCGCATTGGGACATGCTTTAATGTCCATGCTGATGTTAGGTTGATGGTTGGACTCAATGATCTTAGAGATCTTTTCCTAGCAAAACAATTTCATGATTCTAAATGGTATGCGGGAACCTTCTAATCTAGGGTTTAATAATTTCTATTCTTAGATCTAATTTGTGGGCAGACTTTAGGAGAGGAAACTCCATCCGAGCACACAAGGTCTTCAACAAAATCTGTCCATTTTTCCTAGCCGACTGGATGTTCAGTCTGACTAAAGTAAGTTATAGCTGCCTGGATGGGGCATAGATCCTGACAGAGTTAATTCTATCAGCACAAATTTCTTCTGACACATTTTTGTCCAAGCAGAGGCTTTGTCATGTATCAGTTGTATAAATCCATTGTTAAATAATCTATGTGAGAAGGCATGAATGCTGCCAGAGAATGGGAAGGAGGTTATTTCTCCTTTTTAAGAAAACAGAGAATTTAGAGACTTTAGAATATATTGATTGGAAAACGACAGTTTTAATGAATACAAGAGTATCACCAATGAACTATAGTGTGTGGTTTTTTTCTTTGTTAAAGGGCAATTTTTTACAGATTTTAGGAATGCAAGGCATTTTTGCTAGTGAGAGCATGCTATTGCTGTTGCCTTAGGCATTTATCTCCGTAACAGATTAGCTTTAACCACCAAGTTTTATTCTGTTATTTACATAACCATGACTTAGCTGAGCCTTGAAAGCTGAAGCTCATCTGTCTTTCAAGAAAAATGTCATTTTGTGCTTTCTGATTAGTTTGTTTAAAAGCCTGTTGATTTATGCTTTAGCTGGTTGTTTTTTTTTTTCAAATGCATATTTATATTTTAATGACAAACCCAGCAGTTTCAAACCAAACCTAAAGCTGACTTGGAGAATAAACCAAGAATCTTCTTCCTTGTTTATGACATGAATGAGTGCTGTTTAGCCAAATATCTGCCAGTTTTGTTCAGTGCAAATATGATCTCACTGCAGTTCAAGGGATTTGAACTACAACATTCAGTAAGATTGTTATGCCAGGACAAACTATGATCTGGCAGCATCAGGTGTCAAACTAACCCTACAACATTAATAGGATTCGAAACATATTTGTACCTGATTAAGACCAGCAGGCATGGATGAACCAAGCCCAAGCAATGCACAGTTGATTTATTATAATGCTGGATTATTGCACAGTGCCTAATCACAGAATCACAGGATGGTAGGGGTTGGAACGGATTTCTGGACACCATTGAGTCACCAAATCACAGAATGACAGGGACTGGAAGGGACCTGAAAAGATCATCTAGTCCAACCTCCTTGCCAGAGCAGAATCACCTCTACCAGATCACACAAGAACACATTCAGAAGAGTTTTGAATATCTCCAAAGAGGGATACTCCACAACTCCCCTGGGCAGCCCATTCTAGTGTTCTGTCACCCTCATAGTGAAAAAAATTCCTCTTCATGAAACTTCCCCTGCCTCAGCTTTCATCCATTGCCCCTTGTCCAATGCTCTCTGCCAAGGCATTCACCAAAAAAAAGGCCACACAGGAACACATAGAGGCAGGTTTTCAACATCTCCAGAGATGGAGACTCAACCACCTTTCTGTGAAGCCTGGTCCAGTGCTCCAGCACTCTTGAATTATAGAAGTTTCTACTCTTGTTTGTGTAGAACTTCTTCTGCTCAAGTTTGTGCCTGTTTCCCCTTGTCCTGTCACTGGGCACCACTGGAGAAAGACTGGTCCCATTCTCCTGACACCTACCCTTTAAGTATTTATAAACATTTATGAGATCCCAGTTCTTGTAGTTTGAAAAGGCATTTTCATGAGTTATAATGCTCTAGAAAGAAACAGGGACAAAAGTCAGAAATACTCCTGAAGCTGTCCCCTGAATGAAAGAGAAAGGCTGGACTTAGAGCTGAATAAAGAAAAAAAAAACCAAAAAACAAACAACCAAAAAAACACTGCTTGAATGGGATTTTTGCTGCCTTTCCCTGGGACAGATAAAAGATGCTGTGACTTACCATCATTCCTGGTTTCCTTGGTAACATTCTGCATGTTGGGAAGTGGCTGTCTGAAAGTCACATGAAAGGAAAAGCCCTTGGAAAACTATGGCCTGATGCAGAACTTTTTTTTCCTTTTTCTAGAGCAAAGCAGCAATAAACACTTTATGTATTTTTTTGAGTGAAACTCTAATAGCAAAGTACCTATTTGCGTGTTGCTGGCTAATTACATCTATTGATAAAATATACATTAGAAATCTCTTTCTCCATACAGGCATGTCCTGAATCTTTCACCTGATTGCTGATATGCAGTGTGCAAAAGAAAAAAATGTTAGGTATTAATTTGCTTTAAGAGACAAGGGATAAATAGTGTGTTTTGATCCTTTTGTGGCATGTTTCGTGACATTTGTGGAGAGCTGTTTGTTTCCTCAAGCACAATTCTTGTTCCATTTTCACAGGACAAAAAAAAAAAAAAACCAACAAAACAATAAAACCCACAAAGCAAACAAAAAAACCAAACCCAAAACAAACCAAGAGAGAGAGAAAATGGCCTGATTGGGGAATTTAACATTTGTACAATGTGTTCAACTCTTTAAATGATTAAAACTCCTAAATCTGGTGCACAAAAGATATTTTAGAACTGCACAAACAGCTTCTGTCCACCTCTCAGCAACAAAATAGTCTCTGTTTAGCTGCAAGATGTTTGCACAGCCTCTTTTGCCTTTGGGTATTGATCCATAAATTTTTTTTATTTGTCAAAGGAGAAAAAAATCCAAGTATGAGTATTTCAACAAAACTATTAATGACCTGAATATTCTATCAGCAAGGGAGGCCATTGGTTTCCTTCACATCTTGGCAGTCTTTAATTTTAGAAAGGTGAAAGGCTAGCCTTTCAGTCTGGTGCTGCTCCATGATGCTCACAAATTGCTAAGCTCATGTCTGTTAAAGCAGCTTTGGAAAATGACAATTTTTATGTGTGTGTGTGTGTGTAAAACTGTTTGCTCTGCCAATACTGTAAAGGCAGGACTGAGGCTCCCAGATGTGGAGTCTAGGCTGAGAACACTGAAACAAGCTGCTCAGAAAGGTGGCAGACTCTCCATCTCTGGAGACTTTCAAAACCCACCTGGGCATGTTCCTGTGTGACCTTCTCTAGGTGAACATGCCTTGGCAGGGGGCTTGTTCTTCAGAGGTCTCTTTCAAGCTTTGCCATTCTGTTATTGTGTGATTCTGAGATCAGAAAGATCTGATGTGGTCTCAAAGCTGCTTTCTCCTCAGCAGGCTTGGGATGGCAAATCTCATCCTGAGGTCCTCAAACGTTTTCATCAAATGTGGAGAAAGTACTCAACTGAAGGCTGCAGGTTCCCCACTGGGAAGGTATCTAGTATGTGAGGGCTGCCAGCTTGGTAGTCCAGCATTTTAGTCATTCATGACTTATTGCCCAAATATTTTTCCAAGCAGACATCCTGCAAAGTGCATATTTGGAAGGCAAGCTAAGAAAATCTACCTTCAGAATACAATTCTCAAACTGATATTTTGTTGTTGTTGTTGTTTTTTTGGTTTTTTCCCCCATGGTTTTATCAAGTACAAACTAAATTTTGCTGCTAAAATTGATGTGATCTGCAGAAGGGAATGCAAGAGAAAATGTTTTCTGTATTTATAGGCTAATGTTTTCTGTTGTTGTCTTTCTTGGTGTTTGGTGTTGGGGGTTTTTTTTTTGTGTATGTGTTTAAGTGGTTTTCGTTCTGTCTTTAAGGAACAAAGAAAATATAACCATGATTGTACTCCTCCATAGGCACAAGTCCATTTTACATGCCCATACTGCTGAAAATTTTTATGTCTAGCAAAAATAAAACAAACAAAAAAAAATAGAACAGAGCAGAATAAACTAGCTTGGAAAAGACCTCCAAGATCATCCAGTCCAACCTACCACCCAGCCCTATCTAATGGCACTAACTGCCCCATCCAGTCTTTTCTTGACCACCTCCAGGGACGATGATTCCACCACCTCCCTGGGTGAGTTGTAAACATTTTCAGGAGAATTAGAATAATTGCCACAATTTAGGAGTGTGAAGATTGGGAGATTTCCAGTCTCTAATAACTTCTTTTGAAAACATTTTGCATGGTTTTTGTTGTTTTGTGTGGGTTTTTTTAATATTTCTTTTTCTTTTTCCTCACACTCATATAATGCACTAACTAATATGATTCATGGGAACTGGAAAGACTGGAGCTTACTCACCCGCTTTCTACTTACATAATACAAGGCAATCAGTTTCTTTAAAAACATCCTTGCAGAAACCATCACAGCAGGATTCAAGCCTAATTTTGGGGTTTTTTAACAGAGATAGTCAGGATCAGAATTGCACATTAATAACACTCTGTCTCATAAAGTGCGTTCCAGCTTAATATACAGGCTGTCATATGGAGAGTTCTACTGGAAATGTGTTGGTCATCTTCCCCTTTCTGCTGTCTTTGTTCACTGTTGCATGCCTTCCTTTTAACTACAGAAAGAGCTTATTTGGACAAGCAATACTTAGATATTGCTGTATATTGCCCAAGAAATCAAATAGTAGCCTGGGGTGAATTAAAAAGAGTGTGATGAGCAAGTCAAGAGAGGTCCTCCTTCTGCTCTAATATCCCCTACAGAGTCCTCGTGTGGAGTATTTGGCCCAGTTCTGGCCTCCCCTGTTCAAGAGAGATGGGGAAATAATAGAGAGTGTCCACAGAGACTCCGAGGATGGTGAAGGGACTGGAACATCTCCCAGAGAGACCCTCCCGGGCTCTTTAGTCTGGAAAACATAAGACTGAGAGGGGATGTGATCAATGTTTACAAATAACTTAAAAGTAGGTATCAATAAGATGGATCCAGTCTCTTCTCACTGGTGCTCAGTGATAGTGTGAGGGACATTGGACATAAATTGGACACATGAGGGAAAATCTTCTTTGCTGTGAGGGTACAGTGGCGCTGGAGCAGGCTTCCCACAGAGTTGATGGAGTCTCCTTCTCTGCAGGCTTTCAAAATGCCATTGGACATCTTCCTGTGTGGCCTGCCTTAGTTGATCATACTTTGGCAGGGGAGTTGGACTGGATTGTCTTCAGAGGTCCCTTCCAATTCTTAGCATTCTGTGTTTCACCTGCATAGTGTTTTGCTTTGTAAAAAAAAAATGAGTGGCTATGTGTATGTTTTTGTTCTTTCATGTAATTCCTCTCTTTATTGTGCTATCTGATCTGTTCCTACGATCTAAGCTGGTTCCCATTCTCTCTTCTGCATCTGCAATGGAAATCTTGGTGAATTACCAAAAGCTTCTATGGCTTCTGTATAACTTCCCTGTAGTAAGGACTGTACCTTCCTTCTTCTTGAGGCTATGCTTAGCTCTGTGAGACTAGAGTCAGAGAGGTTCAGGTTATAATGAAGAAATGCTTGGGATGCTGGCTTACAACATTTGTATCTGAGTACTGAGAGAAATTCGTATCTACAGCACCAGAAGCCCACACCTATTTTCTTGTCTGTGCAGGGAATCCTCTCTTTCTTCCTAACATTTTTCAAATCCCATAACAATCAGATTTACAAAGCCATTTCTGAGACTCTAACTTGTCTCTATGACTGCTCTAGATTTTAGATATTGTAACAACTTTCTCACAGACGACCCTGACATAAAGAAATATTTAATAGGTAGCAATCATTACTAGGGAAGTCCAAGGGTGCCTCTTTACTATAAAATTACATTTACTATATATGATATATACTGTAGTACACTATGCATTATATATAATGTAATATACTATATATATTTTATATATTATACTGTACTATACACACTTCAAAAGAAGCATGACCAGCACGATTAATGAGGAGATTCTTCCCTCTGCTCTTCTCTTGTTAGACCTTATCTGGAGTATCACATTCAATTCTGGGACTCTCAACCGAGGAAGGACATGAAAGTGCTAGAGTGGGTCCAGAGGAGATCACGAAAATAAACAGAGGACTGGAGAATCTTCCCACTGGGGACAGGCTGAGGGAATTGGGGCTGTTCAGCCCAGAGAAGAGAAAACAAGGCTCCAGGGAGACCTTATAGTGGCCTTCCAGTACCTGATGGAAGCCTACAGGAAAGCTGTGAAGGGACAATTTTATAAGGGCTTGTAGTGATAGGATGAGAAGGAATGTATTGAACCTTGAAGATGGGAGATTTAGACTGGATATTAGGAAGAAATTATTTACAGTGAGGCAAGTGAGACACTGGAACAGGTTGCCTAGGGAAGCTGTGGATGTCCTCTCCTTGGAGGTATTCAAGACCAGGTTGGACATGGCCCTGAGCAACATAGTCTAATAGAAGGTGTTCACGCCCATGGCAAGGGGGATGGATCTAGATGGTCTTTGAAGTCTTTTCCAACCCAAACCATTTTATGATTTTTTTTATCATTTTCTTGCCATATTTTCAGGTATTGTCTCTGATCCTTAACTTCTCTCACTGCTTCTGGGGAAGAGGAGGATCCAAAATTCACATTCCTATTTAATTAGGTAATTTTACTAACAGAAAAGAATATCTAGCAAACTTGCTGATAATTTCAAAAGGAACTCAGACAGATGCCTGCAAAACTTTCTTTTATAATAGTTGTACTGTTATCTGGCTGTGTAGGATTTCCTCTTTTGCTTCCTAATGGTGCATCTCTGATTGCTTTTCCAGTATTTTAGTGAAGCTGCACTGCAAAATTCAAGCCTGCCTCTACAAGCAAACAGCTTAATATTGAGGCTAGAGGAGAGGTTTTATTGGACCAGTGAGGAGATGGCAGTAAAATTCTCATTTGTGTGTTGCTGCTGCTCTAGTGGCTCTTGATTACTATTTTTCTCCCCTAAGATTTGGCCTCAAGATTTGGAGATTTCAGTCTTCAATTTTCAAATAAAAACAATGAAGTTATGTAAAAATTACCAGACTCATAATAAAGTGCCCAATAAGTCATTAATGTAGCACAGAATCACAGAATTGTAGGAGTTGGAAGGGACCTCTGTATCATAGAGTCCAACCCCTCTTCCAATACAGATTCACACACAGAAGGTCACACAGAAACATGTCTAGGTAGCTTTTGAATGTTTCCAGAGGTGAAGACTACACCACCTCTCTGGTCAGCCTGTCCAAGTACTCCAACACCCTTAGACTAAAGAAGCTCCTCCTCATATTTAGATAAAACTTCTGTTCAAATTTGTGCCTATTACCCTTTGTCCTGTCACTGGGCACCATTGAAAAAAAAAAAATGGTTTCATCCTCCTGACAACCACCCTTTAAGTATTGATCAGCATTGATGAGCACTCACTTCAGTCTTCTCTTTTCCTGTGTGGTGGTTTGGCAGTTCCCTGCCCCCCCCTCCCCCGACTTTGAAATAACCCAGGCTAGACTCAGAAAGCTGGAAGTCAAGGAAAAGAAGCTTTATATATACAGCTTTGCACAATATACAAACAGATATTTACAGTACGTAACAGATATTTACATATATATACAGTGAAAAGATAATACAGGAGAAACACCATACCCCTTCCAGAGATCAGGGTCCCTAAGAGGGGGGTTTCCAACCACCTTACCACCTTCCCCCCACTTCGCAATCTTATCCCACTTTCTGTCTTACATGACAAGAAATCAAGAGTAGATCTGCCAGGGGGATTAGCAGCAGGAAAGTAATTAGAAGTTATTCAGATCCAGCTAAGAAGGCGGGGAGAGGGATGCGGCAGCCAGAGTAGCTCAAGCAGCTCTGTCTTATCTATGTTTGGGTTGCAACTCTTAAACATTTTTTTTTCTTTTTCAGTAAACCTAGGAGTGAAGTAGGATCATCAGTGTTTTTCTTTCTCTTATTAAAATCCTTCAATTGGTTTAAACCAGCACATCCTGATTCTTAGTCTTTCCTCGTAAGAGAGGTGCTCCAGTCCCCCTCGTCATGACACTGTGAAATAATTTATCCATAAAAACTGACTCCTTTCCCCAGGAATGTCAACCTTCATTTTAATATGAGTAAGCAGTTTAAAACTTAGTACTACCAATTCATTGATTAACTCTGTCCTCCAAGTAAGTCCATGATACAACCCTTTCATTCCTGCAAATAACACTAATCTGTTCTTAATGCATGAGCTGTTCTCCCATAATATCCAGTTTTATTTTCTGCCCTCCCCACCATTCTCCCAGTTAGGTGACCTTCCCTCTGCAGTCAGCAGAGTCATC
This sequence comes from Psilopogon haemacephalus, assembly GCA_013396835.1. Classification (NCBI taxonomy): domain Eukaryota; kingdom Metazoa; phylum Chordata; class Aves; order Piciformes; family Megalaimidae; genus Psilopogon; species Psilopogon haemacephalus. The sequence continues at coordinate 107,062 of VWZI01014440.1, forward strand.
TGCAACTAGGGCAGGTTGCTTGGAGCCTGTCTAACCTGACCTGGAATATTTCCAAGGATGGAACATCTACCACCTGTCTGGGAACCTGGACCAGTCTCACTACTCTTGGTGTCAAAAATTTCTTCTATCTAGTCTAAATCTCCCCTTTTTAATTTAAAACCATTGCCCCTTGTACTATCACCACATGACCTTGACCCTGCAAAACCTTCCTGTAGGTCACCATCAGATATTGAAATGCCAATATAAGGTGTCCTTGGAGCCTTATCTTCCCCAGACTGAACAACCCCAACACCCTCAGCCTGTCCTCATAGGAGAGGTGCTCCAGCCTTCTAATTGTCCTTGTAGACTTCCTCTGGATCCACTCCAACTAGGTTGTGTCCTTCTTGCATTGAGGTCCAGACAGTACTCCAGGTGTCACCAGAGCAGAGTGCCAGAATCTCCTCTCTTGACCTTCTGGCCACACTTCTTTTGGTGCAGCCCAGGATGTGATTTGTTTTCTGGGCTGTAAGTGGACACTGCTGGTTCACATCCAGCTTCTTATCCACCAATACCCCTAGGTCATTTTCTGCAAGGCTGCGCTCAGTCTCATCATCACTCAGCCTGAGAGACCGGGTCTTGTGGGCAGCTAAAACAAAGCCTCTACTGTCCTGTTACAGAGCAAACAATGACAATGAACAAGAAATGTTCTCATAAATGTAAAGTAGTTCTTCAGAATATCAAATCTTTCATCTTTGTGGGTCTTGAACATCTACATTCTAAGGTTTTTCAATTAAAGCATTAATCACAAAACTTTATGGGGAAGAAAAAGATACCTTTCTGTTTGCAATCTGCATTTCTCAGTCTTCCCTATATACTGGGAATTAATGCTGCACATAGCTCAGCACTAGTGGTCTTACTGAGACATTAAATTGATTATTAAAATGTGTGGGATTTAGGAGTGGTAAAATGTAGACTTTTTATGTGTGCATTGCATTGTGTTATCTTTATCCATGTAGTAATTTTACAAACCTCATTTTGTTTCTATTACTATATATTCACAATGGAAGTATTGACAGTGCTCTAATTTTGGTAGAAAGCAGGACATACACACACACAAAGGCAAAAAAAAAAAAAAGATGACACTGGAATAATAAAGTTCTATTGGCATGCAGATTTATGAATATTGTAAATAGAAACAGAAGAATTAATTTAGTAAATGCTTAATGGATAATCCACAAAGCAAGTTTATGTCTGCCAGGGTGAATTGCCTTATTGACTCTGAAATATAAGGACAAGCAACATATACCATGAAAAAAATGGCAACATAGTTGTCCCTGTCCTTTTTTTTTTTTTTTTTTTTTTTTTAAACAGTGCTGTAAATGGTCTTTAAAAGACAGGGATGAAAGGATTAAGTCCTAATAACACTGTTCTTCCTTGGTGCTTTAACCATTTTTCTATTCTTTCTGTGATTTCGTTGCCCTCTCAAATGTGATAGACTTTTATATATGTGTGTATATATGTATATAAAATCATTGAATCATAGAATGGTTTGTGTTGAAAGGGACCTTTAACATCATCTACTTGTAACCCCCTTGCCACAGGCAGGGACACCACCTACTAGACCAGGTTTCTCAGGGCTTCATCCAACCTCCAGGGAAGACATCCACATCCACCCTGGGCAACCTGTTCCAGTGTCTCACCATTCTCACTGTAAAGAATTTCTTCCTAATATGAAGTCTAAGCTTCCCCTCCTCAAGCTTCAATTCATTCCCTCTCATCCTATCACTACAAGCCCTTGTAAAAACAGCCCTCCCAGCTTTCTTGTAAGCCCCTTTCTGGTAGTGCCTTTCAAAGTAGAGAGAGTCCATCAATCACAACTGGAGACAAAATTCCAAATTGTACTTTTATATTGTTGGGTGAAATGTCTCTTTTTATCACATTAACTAGGTAAATGAAGTTCCAGATTTGACATCTGCTGTGTTGTGTCATTGATTCTTTATTGATTTGGCCTTCTATAATTTTATCTTCTAGCACCTGAGAATCTTCAGAACTTATGAATGACAAGGTGCAGGAAAGCTGAACAGAAATAGATTTCCCACAGCTCCCAGCAAGCTTAGGACAAAAGCAAGGGAAGCACTTGAAAGTTGCATCAATTTTCCATTGTACCATGGAGGGACACTGGTGGCTTTGGGTCTTGAATAGGACTTTAGTGGCTTCATGGCTGAAGTGTAGATCTTGGCAGGGACTAATCTCTCATATGTTCAAATTCTTGAGTAGCTTTTACCCATACGTTCAGAAAGTTCCCAACAATTCAGTTCTTATTTTATGGTGAATTTTGTGCTACATCAAGACATGGTGACAAAGACAAAGAATTTTTGTTCTTGTCAACCAAATTTACAAGGCCACCCATGCTCCATTAAAGGAGTTACACAATTTAAATATGATTATAGTATGCTGGTTTGATAATTAGTACTATCTAAGCTTATTCAAATAAGCCAGCCTCCTAGTGCTCTAATTCACATTTGATCTGAAAGGCAGGAAATTTGCATGCACTAAATGGCTACATTTTACAAAAGGTGGCTTAATCATTGGGGAAAGAAAAATCCTTATGCATTTATTGTTCATAGAGAACTCAGTTGGTATTAATATGGCTATGATTTGCAAAGCTAAAAAGATTCCTTTGTAATTTAATAGATTCACGTCCAATTGTTGTTAAGTGCTACTATACTTCCCCTGTAGCAGGAGGGATTGTTGCTGTAAAAGCTGATGAATCTGGCTTTGTGAAAAGGCAGGTGAGGTGACATTTTAAGGTTGAAACCAGCAATTGTAATTTGGAATCAATACTTTATGCCCTAGAATAATGTAAGGTACTGTTCTGTCCTAATTGGCTGGGAAGCTAAAATGTTAATGCCAAGCCAGCAGATGTATCCCCAGCCTGTAGTTTTCCCATGAAGATTTGGTTTGCAAATAGATGACTTTCTATTTATGGGTAAAAGTAAAGCCTAATTGTGAGTCTTCACAGTAGCAGGAGCTGCAACGACTGCAACTTTAAGGGAAGTGACTGGCTGATCACACTGGTGCCATGAAGCATACCAATGAGCTGCATCAATGTATCTTTTCCAATATGTGAAAATCTTCCATAATCAGTGGAATGTAGACAGTAAATATACCATTGTTTGGATTTTTTTTTTCCACAGCAAAGTGCTGCAAAATCAGACAAATATGGCAAACTCTAATTGAATTGAAAACAATGATTTCCTCTCAAATAGATTTCTGATTGCAAGCTGATATAATCCAGCGATGTCCCAAGCAGTGACTGCAATGCACAGATGGTGCCAAATTGAAAGGCTAAGTGACTGAAAGTGTTGACATGGTAGATTAAAAATCCATGCTAAAAATATTTCTGTTTCACTGTGTGTTTCCTGCATTTCACCTCCTATCCAGAGTATCAGATCTTGTATTTGTGGGGCATTTTCTCCTGTTTGCAGCCTGGACAATGTTATAAAGCCTGCCTGATATGTTGGTTTGCGAGATTTTTGTTTGTTTGCTTGGGTTAGTGTGTGCATGTGTGTGTTTTGTTTCTTTGTTTGTTGTTTGTTTTGGCTTTTGTGTCTCTGTTTGGTGAGTATTCTTTTTCCCTTTGTCTTTTTTCTTTTTTTTTTTTTTTTCTGGCAAGGAGAATGCACACCTTGTGTATAAGTAGAGCCAAGAATTTATTGTTAGCATAATTGAAATCTTGAAAGTTTCATCTTTATTAGTTCAGATGCAATTGCTGTAGAACAAGAAAGAATAAACTGTTATGGACACACACTTATATTTTACTCCTTTTTTTCTGGCATTATGTTTGCACTATTGCTACTAGTCTGGATCTTATCCAGTAGTTTCATGCTGGTGGTGATGTGTGTGGTAGGGGGTGACAGAGACCTAAGCATCTGGAGTCACAGACTCATAGAATGCTAGAAGTTGGAAGGAACCTCTGGAGATCATCAAGTCCAAGCCCCCTGACAAAGCAGTATACCCTAGGGTAGGCCACGCAGCTATGTGTACAGGTGGGTCTTGAAAGTCTCCAGAGAAGAAGACTCCACAACCTCTCTGGGAAAACTGTTCCATCCAGCTCTCCATCAACCTCACAGCAAGAAGCTTCTCCTCACGTTGAAGTGGAACTTCCTGTGCTCCAGTTTGTGTCTGTTGTCCTTCATCCTATCACTGGGCACCAATTCCTCAGATATTTGTAAACTTTGATCAGATCCCCTCTCAGCCTTCTTTTCTCCAGGCTAAACAGCCCCAAGCCTCTCTGCCTTTCCTCATCAGACAGATGTTCCTGTCCATTTATCACCTTTGTAGACCTTCATTGGACTCTCTTCACAGAATTAATCATGTTGGAAAAGACCTCTAGGATCAATGAGTTCAACCTACTACCTCACCCTTATATCTAACTAGACCATGGCACTAAATGCCTCATCCAGTCTCCTCTTAAACACTTCCAGGGATGGTGAATCCACCACCTCCTCAGGCAGCCCATTCCAAGGCCAGTCCCTCTTTCTGTGAAGAACTTCCTCCTAACATCTTGCCCTGGTGCAGCTTGAGATGGTGTCCTCTTGTTCTGTCACTGGGTGTCTGGCAGAAGAGACCAACCCTCACCTGGCTACAACCTCCCTTCAAGTAGTTGTAAAGAGCAATAAGGTCTGTCCTGAGCCTTCTTCAGGCTGAACAACCCCAGCTCTCTCAGCTGCTCCTTGTAGGGCTGTGCTCCAGCTCCCTCCCCAGCCTTGGTGCCCTTCTCTGTACATGTTCAAGTGCCTCAACATCTTTCTTAAACTGAGGAGCCCAGAACCGGACACAGTACTCAAGCTGTGGCCTAACCAGCCCTGAGTACATGGGCTGAATGACTTCCCTGGTCCTGCTGGCCACACTATTCCTGATACAGGCCAGGATGCCATTGGCCTTCTTGGCCACCTGGGCACACTGCAGGCTCATGTTCAGTTGCCTGTTGACCAGTACCCCCAGGACCCTCTCTTCCTGGCTGCTCTCCAGGCACTCTGTCCCCAGCCTGTAGTGCTGCATGGGGTTATTGTGGCCAAAGTGCAGAACCTGGCACTTGGACTTGTTAAAACTCATGGCATTGGATTGTGCCCATGTGTCCATCTGTCCAGCTCCCTCCACAGAGCCCTCTTACTTCTGACAGATTGACACATGCTCCAAATTTAGTGTCATCTGCAAACTTACTGATGGTGGACTCAATCATCTTTTGCAGATCATCAACAAAGAGATTAAACAGGACTGGGCCCAGCACTGATCCTTGGCTCACACCACTAATGACTGGCTGCCAACTGGATGTGGCTTCATTTACCACCACCTCTCTTCAGTAGTCCTTATCACTCTTGAACTGGGGAGTCCAGAACTGGACACAATACTCCAGGTGTGGCATCACTACAGCAGAGGAGAGAGGCAGGAGAACCTCCCTCTACCTGTTCACCACACTGCCTTAACGCACCCCAGGACACCATTGGCCTTCTTGGCCACAGGGCCACATTGCTCTCCCATGAATAACTTCTTGTCCACCAAGACTCCAAGGTCCTTCTTCATAGAGATGCTTTTCCAGCAGGTCCACCCCTAATCAGTACCATGCATAGTGTTGTTCATCTCCAGGTCTACACTCTACACTCTGTGGAACCCTTTGCCCAAATCTTACTGGACATCAGCACAACCCTCTGGTCTATTAACTAATCCTCCCAGCCCTCTATCATCATCCAGCTTTCTGAGGGTATCCTCTATCCCCTCATCCAAGTCACTGGTGAAGATGATAAGACCAGAATTCCATTTTTGTCAGCTCAACCCTGCACCAAATCATCACTTTGTGTAGTATGTAGAATGTGGCTGTCAATCCATTGAAGACATAAAGAATGAAGCTTAAAAACCTTAGTGAAACATGAACATAAAATCCTTATGAGGCTAATGTTAATGTGAATTCGTGTAAGCTAGCTGCAAAGTGCTTTTCACACAGAAGAAGAAAGACAAGGAAGAAAAAAGAGAAAAGAAGTAAAAGAAAAAAGAAGGAAAAAAAGGAGACAAAAAAAAAAAAGAGAAAGAAAAAGTCACATACCATAGTGTCATTATTCACAGTGAAAAAAAAAAACAAAAACAAAAAACAAAACCCTAAACTAAAACAAGCCATTTTCAAACTGACCAAAATGTGAAAGTGTGTGATAGTGGGTTTGTATTTCATCATGACTATTTCAAATACATCTGATTTCTACACACGGTAGGATCGCTACCATGTAAAATCACTTTATTTAACCCTTCTTTTCTAAGAGGTGCTCATGAGAAATTGAGCTTTTAAACTATAAAAAAACCTCACAGCCAGAATACTTAGTTACTCTAGTCTTGAAAAACAGGCAAAAATCTCTCTTGGATTATTAATTTCTTTTCTTTGGCTAAACTAAAATAAGCTTTTTATCCAGTTGCATCTATTACATATTCTTCAGTAGATACAAGGTGTGAAGGTCAATGATAAATTCTTCCTACTGTGATGTTTTCTGGGCCCTGAAATCACATATAATACTCATTTTATTTACATTACTTTGTGATGTTACTTTGTTGAGCTAAAAACTGTTTCAAGATTATGTTTGCTGAGGGCAGGGAATTGAGAGGGGAAAGGAATCCTTCTTTTTATTTAACTTCTAGCTGAAGGGACTTGGCCTTGGTTTTCTATTGTTATTGAAAATCTTTCCAGAGATGAGTGGGACAGTGTTTGTGCTGTCACATAAAGTGGATTTGCTTGGAAAAGACCTTAAAGATCATCTAACGCTGATGGCCCTGCTACCAACAGCAATATCTTCCCCTAGATCAGGTTACTCAAATCCCCATCCAACCTGTCCTTGAACACTACCAGGGATGAGTCATTCATGTTTAGTGTGAGGGAGGTAGAGGCTTCTGGATAGAACAGTGGTATTTTTTTGCATTAACGTTGGGTGCTTTTCCACTTGAACCAGCAAGAAGGGCATCCTAAAACAGGTTTGCAATGACTTCAAGTGGATTTTGATCAGGCTGTCATAGAATCATAGAATGGTTTGGATTGCAAGACACCCTAAAGATCATCTCCTTGTAAACCCTCTGCCATGGGCAGGGACACCTCCCACAAGATCAGGTTGCTCAAGGCCCCATCCAACATGTCATTGAAGACCTCCAGGGATGGGATATCCACAACTTCCTTGAGCAATATCTTCCAGTGTCTCACCACTCTAATAGTAAATAATTTCTTCTTAATGTCCAGTCTAAATCCACCCTACCCTAGTTTAAAGCTATTGAATCACAGAAATATTCAGGTTGGAAAAGTCCCTCAGAATCACCAAGTCCAGCCTATAGCCCTACTCAACAAGATTAATCTTAAACCATATCCCTAAGCACCACATCAAAGGACCTTTAGACACATCCAGGGTTGGTGACTCCACCACCTCCCTGAGCAGCTCATTCCAGTACCTGACTCTTGTACTATCACCACAAGCCCTCATAAAAAGCCCCCCTCCAGCTTTTCTGTAGTCCCCTTCAGGTACTGGAAGATCACTATAAAGTCTTCCTGCATCCTATTCTTGTCCAGGCTCCCTCAACTGAAGGGAGGTGCTCCAGCCCTCTGATCATCTGCCATGTAGTAGTTTTCTGAACTTTATTCTTGTGATTGGAATTGCAAACCTGTGACTGCAGACTCTTCTCTGCCACCCTGGAGTGGCCATGCTGTAACCTGTGTGACTCTGTGACACAGTTAACACAAGTGCTGCTCACCTGTGCCTGATCTGCCACTGCAAGTGACTTCAAAGTTCTGTTTGAGTCTTTAATGGGAGTCAGGGTCACCAAAACATGCTGCTTTGACTTGCTTGTCAGTGAGCTCTAGACAACAACCTTATTCCTCTCTGAGAGACAGGAAACAACAGGACTGATGTTCTTAGCTGTGTTTCTGCAGTCTCTTAATTGAGCTGTTAGTGCCAGTGATTTGCACAATGGGAATCACAAAATGATAGAGGTTGGAAGGCACCTCTGGAGATAATTGAGCCCAACCCCCCTGCCAAGGTTGGTTCACATAAAGAGGCCACACAGGAACACAGTAGGCAGGTTTGTAAACCGCAGAGAAGGAGGCTCCACAAACTCTCTGGGCAGCAAAGAAGCTTCTTCTCATGTTGAGGCAGAACTTCTTTTGTTCCAGTTTGTGTCAATTGTCCTTCATCCTATCACTGGCCATCATTGAGGAGACTGGCCCCATCTTCTTGACACCCACCCTTTCGGTATTTGTAAACATTGATCAGATGCCCTCTCAGGGGAAGGGATCTGTTTTGTATAACAGTTGTGTACAAGGTAACAGTTGGAATCGATCATCTTATTGTCTTTTCCAGCCAGACTATTCTATGATTCTAGGATTCGTTCTTCTCTTCTCCAGGCTAAACAGCCCCAAGTCTGTCAGCCTTTCCTCATAAGAGAAAGAGGAAGAAGAAGAAATTGAGCTGGGGAATGGTGTGGCCGTCAGCTCCTGTTTTGGGTGCACAGTCAGTGGGCAAACCCAGTGCCTGGGAGACTCTCTGAGGCACTGTAGGGTGAATTTTTACTTTATTTTCTAGCATTTTTGCATACTACCACTGGAATTAGAAAACAGTTCTGCTGTTGTTTAAGAAGTCAAAGCCTGATTCAGCTTGCTGCCACAGTATGACTCTGCCTTCTCTGGCATGCGTTGGCTCCTAGGACACAGGCAACATTTGAAAAATGTAACAGAGGTACTCAGACAAATCCATCCCATAGAAACTGCACCTCCTTCCAGTATAAAACCTCTTACACACTCCTGATAGCTTCTTCTTAGTTAAAAGGGCTCTAAAATCTCATATCCAGCTATGGGAGTATTTTCCTCTGAGCACATATTGTAGATGAAAGATGCAAAGTCTACATCAGGGAAGCCATACGCAAGGTATAACACAGGGCTATACCAGGAGCCAGGCTGGGAAGGGGAAATTAATATTATTTAAGAACACTGTGATGTTCTTAGGACTACACATGTTTCATCAAAAGCTACCACAAATCCCACTAGCCACTGAGATTTGGAAAACTAAGTTGTTTAAAGATTGTGGTCTCTGCCTTCTCCCAGACAGAAGCCTGTGATGCCATAAAAGCTCAACTATTTGAAGGCATCTTGAAAATCTTCTGATAGTGAGACCATTTCCTTACCCACTACAGTCAGGAATGAGGCAGTCTTGTAAATTCTGCTAGCAATTTGGACAGTCTGGCTCTAAACAGCCATAGGAAGCTCTCAGGCTGTTAATCTCAATATTATTTGTTTACCATTCTTTCCATATAAACAGGAATGTGCCTGAGATTTTATGAAAATTAATATAATAATAATAATAAATAATAGTATATTGTTTACTACTTGTTATTATTGTTATATAATAATATTTTAAATTACTATTTTTATTATGATTATGCTTTTGTAAAGGAAGTTTGCACACATGCCTTTAAATCTTATGCTGTAAGAAACTCTAATCTTGTGCAGATTCTTGTCTTAGATCTCTGACCAGCTAGTAGGATTATTGAGGTTCTTAACATTATCTCCATGGGATAAAGTTTAACAAAACCAAGTGCACTGTGTCACAACAACTCCATGGATTCTCTAGCCTTGAGGCAGAGTGACTGGAAAGCAGCACAGCAGAAAAGGACCTGAGGATGCTGGTGAATGGCCGGCTGAACATGAGCCACCAATGTGCACAGGTCACCAGCATCCTGTCCTGGATCAAAACCAGTGTGCCCAGCAGTAGGGTAGTGATTGTGCTGCTGTACTTGGCACTAGTGGAGCCACAGCTTGAGTATAAGGTTCAGTTCTGGGCACTACAATGTAAGAATGACATTGAGGCCCTGGAGCACATCTGGAGAACAGCGAGCCTGGGAAGGGGTTTGGAAGGCATCTTGTACGAGGAGCAGCTGAGGGAACTGGGATTGTTTAGTCTGGAGAAAATAAGGCTAAAAGGAGAGATCTTATTGCCCTCTTTGACTACTTAAAAGGAGGTTGGAGTGAGGCCAGCGTTGGTCTCTTTTTCCAAGTAACTACTGATAAGACAAGAGGAGTTGTGCCAGGGAAGGTTTAGATTGCATATTAGGGAAAAAAAGTCTTTTCTGCAAGAGTTGTTAGGCATTCAAACAGGCTGCCCAGGGAGGTGATGGAGTCACCATCTCTTGGAGGTATTCAGTAAGTGTGTACATGTGGTGCTTCAGGATGTAGTTTAGTTGTTATGGTATCTAGGTTATGGTTGTACTAAATGTTAAAGGTCTTTTCCAGCCTTAATGGTTCTATGATTCAGTGACTAAGACTACAAGTTTTATTGGATAGTATAATCACTCCCAGTGATTCCAAGTCTGCCTTTTGATGACAGAATATTTAAATAAATATAGAGGAAAAAAAACCCCACAAAATCAGTAACTTAATGTTATTAAGCTTGCATGCAGTTATTCAGATTTTGTCACTTCTCTATCAAGATGTTAATTACTTACTGAAATTATTTGTCACTTACTTATTCACAGTGAATCAGCCAAGAAATGTATGGACATTTTGGGATATGGTTTAATGGCCATGGTGGTGTTATGTTGCCATTTAGACTCAGTGATCATAGAGTCCTTCTCCAACCAAAACAATTCTATAACTCTATGGTTCTGTGGTTGTATTGGAGTGGATGCTTTCCTTTTAATAATGTATTTCCTAACAAAGCAAAGAGATTCTCAGTGTATCATTCCCTTTGAATAACATACCAATTCTGTAGCGAGTTTCTCTTTTTTAAGTTTTCCTTTTTTGCTATTTCTGCCTTACTGAAATGATAGTAGTCCTTTTGTGCCTTCCAAACTGTGCAATAGTATTTTTTCCCCCTTTTGTCTCAGTGATTTATTTGCTTTGTGTACAACAAATAGATTTGGGAGCTTCTTTCCAAGACTTTCTAAAATGCCAATTGGTGTACTTACTGTCCTCAATCAACAGAAACCTCACACCTTAATTTAAGAGGGAATTTATTCTCTTAGACTGTCTGGGTTTTCTATATAATTATTATTCCTTTCTTGTTGTCTTATTTCTTACAGCCTTGCAATTTATTCATAAGTAATTTCTTATAATAGATTGTACCCTTGTTGCTTTCCTCCATGCATAATATTACATTCTGCTCCTCTCTTTCTCCTCATTGCCCCCACTGCTTCACTTCTTCTCTCTCCCACTTTTCATAATTTTTTTAAATTTATTTTTTTCCCTTTGGTAACTAAGATAGACTCATAGAATTGTTCTGATTGGAAAAAAAGACCTCTAAGATTGTTGAGTCCTACCATCTACCTAACACCTTCATGGCTGTTGAACTATGTCCCACAGTACCATGCTCATATATTTCTTGCTTATCTCCATGCTGAATTTCTGTCTTGCTGGTTAAATTCAACCATACCAAATGTGAGCCTGTAGTAACACAAGAGTACTCATTTTTGCACCGGCCATGTTCAGACTCAGCATCTCTACATTCTTTGATATTTATCTGCATAAAACCCTCATTAGCATAGAAATGAGCATCTCTCATTTCCTTCTCTTCCCCATCAGATGGGAAGGTGTCTCAATTTTACAAGAAAGATGTGGAGCTTTAGGAGAGATCACAAGGTTTGACAAGAGAATACACTGAACCAGTACTGTAGATAAGGATTGTATTTTGATAAGCAGAATCACATCTGTTTAGTATTGAGTCTTTTTAGTTTGGTAAAGAGCAAACTGAGGGGGATTCTCATCAATCCTTATCAATATTTAAAGGGTGCTTATCAGGAGATTGAAACCAGTCTTTTTTCAATGATGCCCAGTGATAGGACAAGAGGTAACTGGCACAAACATTCCATTTAAACATGAGAAAGAATTGCTTTACTGTGAGGGTGCTAGAGCACTGGAGCATGCTGCCCAGAGAGGTAGTCGAGTTTCCATCACCAGAGATATTAAAAATCCGCATGGGCATGTTCCTGTATGACCTTCTCTAGGTGATCCTGCTTTGGCAGGAGCATGGGACTCAATCTCCAGAGGTCCACTTCAACCCCTACCATTCTGTGATGCTATGATTCCATGTGAATCCCAGAGAAGGATTACAACACACAGGGGAGCCTGTTCCAATGCTCCATCACTCAGCATTTAGAACTTCTTATGTTCAAGTTTGTGAACATTACCCCTTGTCCTAGCACTAGGCATTACTGAAAAAAAAAAAATTAATATCGTTGTCCTGACACCCGCTCTTTGAATTTCCATAAGCATTGATGAGATTCCCCCTCAGTTTTCTCTTTTTCAAGCTAGAGAGACACAATTTTTCCAGTTTTTCTCATAAATAAAATGTTTCAATCCCATAATCATCTTTGTAACTCTTTTCTGTACCCTCTCCAGCAAGTCCTCATCCTTCTTGAACTGGAGTGCAGTTTCCAATACTGTGCTGCAGCAGAAGACTTGAACAAAGTATTGCATTTCCCCCCAGTCCTTGAGGCTGGAAATCTGCTCACATTCAGTGATCAATTAAAGCTGAAATGAGTGGAAATATTCTTGTTAGCCAGGAGCTTAGGAGTGATAACCGCTTGTATTTGTGCACCACTTGGATGCATTCCTACTGCAGGGCAGTATTTGATGAGTAACAGCTCCCTTCAGAAACGTCGCTACTGATCATTTCCTTAGGCAATTTTTAATACACAATTTTAGGGACTCAGGTCAGATACTACTACTGGAAAGCCCATCCGTTGTGAGCTGCAGTTCCATTTTAAAAGAAGTAGAAAAGCATTGTACCTGACTGGGTAAAAATCTTCACCACATCCGTCAATAATTGCCTGCAACAGCCAGAGCTGTACTGGGAGAATTGCATCAGCTGTTAAAACAGTGTGGTGGTGTGAGCTATCAGAAGTGTTTCCAGTCTCTTTGTGTAGACTATTTCTCTTGTAGTAGTAACATACAACACCTCTGTGCAACGGAGGTGACATAAGTTTAGGTGTAGAATCACCTTTAGGTAGCCCTAAATGTTCCTTGAACTTGAGCAGGGATCTGAATTTGAACTTTTCCAGCAATCTGCTGGGTCAAATGGAGCCTATGAAGACAATTAAAGAACTTAACCATCTCTCCTATGAAGAAAGCCTGAGAGAAATGGGTCTGTTTAATCTTGAGAAAGGAAGCCTGAGGGGACATCTTATTAAAGTCTACAAATATCTGAGGGTTGGATGTCAAAATGAAGGTGCCAGTCTCTTTTCAATGGTATCCTGTGGTAGGACAAGGAACAATGGGTGTAAACTGGAACTCAGGAAGTTCTACCCCAACATGAGGAGAGACTTCTTTGTTGTGAGGGTGATGGAGCCCTGAAACTGGCTGCCTAGAGAGGTTGTGGAGGGTCCTTCTCTGGAGACTTTCAAAACCTGCTTGGACATGTTCCTGCGTGTCCTGGTCTAGGTCATCCTGATTTGGCAGGGCACTTGGACTCGATAATCATCAGAGGTCACTTCAAAACCCTAACATTCTGTGATTCTGTTTGTCTAAGGTGAATTCCTCACCACACTGAAGTCAGTCACAAGATTTATTGAGTTCAGGATTTCTTATGGTATGTAGTTTGGTTTCTTTTACCACAACAAAGACTTGTTCCTATGGGTTTTGTTTTGTTTTGCTGGTTTTTTGTTTGCTTGCCAGCTTGTTTTGCTTTGGTTTTGGTTTTATTTTTGTTGGGTTTATTTGTTGGCTTTTTTTTTTTTTATTTGGGTTTGTTTTTTTGTTGCTTTGTTTTGTTATATTGGTTGGAGTTTCTTTTGGGTGGTTGGTTCTTCTGGACTGAGTGTGGGGTGTTCTTTTTTGTTTGCTTAGGGAAGTATGGGATATGGAGCTGTGCTATCATCAAGATGCTTAATCAAAGAATGAACTGGACCCCAAATCTTTACTCTCTTTCGAAGGTCTATTAAGTCCTTTGATATGTTGCTTTTTAGTTGTTTTTGACAGTACCTATAGGAAGCTTCAAAGTTTCATTTGTTTTCAACTGTAAAAACCCTTGATTTTTCATCCTCTACTTTCATTTCCTTGCTGTTGAACTTTTTGGAAATACAACACAGTAGAGTCTACATGAGAATTGAAATTGCTTACAGAGAATTTTACAGTAAATTGATATCTAGCAATACTGTATTGCAGGGAAATAGTCTATTTATCTTGGGATCAGGGCAGATATGATAAAGATATGAAACATAATCATCAAAATTCTGTACCTCAGGCCAATTTCAGTTCAAGGCTTAAGTGCAAACAAATCCTACCAACTTTTCAGAGAATGACATTGCTGTACACCAGATGGGGTTTTATTCAGATGCACTTTCTGGTAAGGTGCAGTATACATTTCCTGTAAAATGTTTCAGAATGACTTTCTCTGCTGCATAGCTCACAGAGGATGAAGCCTTATGGATTCTATCTGTGAAAACACAGACTAATACAGACCTTATTATGGAATATATTCTTTGACAAGGTATTTACCTACAATGCACATCTTACTAACTCTGAATAGTACTAGCATACCCATAATCAAATCTTGACTTGAAATCTGCCTCAAAACTCCCAGATTATGCACTTGCCTTCTTTTTTCTATTCCCCACCCCCCCCAACATAATTATCTAACATTCATAAAAGAGTGATTCATAGTATCATAAAATGGCTTCGGTTGGAAGGGATCATAGAGATCATCCAGATCCAACTCCTCTGCCATGAGCAGAGACATCTTCCACTAGACCACCTTCCTGAAAGTCTCATACAGCCAAGTCTTCTACACTTCCAGCAATGAGGGATCCCGAACTTTTCTGAGCAACCCATTCCAGTGTCTCACCACCTTCATAGTACAGAACTTTCATATTCACATACATTGTGGCTCATCAAGTTCTTCAGCTTGCTGCCAGCCTTTTACCTAAGATTAGCTGAATTTCAGGGACACACTGTCTTTTAAGAATATACCTATCTAGCCTGAGAAATTATTCTGAAATGTGCCACCTCATTGCCAAGATGTTTAAACCTCCTTCTCTCATATCCATTCCAAAATATTCTAACTATAGGACAGGTAGAATCATAGAACTTTCAAGGTCGAAAGGAGACCATTAAGACCATCCCTGGAGATGTTTAAGGCAAGGCTGGATGAGGCTCTGTCCAGTCTAATCTAGGGTAGGATGTTCCTGCCCATGGCAGAGGAGCTGGAACTAGATGATCCTTGTGGTCCCTTCCACTCCTGACTGATTCTATGATTCTAAGTCCAGCTGCACACCATCTGAGAAAGATCTGAGAAGGAGAAGATATCCTTGCAGATTACATTGAGCCCAGGAATTGCAAGAGATGAAAGATCAGTTTGGAGCTGAGGGGGAAGCAGTGCATTCCCCTACACTGGACAGTTTCAAGACACAGCTTGACAGGGTGCTGGGTCATCTCATTTAAACTTTGCTATCACCTGGAAAGGTTGGACTACATGATCCTTGTGGTGTCTTCCAACTTGGAATTCTGTGAAATAATCCTTAGAGATCCTGGGGTGACTGAAGGCAAGAGAGTAACTGATGGCAATTGGGCTGAAGATCCATGCCATTACATGTGTTTTGCTTTGGGTTTCTTGAAGGGAATCACGCTATGGGACACTGTATTTAGGTGGAGCAAAATTTGCTGAGACCCAAATTTAATGGTATTCATCCTCAGTCTTGAGAAGAGGAGCCTTAGAGGGGACCTTATCACTCTTTAAACTACATAAAAAGAAGTAGTAATCAGGTAGAGGTTGGGCCCTTCTTCCAGGCAACTAGTGACAGGAAGAGCGCATGGTCTGAAGCTGTGCCAAGGGGAGGTTTAGGCTGGATATTAGGAAGCATTTCCTCAAGGAAAGGGTGACTAGGCACTGGAATGGACTGCCCAGGGAGGTGGTGGAGTCACCAATACCCTGGAGGTCTTTAAGAAAAGTTTGGATGTGGCACTTGGTGTCATGTTTTAGCTGAAGTTGTGGTGTTAGGTCATAGGCTGGACTTGATCTCAGAGGTCTTGTCCAGCATCAGTGACTATTATGTGAACTTT
This sequence comes from Psilopogon haemacephalus, assembly GCA_013396835.1. Lineage (NCBI taxonomy): Eukaryota > Metazoa > Chordata > Aves > Piciformes > Megalaimidae > Psilopogon > Psilopogon haemacephalus. Next base: position 123,110 of record VWZI01014440.1, read on the forward strand.
AGGTTTCTGTTTCAGTCTGTTTGGAGCAGAGCTGCTGAGCTGTCAAATATTCAAGTGCTAATGTTTCTGTGTGACTTACAAGAAAACAGGCAGCTGCTAGCTATAAAGACTTTTGCCTAACAATTCTCCAGACTTTTACAATATAACTCAAAGGTCTGGATTCTGCTTGCTGCAGTTTTATTCTCTTGGAACTCCGTAGTCTTTATAACAGCAACTCCTAATTTACAACAGCACAGGGATTATCAGAAATAAGATGATGTTCTCTGGTGGAAAAGCTTTATTGAGTTTAATAGCATATAATAAGATTTTCTTCAGTTTCTTTCGTTTTTTCCCCTCTCTCCCTNAGAAAATTGTTATAATATTTTTAAGAGTGAGTGGTCTTTATCTAATTGTCATAAACTTGAAGAGTGTCTTTTGGGGTCTGAACTCTGTGAAAGGAGAGTGGAGGGAAGGTAAGGGATTGGAACTGGATCAACTTTAGGATCCCTTCCAACCCAAAGCATTCTATGAATCTATGCTTCTATGCTTTTATTTTAAAAGTTGATTTTTTTTTTCCTGATCAGTTTTTGCCATTGCAGAGTGCTCAGCACATACAGTTTCAACTGCAAAGCTGAGGCATTAGCAAGCAATGAACCACAAATCTGAATTTTATATTTAAAGTAACATAATTTCCTTCTCCCTTATTTACATCAGTTTAAATGAGATGTGATACAGTCTTCCACTGTGTCTTGAGGAATTATTTTCCTCTAGCTTAGGTATTCTATTAAATTGAGGGTACCAGGCTTGTAAAGCAAACAAGAAATGAGCATTTTCAGATCTGAGCCCATGAATTTCCCTAAAATAGCGACCAAAATAAATCTCCCCAAACAAATCATTTATGAGCTCGCTCAAGTAAAAAGGATTGTTCAAATAATTACTTAGTAATAGAGAAAGTTTGAGAAATGATGTTTCTAATAACGAAGCTGCCCACAGATCCCGATGCTCAGGAAGATTAGGAAGGATTAAGACAGATTATTTCTCATTCTTTGAGCCCTGTCACACCGTCCTGCTGAAAATGCAATTCTGTGTGCCTTAAATGATGAAAAAGAGAAAATGTTTTTTTTTTTTTTGAGGTATAGTCTTTCAGCCTGGAGAACAGGATGCTGTGGAGAGACCTCACTGATCTCAGTAACTACCTGAAGGGAAGTTGTAGTGAGGTAGATGCTGGTCTCCCAACTTATGATAGAACAAGAGGGAATGTCCTTGAGCTGCACCAGAGAGACTTTAAGATGGACGTTAGAAAAAAATATTTTCACTGAAAGAGTGGTTAGACTTTGGAACAGGCTGCCCAAGGAGATGGTGGAGTCATCATCCCTGGATATGGTTAAAAGGCTTACTTGTAGTCTTGGTATAGTAGAGTTAATGGTTGGACTTGATTGTAGAGGCTTTTCAACCTGAATGATTCTATGATTCTATAGTGAAGTTAGGGCTGAAATTTAGTACAGTTTAATCTGAGTGAATGCAAGCATCTATGTTACACTTTTAAAGATAGAGGCTTAATTCACTGATGTAAGTCCTTGCTAATTAAATCTGTGGAGATCTGGAAACATTAGAGGTAAGGGGAATATTACCTCGTTTTTTCCTTTCTTTTTCTTCTTTTTTATTTTTTCCCTTTCTCTTTTCCTTTTTTTTTTTTTTTCCCTTTTCCCTTTCCCTTTCCCTTTCCCTTTCCCTTTTTCCTTGCCTCTGCATTTTCTTTTTCCTTTGCTTTTTCTTTTACTTTTTTTTTTTATTACTTTCAGGATTCTACAATCTCATAATCTTAAAAGAAACTTAAATATGTCCAAAAGCAGACCTCCAAAGCAATTAAGGCACTTAAACATTGTGCATCAGAGTTTCTCCACAGTCTGCTTTACATAAAAGAAGGCAATGTCCAAGCACGAGTGTGCTAATGGTGATAATTCCCAAGAGTGTTTTCCTTCCATAGCCTAGCAACTAATTAACGTAATTCTTCATGTTTTATTTCCCCTCCTCTGGATTTCAGATTTCTGGTGATCCAAAAAAAAAAAAAAAAGAGAAAGCCTGCCACTTGGCTTCATTCCTTTCAGTGACACTGAAGAGGTGTAAAGGTAGTTGCTTTATAAAACTGCAAATGTAACAGTAAATGAAATTAATCTGCAGTGACTCCAGTAGTGTCACAAAATGTTTTGTGTTGCACTCTGAGTCTAATAATTCCTATTATTTTTTAACCCTACCATAAAGGAAATGATCATGGAATGGAAAGAGACAGAGCACTGAAGAAAACTAATTATTGTTAGTAGTAGTAATAGTAGTAGTATTAATCTGTTTACTAAATAATTAAGTAGCCAACATTTTAAAAAATCTCCACCCAAACTTTTCAGGGATGTCATGTATTTCACAAGATATTGGAATTCCCAGCTGATTTTGTAAAGGGCATGGCTTGGAATAGCAGACAGTATCTAGGTCTGGAAATAAGCTTATTTTGTAGACTGTTCTAAGCAGGATCAATAACACCACAAGGTTAACCATCACGTCTCACTAGTAAATCCTGATTACTAATTTGATTCATATTTTCAATGGATTTCATAGCTTCTGATGGGTGGATGTGAAAAAAATGAAGCACTGAGGACAAGTGCTATGCAGACAAATGTTATTTTTGACCATGGGGCTCCTCCACAGGGTAGGGATCAAAGATGATTAGAACACCTCTCTTATGAGGAAAGACTGAGAGAATTTGGGCTTTATAATATATAAAAGAGAAGACTGAAGAGGGATATTATAATTGCTTATAAATACTTTAAGTGTGTGAGTCAGGAAAATGGGACCAATCTTATTTTCAGTGCTTCCCAGTAACAGGAAAGGGGTAAGAGGCACAAATTTAAACATCAGAAGTTGCATCTAAACATGAGGAGGAACTTCTTTAATTTAAGCATGGCAGAACACTTGAACAATCTGCCCAGAGAAGTGGTGGAGTCTCCACCTCTGGAGACATTAAAAACCTGTCTGGACCTGTTCCTTTGTGGTCTTCTTTAGGTGAACCTGCTTTGGCAGAGAGGTTGGATTCTGTGATCTCCAGAGGTCCCTTCCAACCTGTGCCATTCTATGACAGTATGATACAAAATAATTGATGAAATAGCAGAAACTGTCCCAGCAGTCACAAGAGTCATTGTGCTGGTGTGGCGCCAAGAGTGACTGGTAAGAAGCATAGGTGCTTTGGAGGTAGAAGGAACACTCACTGTGGATACAATTGTGCATTTAGCACTGGGACCAATTTCACAGATTCATAAAATTTTTTGGTTTGGAAAGGACCTAAATATCTGAGGGGATGGGTGTCAAGTGGATGGGACCAATCTTTTTTTGGTGGTCCCCAGTAATAAGACAGGGAGCAATGGCTACAAACTGGAACATAGAAGGTTTCACCTCAACATGAGGAGAAACTTCTTCACAGTGAGGGTGACAGAGTACTGGAACAGGCTGCCCAGAGAGCTTGTGGAGTCTCCTTCTCTGGAGACTTTCAAAACCTGCCTGGATGCATTCCTGTGTGAACTACCCTATGGGATCCTGCCTTGTCAGGGAGGTTGGGCTCGATGATCTTTGGAGGTTCCTTCCAACCTCCAAGGTTCTGTGATTCTGTGATCTGCTTCCAACTCCCTTGGCATTGGCAAGGAAGCCCTCTTCTACACCAGGTTGCTCAAGGCCTCGGATTTGAGATATTCAGACTGACACAGCAGCCCTGACAGGTAGCCACATCCCTCCCCCTACTTTATGCTATTGTCATCTAATGGTCTGCTCCAGAGCTGAGTCAGCTGGTGAGGTACAGCATTATCAAACTGTGCTACAACTATCTAGTTGTAGTATCACTGTGGTAAAAACAGTTCTTAATTCATAAGACCCTGTGCTTCATTTATTGCAGGATATATATTGAGGAACTTGATGTAGAGGAGTGAAGAAAAGATGGGACAATATCATGGTTAAACAGTAGTGAGAGATACCTGAAGAAAGATTCTCACCTTGTCTCTGCTGTAGAGCTCTGCTACCAAGTCATTTAATTCAAACCTTTCAGAGGCAGACAATACTTCAGAGCACCCATGCTGCATAATGCTTGGGATCCTTGTCCAATATACACAATACCATTGAGTGTCCTTCAGCATCATCCTGAAAATTAAGGCTGTAAGCATCTCACATGAGATGCCAAGATCTAGCAAGTGCCACCTACAGCTCAACATCTCATGGAAACCATCAGGATGTTGTGAATATTTACTTCTATTTTATGAAGCATTTACATTTCCTATCTGGGTAAACTGAGTTTGTTCTTCCTAAGTGTGGCTGGAAGTAGGCAGCCTTATGGAGAAAGGAGTAGCATCTGGTGTTCTCAGGAGAGGTGGAGAAGAGCATGTCCATCCAAATGCTTGCTGTATATCAGGAGATGAATCATGGGCTCAGGTAGTGGCAACTCAGTGTATGAAGAAAATCTCTCCTTATCTTTGGCAGTTTTGCCCTGCTCCCTGCTCATTTTTCCTGAGAAGGGCAACAAAGTTAATGAAGGGTTTAGAAATCAACTCTTACGATGAGCAGCTGAGGGAACTGAGATTGTTTAGTCTGGAGAAGAGGGGACCTCATTGCTCTCTACAATGCCCGGAAAGGAGGTTGGAGTGAGATGTGGGTCAGTCTCTTCTCCATAGTATCAGGTGATAGAATGAAAGGGCATGTTCTGAAACTGTGCCAGGGCATATTAGGAACAATTTCTATCCTGCACGAGTGGTCAGACATTGGAACAGGCTGCCCAAGGAAGTGGTGGAGTCACCATCCCTGGAGATGTTAAAAAACCAGGACATTAGACTTTGGGACATAGTTTAATGGCCATGCTGATGTTAGGTTGATGTTTGGACTCACATGATCATAGAGATCCTTTTCAATGGAAACAATTCTATGTATCTATGAGAAGATGAATGGAAAGACTCAAGATTTTGGCTTAGCAGTAGCGGTGGAGGCAGTTGGACTTAATGATACCGAAGGTCTCTTCTAACCTCAACAGTTCTATGATTCTATAAGATCCATGATCTTTACTTACATCTCCTCTTTCTTTCTGGCTAGGTGGGACAGGGTTTAATTCCCCATCTTCTGAAGTCTGAGAGTGGGCTTATGAAACACAAGGATTTCTAGGATCACTGAGGGAAAGGGTGCTACTGGGAAAAGAATGAGAAGATTAATTTCAGAGCTGCTCATTCAGTGAGCACATTTGTATCCTGTGCAGGGAACAAGGGGGCCTCCTGGGAGGAAAAAATGTCATGTGGTTTTGGTTACCAAACGTGTCAAAGAGGTAGAGCATGTACAGCAGCTTTTAAGTGGTGTCTCTTGACTGTGTGTATCCAGACACCATCATCATCTTCATGTTCTTTTTAAAACTGTATTTTTCTCTAAGCTTTGTGGGGATGCTCAATAAGCTGCTGTTTGTAACAGGTAGTTACCAAAACCTGGGTTTTTTTTGTTGTTGTTGTTGCTGCTTTTGTTGTTAGTTTGTTTTTTAATAACCATGAAAGAACAATTTGTTTTCTAAAGGTGGATATTTCCCTTAAGAAATATTTGTCTCTGAGGAAGAACTGTTAGCTGAGGGCAATACTTCATTTGATTTTAACACTCTGAAGTTATCCTCCTAAGGCCAGCATTTCAGACTCCTCACATGCTCATTACTTCAAATGTTCTTTTCCCAAATGTGCTTTTGTGTGCCTTCTCCTTCCTGCATTTTAGTCAACCTTCAGATTTCATTTACATGCTCATTAACAATCTGATGGTAGAAAAGATAAAGACATGGGAAAAAAAAAAAACCAAAACAACAACGATTTTGGATTACTGCCCCCAAAAATAATCAAGGCAAAAGCTCATTATGGCTTTTAGCCAGTGAAGCATTTTTTCACAAATACTATCCTGTCAGATTTATTCTTTCTGGACATACATGTTGAAGGAGTAGTATCAGAGTCACGTACCTGGTATATATGGTATGCCCTTGTTATTTATTTGTTTCCTTCGCAAGCAAACAATGCACAGAAATGTTAGAAATGTGTTCATCTAGGACTCCTTAGAAAATGCCTATCAAATCATAGAATCATCCAGGCCAGAAAGGAAACCTTCCAGATCATCAATTCCAGCCATTACACCCACCCCACCAAGTGTCACTACACCATGTCCCCAAGCACCAGATTTATATGGCTTTTAAACACATCCAGGGATAGTGATTCAAACACCTCCCTGGGCAGCCTGTTCCAGTGGCTGACGATGCCGTCCCTGAAAAAAAAATTCCTAATGTCCAACCTTCCCTGGTGTAGCTTGAGGCCATTCCCTGTCTTCCTATCATTATTTACTTGTGAGAAGACACCAGATCCTACCTCTCTGCAATCTCCTTTCATGTAGTAGTAGAGAGCAATAGGGTCTCCCCTCAGCCTCCTTTTTTGTAGACTAAACATCCCCAGTTCCCTCAGCTGCTCCTCACAGGACTTGTTCTCCAGGCCCTCACCAGCTTAGTAGCCCTTCTCTGTATCCATTCCAGTGCCTCGATGTCTTTCCTGTACTGTGATGCCCAAAACTGAACACAGTACTTGAGACGTGGCCTCACCAATGCTGAGTACATAGGGACAATCATCTTCCTGGTCCTGCTGGCCACAATACCATTGGCCTTTTTGACCACCTGGGCTCATATTGCTGTTGGCTCATGTTCATCCACTTGTCAATCAGTACCTCCAGGTCCTTTTCTGTCACACAGCTCTCCTGCCATTCTTCACCAAGCTTGTAGTGTTGCATGGCGTTTGTTGTGGCCCAGGTGCACGACCCAGCATTTGGTCTTGATGAAGCTCATACGGTTGACCTCAGCCCATTGGCCCAACCTATCCAGGTCCCTCTGTGGAACCTCCCTACCCTCAAGCAGACCAACACTCCCACTTAATTTCTTGTTCTCTGCAAACTTACTGAGGGTGCACTTGAATCCCTCTCTGAACAAAACAAAACAAAGCAGGAAAAATAAATTTGGAAGGAATTATTTAAATTTAAACTTGTCCTGAGTAAATGAAGGACTGAGACGTCCTACAAAATTTAAGGACAGAGAGATTCTAATTTCAAGTTGGAGATTTTCTGTTGCTTTTAAAATGGGAATCACAAGAACCAACAGTTGTCATAAGAATCCCTTTTGACCTGTGTCTTCTAGAAATTCCTTGAACTTCACATAATCTTCAGCAAACATCCACATAGATCTTTTACAGTCTTCTTGGAGCTGCTCCCAAACATTCAAATTCTTTCCAATGACAGCATTTTTCATATTGCTGACACTTTGCAGGACTTTCTGAATATAGAGGTCAAATAATCTATCAATATCATCCAGCTAGGACAGGGTTAAGCTTTGTGGGTTTGGAGGGTTTTTTGTTTGGTTTGGTTTCACTTTGGTTTTGGGTTTGTGATTTTTGCTGGTTTTTGTTGCTTTGGTTAGTTGGGCTTTTTGGGATGTGGGGGGGGTTTTGTTGGTTTTGGGTTTTTTGGTTGTTTTTTTTTCCCAAGAAGATGGAAGGGGCCATAGCCAAGACATCCAGCCAATGGCTATTTGATACCTGATATATTAATGAAGAGTGGTCAAGGCAGTTCTGGTGGCTTGAGCAGGTGGTTGTAATATGGTGCAGCTGTGGGGCAGGGCCAGACAGACAAGGAGGACCATGGACGTCACTGCTGCATTTTGTGTAATACATTTTTTCTCCTGTTTCAGCAGTTTGAATGTTCTTCCTGATGTTTTTTTCTTACTTTGTGCTGTTCTGTTAAACTCTCCTTAATTCAGCCCATGGGGTTTTGCCTTTTTCTTCCAATTTCCTGGCCGTGTGGGGCCTGAAACCACAACAACATGTAAGCAAGATTAAGTATGTTAAAAAAACAACCCTTTATCCTACTGTGTATTATGTTAACAGCCACATCATATTGTATAGGGTAACAGAAGTTTATACATTCATTTGAATGAATGCAAAAATCAGATCGGATGGCTTTGAAGACCTACAAGTTAGGCAATATTGTAGCTTTATCTTTTCCTTCATAGTTGATAAAACTGTGTTCTTTGTAGAGATCTGTTTTATGTTGAACTACAGAGAGTTTTTTAATGTGTTTAAAATATATGAGGATTGCAGGCTTTTGTTTGAAATTCTTAACCTGGTGTGGACAAAAATGAACAGAGATGCTTACCAAACTTGGGGGTTTTTTTGTTTTTTTTCAGATAAATGGATGTGAAGTGAAACTCTTAATTTTTACACAGCTCAGTAAAAGTCTTCCTTCCAAATACCATTATCACATTCTGAGCATCAAGCAAATACTAAAATTAGTACTTGAATCTAGCATACAGAGGCAGAGAATATTTACTAGAAGTCTCCGTAATTGCACAGCATGAAAATAATGAACCCCTTAAACTGATCAAGTGTGAAAATACTTTTTTAATGGAAGCATTGTTTTAAATGTTAGCAATAAACCTGGCAGAAAAACTGTCCTTCTTATTTGGATGCCTGGACTCTTATTAAAACCTTTTCTTCCCTGAAAGTAGCAAAAAAATAATTCTTTTTGCCTTGCACTCATTAAATAAACGGGGCAAATGATCTAGAAATTAAATGTCACATACAGCAGGTCATCTTATGTCCTTAGTCACAGAATTACAGTATGGTTGTGGTGGAGATCATCGAGTCCAACCCCTTTGCCAAGGCAAGTTCAGCTAGAGAAAGTCACACAGGAACGTGACCAGACAGATTTTGAATGTCTCCAGAGATGGAGATTACACTACCTCTCTGGGCAGCCTGTTCCAGTGCTCCAGCACCCTTAAATTAAAGATGCTCCTCCTCATGATTAGGTGCAGCTTCCTTTGTTCAAGCTTGTGCCTGTTACCCCTTGTCCTATCACTGGGCAGCACAGGAGAAAGATTGGTCCCACCCTGCTGACACCCACCCTTTAAGTGTTCATAAGCATTTATGAGATCCTCCCTCAGTCTTCTCCTTTACAGACTAAAAAGCCCCAGTTCTCTCAGCCTTTCCTCAAAAGAGAGATGTTTCAGTCCCCTGTAGCCCTTTTCTGAGCCCTCTCCAGCAAGTTACTGTCCTTCTTGAACCAGGCAGCCCAGAAACAGACACAGCATTCCAGATGTGGCCTCACTAGGGCAGAGTAGAAGAGAAACATTTAGCTGAAGTCCTCACAGCATGTCTGGAAGTGAACATGCCCTGGTCAAGATTTGCTATGTCATCATGTAAATTCTATAAATCATAGCAGTTCTCACTTTCCTTGCTCGTGAAATAAGCCAACACCACCAAGTTCTCAATGTTTCTTTATTTTATAAGCCATTGAGTATGTTCTTAGGGAATTTAATTACTGTATCAATGAAGAGGAAAAAGTGCATCTTAAATTACTGGATTTTCCCCTGTGTATCCAGTAAAAACATATGGACAGCACCATCTGTGTACTTTCGACTACAGATTTGTGTGTTTATTGGTTTTTATCTAGAGATCAGTGTCATTTGAACCCAGATCTGGCACTCATAGCTTACATCCCGAATTCTGGCTGCAGCCCATGTGTATGTTATGTTACATCTCTAGCCTGTCCTGCAAATCTGGAGGCCAAGTATGCATCTGTTCCTTTTTGCAGGCTTGCATCTACAGCAAATGAGCTGTATGGAAAGGGCATAGTTCACTGATTCAAAGCTACCTACTTTGGAGATCTTAATTTCTTAGCTAATTTTCTGTCTGGAAAGAAATCTTCAGTTACCTCTTCATTTTTTACTCCTCCAAAACAATGATGGTAGTATCTCATTGAAAGGACTGCTAACATGGTCTAATGGTGGTGTACATGGACATGTTAGGTTATGGTTAGACCCAATGATCTTAAGGTCTTTCCCAACCAGGTGATACCATGATTCTGTGATAAGAAGGACTGCATCTAGCTTATAGACAGTAGTAAATGTCCATTGTCTTTAATGCCTTTGTCTTACTTTCATGATGCTCATTTCACTATGTTGCACTAAGAGCATTCAGGCCTCCTTCACAGATATTTTTTTTTGAAACTCTGGCAGAGTAGAGGCTTCTTTACAGCTATTCTTGAAACTCTGCTGGTAGGAAAAACACCCTTTTTGTTTGTTTGGTTTTGTTTTTAAAGCACTGACATCAGGAGTTTCTGCTGTTTCTCTTAGAAGAAGATGCTCAAGAGTGCTTAAAATTCTGTAACTTCAGCCACTGCTGGTCTGTCATTTGCACATACAACAGTTCCTATAAACATAGATTCATAGAATGGTTTGGGTTGGAATGGACCTTAAAGATCATCTAGTTCAATTCTCCCTAGATGTGGGCAGGCACATCTTCCACTAGACCATCTTGCTCAAGGCCTTGTCCAATCTGGCCTTGAACACATCCAGACAGAGGGCATCCACAGCCTCCTTGGGTTACCTGTTTCAGCGTCTCACCAGCTTCATTGTAAAGAATTATTTTTTTTTTCAATATCCAGTCTAAATCTGCCCTCCTAAAGCTTTAAGTTCAAGTTCTGGGACATGTGCACATGCTTGAGCCTTTTCTTATTGACTAGAGTATCTCTCTGTAATAGTATTGGTATTTCCTAGGAGGCTATTGATTCAAACAGAAAAATATTCTTCTCTTGCTTCAGATTTTATCCTTACGTAAGTGAGAAGTTGATAATGAGATTTCTTTAGAACTTTTCCATCACACTATACAATCTGCTGATGGGACTGTAAAGCTGATTTAATTTTAAAAATGGTATAGCAATCCTGTAAAGAAGATAGTAAATGCCACAACATTTTACAAAGATTCCTGTGGCACTTTATCATGTTGTTTTAGAATTTAATTTCTAACCTCTGTGTAAATTTCCTATGGATTTTTCTGGAGGTGAGTTGAAAATGTTGGATTATTCAGTATTAATGTACTGTAGTACACAGGCACATACATCACTGCTTAGCAAATATTAACACAACTGCTTCAGTCAGACTTTGATGCACTGCATTTTCCCAGGCTTTCCCTGGAAAAAAACAAATCAAGAAAAAAAGAAAATCCAAAAAACAAAAAAGACTGTATTTGAGGAACTCTAAAAAGAACTAAGAACTTTGAGATGACTCCATTGTGATCATGATCCCCTGTGACACTAGAATGTGAGAGTTGGAGTTCCTCAGCCAGGAGAAGAGAAGGCTCTGGGCAGACCTAACAATAGCCTTCCAATACCTGAATGAGGTCTACAAGAAAGCTGGAGAGGGACCATTTACAAGTGCTTATAGTTGATAGGATGAGAGGGAATGGATTGAATCTGGAAGGGGGTAAATTTAGACTGAATATTAGAAAGAAATGTTTTACAATGAGGGTTGTGAGAAACTGAAACTGATTGCTTAGGAAGATTGTGGATATCCCCTCTCTCAAGGCTCAAGGCCAGGTTGGATGAGGCCTTGAGCAACCTGCTCTAGTAGAAGGTGTCCCTGACCATGAAACTAATTGGAACTAGCTGATCTTTAAGGTCTCTTCCATCTCAAACTATTCTATGATCATTGGTGGTGATGATCAAGAGAAAATCATATAATCATATACTCATAGAATGGCTTGAGCTGGAAGGGACCTAAGAGATCATCTAGTTCCAACCCTCTGCCATAGGCAGGGACACCTCCCACTGGAATGGGATGCTCAAGGCCTCATCTAACCTGGCCTTGAAAACCTCCAGGGAGGGAGCAGCCACAACCTCCTTAGACAACCTGCTCCAGTGTTTCACCACCCTTACTGTAAAGAAATTCTTCCTAACATCTCCCCTCTTCCAGTTTAAACCCATTACTCCTCATTCTGTCATTACAAGAACTTTCCCAGCCTTCAGATACTGGAAGGCTACAATAATGTCTCCTTGAAGCCTTCACTTTTCCAGGCTGAAAAGCCCCAACTCTCTCAGCCTGTCCTCATAGCAGAGGTGCTCCAGGCCTCTGATCATCTTTGTGGCCCTCCTCTGGACTTTCTCCAACAGTTCCATGTCCTTCTTGTGTTGGGGGCACCAGAACTGCACACAGTACTCTAGGTGAGTACTCTGATGAGAGCAGAGTGAATGGGGACAATCCCCTCCGTTGCCCTGCTGGCCACCCTGTTCTTGATGCAGCCCAGCACATAGTTGCTGTCTGGGCTGCACATGCACACTGCCGCCTCATGTGGAGCTTTTCATCAACCCAGACTCCCAGATTCTTTTCCTCAGGGCTGCTCTCCAGACATTTGCCACCCAGCCTGGTGTTGTGCTTGGGATTGCCTCCACCCAGGTGCAGGACCTTGCACTTGTCCTTGTTGAATGGTTGGCCTGGGTCCACCTCCCCAATCTGTCCAGGTCTCTCTGGATGGATCCCTGCCCTCTAGCAAGTCAACTGTGCCACACAGATTGGTGTCATCTGCAAACTTGCTGAGGGTGCACTTGACTCCTCTGTCCATGTTGCTGACAAAGATGTTAAACAGCACTGGTCCCAGCACTGACCCCTGAGGAATGCCACTTGTCACTGGTCTCCAGGTGGGCATTGTGCTGTTGATCACCACTCTCTGCATGTGGCCATCCAGCCAAATCCTTATCCATCAGTGCTCCACTCATCAAGTCCATGATTTTCCAGTTTGGTGACCAGGATGTCATGTGGGACAGAGTCAAACATCTTACTCATGTCAGGTAGATGATGTCAGTTGCCTTTCCCTTGTCCATTGCTCCTGTGACTTCATCATAAAAAGCCATCAAATCTGTCTGGCATGTAAGGCATGTAGCTCATATGCAAACTGATGCCCTGTGTTATTTCTGTATGAAGTTTCTTCTTTGTGTATACCTGATTGTGCAAAAATTAGGAAGCTTGCTGGTTTAATGGCCATAGTGGTATTGGGCTGATAGTTGGACTTGATGACCTTAGAGGTCTCTTCCAAACTTAATTGCTGTGATTTCCAGAATTTGGCATTTCCTGGGCTGGCAGTCTAATGTGGGAAAGAAATCTGAGACTCTCATCTGTTAGGAACATCACATATAAATAAATACATAACTCTTGAACTAATGTGACCTAGAGCTTTGGTGGTTTGTCACATTCTGATTGACAGAATCTACAAGGACAGTGCTGCTGTTGCCTAATAGTGGAAGCAGGGAGAAGGAATAAAGCTGTCCACTTTCTAAATAGGATGAATTAGTAACTTTGTGAAAATTTGTTCCTTTGCTGAGGCTGGAATACTGTGTCTTTTTACTTCAGAATCTTTCACTGCCATTTCTCTGTGTTTAATTGCAACTTCTTCCTATAGCAGGTGTCCTATTAAAACGCAGGTGTCAGGGGTTAAGACTGGGTTGACGACTAGACAAGTAACAGATGCTCTCTATTAACCCCTCTCTCTTCTCAGAGAAAGGGAATAAGAGATACTGAGTTGGAAAAGGAAACTAAAGCAGCTTTAATACAGATAATAGCATAAAAAATAAATGCATACAAATATGTACAAACCCAATGCTGAACCATAATCACTGATGGCAGTTATATCATTGTCACCACTGATGCTGTGGGCAGACACTGGGGAAGTCCCAGATGGGTCAGTGGAAGAGAGAAGCCAGATTCAGGATCTGGATTCTAGAAACAGATTCAGGAATGCACAGATTTAAATTGAAGGCCACTTGATATCAGCCATTGAAGAAGAGAGTCTGACCTTCACAATTTCTCAGCTTTACACTGAATATGGTGTATATGGAATACATATGCATATATCAAGGTGCTGGAGTGTGTCCAGAGAAGGGCAATAAAGTTGGTGAGGGGCCTTGAGAGTAAGTCTTATGAGAAGCAGCTGCAGGAACTGATGTTGTTTAGTCTGGAGAAAAAGAAGCTGAGGGGAGACTTCATTGCTCTCTACAACTCCCTGCAAGGAGGTTGGAGTGAGGTGGGTGCTGGTCTCTTCTCAGTCACAACTGATGGGACAAGTGCAAACTGTACCAAATTAGGCCAGGGAAGGTTTAGGTTGGACATCAGGAAAAAAATTCTCCACTCATCATGTTCTCAAAGACTGGAACAGGCTTCCCAGGGAAATGATTGATTCATTGATCCCAGATGTACCTTAAAGCCTTCTAAATATGGTGCACAAGGACATCGTGTAGCAGTGGCCCCGGCAGAGATAGATAATGGTTGGACTCAATGATCTTGTTCTAGTGGGATGTGTTGTTCTAGTGGGAGGTGTCCCTGCCATAGGCAGGTTGGAACTGGATGATCTTTGAGGTCCCTTCCAACCTAAACCATTCCATGATTCTATGATCTTAGAGGTCTTTTCTAACCATGGTGATTCTGTGAGATCCTGTAAAGGAACGCCTTGTTTGAGTCATCTCTTTTGTCTATGCTTTACAAGAGCTGCAGCTTCATACTTTCTCCACCCCCAGTGTAGTAGACAAAATTCAGCAGAGAGCTTGGTCTCCACAGGAGCAAATATAGGAGCTTCTCTGCATACTGATCTGTAGTAGTAACTGTAAATATCAAGTGCTACCACTTTTAGAAGCAGATACTCTGCAAAATTATGCCACTAACTTCAGAAAGTGCAGTTATGTAGGAGAGACCAAGATGAAAATAAAATCAACAAACAGAATTAGTTTTATCTTAACTCAAATCAGGACACGAGTACAAATGTGGTTTATGTTTTTCATGAAAGTATGATAGACAGACACCAAAAATCAGCCCAGGCTTCAGCTGGGACTTGTATTTTCTGATTTCAGTTTCAATACCTATGCTTTGAGAAATGCTGCAGTTATTTTTAATGGACATGTCTATTCTGAATTTTATGATGCTGCCTTTTCAGACACCATGACGAACCTTTCCATACTTGTTAACATTCCTTTCTTGTTGGCATTCATTGTCTAGTCTTTCCTCTTCCAGCTTCCACCTCTGATATGTTTTGACAAGTAATTTTCTTATTTTTGATCTCATGAACATGGGAGGCAGTGGTCTTTAAAAATATCTTTCATGTTTTTTGGTTTAGTTTTTTTTTTTTTTGGGGGGGGGCTGAGGGGAAATTATAACAAACAAAGACTGAAGAATGAAGTTTTGTATTTGATTTCATAAAATACACAAACTGCAACTGAAATCAGCTTATTTTGTGGTTCTGTGATGCTTAGAGTTGCTTTCCTTTGAATAATACATAAACATGAAGACCTCCTGAAATCTCTTTGTTTTTTGGGCGCTCAACATAAACTAGTGAGATTAACTTCTCCATCTTGGCTGAACTCCACATATTACATAACTCCAACATATTACCTACTTAATAACCAAAGATGCAGTGGGAAATTGGGAAAGATCCAGTTTTTCACCACTTGCTACTAAGTATGAAGTGGTCTGTCTATACCCTTAAACCATGACTGCATTTTAAGTCATACAGTGGCTGATTGCATTTCAGAAGTTTTGGTCAAAATACTCTGCTGACTTGTAGATCAGTTATACCACAGCTTATTTTGAGATCCTCCATGATAACAATGTGTGTGGTTCCCATCCCACTGCCCAGTTCAATGGAGAATGTAAAATCATACAATGGCTTGAGTTGGCAGGGACCTTAAAGATTATCTAGTTCCAAGCCCCCTGCTATGTACAAGGACATCTTCCACTTGACCAGTTTGCTCAAAACCTCATTCAGCCTGGGCTTTGACACTTTTGGGGATGAGGTGTCCACAACTTCTATGGGCAACCCATTCCAGTAACTCACCACTCTTACAGTAAAAAGCTTCCAATCTGAAGCCACCCTGCTCTAGTTTAAAACCGTTTACTCTTATCTTATCACTTCATGCATTCATAAAAAGTCCCTCCCCAGATTTTCTGTAAGCTCTATTCGGGTACTGGAGGGTCTCCTTGAATCCTTCTCTTCCCCAGACTTGCTCAGCCTGTTTTTGTAGGAGAGGTGCCCCACTCCTCTGATCATATTTGTGGCCCTCCTCTGGAACCTCTGTAACAGATCCATGTCCTCCTTGGGCATTCCTGGAGCTGGATGCAGTACTACAAGTGGAGTATCACAAGTGTAGAGCAGAGAGGCAGAATCCTCTCCCTGTAGTTCTGTTACAAGCAGAGAAGGGGATTCCAAGGAATCCTAAATGTGGTAGCATTAAAGAAGTTGCTGCTTCTTTCCAGTGTGCAAGACTTAGAAAATCTTATGATGCAGAGATTTAAAGGATGTATATAAAAAGGAAAATTTACACAGCGGAGTAGAAAGCATTAGTGATAGTGAATGATTATATTAGTTTGACAAGGTGTAGTGTTGACTAAGCTCCTTGATGCATATTGAGTGGTATATTTAATGAGAAAACAGAAATAGAAAGTCCTGTGAGTGCCAAAATCATGTCACTGCTAGAACATAAACTTTTTTTGGTGGGGTTTTTTGCATTTTTTTGCTCTTGATGATTTATGGTTCTTGTCCAGCAAGTAGCACATAAATTGAACAACTGCTTTAATGTGAGCACTTGTGCATGTGCTTAAATATTTAATTAATTTAATGCCTAGTTGCTCATACTTGAGAGTTACATTGAGTGGCTTTTGCACTCCATTTCCTAGACTTTCAAAAATAATAACTGCCTAGGTGATGTAAAGTCTATTTATACTCTAAACTAGAGCATAAGTTAGAATTATAGAACCAGAATGGGTTGGGTTGGAAGAGACTTTAAAGACCATCTCATTCCAACATCCCTGCCATATGCAGGGACACCTCCCACTAGAACAGGCTGTTCAAAGCTTCATTCAGCCCATCTGAGCACATCCAGAGAGGGGTCACCCACAATCTCTCTAGCCAACCTGTTTTACGTCTCACCACCCTCACTGTAAATAATTTATTCCTAATATTCAGTCTAAATTTACCCTCTTCAAGCTTAAATTTATTCCCTTCTGTCCAAGCACTACAAGATCTTGTAAAAAGTGCCTTCTCAGCATTCCAGTAGGCCCACTTCAGATACTGTAAGGTCTTTCTGGAGCCTTCTCTGTAGGCTGAACAATCCTAACTCTCACAACCTCTCCCCATAGCCACAATTTACCTAAAGATCATGTATGGTTGCTGTGGCCACTGTTTTCTTCAGCTTCATAGAGCCACCTCGTTTAGATCCTCATGTCCAAATCACTGCTGTGTCCAGCAAAGATCTGCCAACTTTCCCATAAACATTACAAAGTGGCTTTTTAGATCTCCTTTCCCTGTCTCCTTTTCTTCCTACACACCTCAGGAGCTAGCCTGACACCAAGCTTGCCAAACTAAATGTGTGCTGTGCATGTCTCTGTTAACCTTTGAGTACCCCAAATGTTCTACACCGGATGGAACCAGTGTCAGCTACCTCAAAATCCAGGAAAAAGAAATGCCAAGGAAAAAAAATATGACTCCATAACTGAATTAAATTTCTGAAACCACTATCACAGAATGACAGAATGGTAGGGATTGGAAGTGACCTCTGGAGATCATCTAGTCCAACCCCCATGCAAAGCAAGAACATCAAGGAACAGGAACATGTTCAGGCAGGTTTTGAAAATCTCCAGAGAACAAGACTCCACAAACTCTCTGGGCAGTCTGTTCCAGTTCTTTCTCAGCCTTGCAGTAATTTTTTTCCCCCTGATGTTTAGGTGGAACTTCCTGTGTTCCAGTTCGTATCTGTTGCCCCTCAATATATGGTGATGGTAAGTTACAGGGTGTCCTTAAATATGTAAAATTCAGCTCTGCAAGTAATTAAATATTGTTGCATGTGTAAGACATTCCAATTTGGTTTGGAAATTGGATAGATCCCATTTGTGTCTTAGAAGATTCTCCCTATTCTTAGTTTCTTACAAAATTTGCAAGGATGAAATGTCCTATGCGCTCTACAAGCGGGAATCTTTCAAGAAGTGACAGCCAGAGTAAAATTATCAGGATAAATTCTGTTCATGCTTCCAATGCTAATGCGATGATGCGATGCTTCTTGAATCCTAGTTCCTTGTGTTTTCCTCCAACCACTTGGAAGTGTACTTTTCATCTTATTTTCACTTTCTAGTCTTCCTTTCCTCACCCAGTAACTTAAGAAGGAGATGTATCCCGCTTAAAAGCTTTCAAGGGTAACTTCAGTCAATCCAGTCACTGGTGGACCTCTCTCACACTGTCACTGAAGTATTTGAGTGATGATTTTTAGTGGAAACAATGGAACAGACATCTGTAATTATTATTAATAATAATAATAATAATAATAATAATAATAATAATAATAATAATAATAATAATAATAATAATAATAATATCTAAATTATTTCAATCAACTGAATCCTCAACCCCCAAAATAAGCACTTGCATACTTGCTATCTTTCCAGATCTGGATAAATAAACTCTGTAGTCAGGTAAATTTGAGGTATGCGAGGGTTTTCATTTACTCATGCAGATGGTTTTGGCTGTCTTACAAATATATCTTGTATTACATCCAAAAATCCTGCACTGAAAGAATTTTAAGGTTATGAAGTCAAATATGTCAAAATTTGATGTGCCAGGATAAAGTTTGCCTGCACGACCCAAATTCGTCACCTCCGCTTATGTTTATTATAATAAATTGTGCAATAATGTCATTAAAGATGATATGTGTTGAGGGGTTTTTTGGTGTTTTTCTTCTTCTTTACCTAACAACCCTGGCTTTGTTAAAATGTTTTATTTCATATTGTCTTCATATCTCCATCTTCATTATCCCTGTATTGAATGCGAAAGTATTCATTTATTGAGGGACTTTACTAGGAATGGCTCAACACAGACACTGAGTATTCTGCAAATATACATAAATTTAACTCTTAGTCTGGTTGCTATTAATATCCCTTTTTTTATAAGCCCAAGAGACCAAAGCCAAGGATCTTATAAATTTGCACAGCTAATTTAAGGCATGAATCTTCAGGCTACTTAGCACAGAGGATACTTCTTACATTCAAATCCTACTTCCAAGATTTTAGTTAGAGAATGTATGCAAAAGCATTCCCAGGTAAGCTGGCAGAAAACCATCAGTGCTTATTGGTAGGTAACCTGGGACAAATTTCTTTGGAATAACTTGCCAGTTTGAAGCAGGAGTGTTGGGAAGCAGCACTGGTGGTTTACTGGAGTACTGCTTAACTGTTCCACTTACTTAAACAATCCTTCTTTTAAAGCATCTTCTTGCAGCTTTGACTTCAGGCCTTCTGAAGTGGTTGACGAGTATCTACAAAGTGTACAAAACAACAGATTCTTGATAAATAACCCTGATTCATTCTCAAATGGCCATCTTATGAACTAAATGAGGTGGAACCCAATTTAGAAAACAGTTAAGATTCTGTTACCCCAAACTTTTCAGTGTAAGGGAAAACAAGTTAATAGTTAAATAGTTGGGAAATAAAAGGGCAATGTGAGAGGTGCTTTAATTTTGTCACCTGGATCGCTGTGAGAAGGAACAGTTGGTATGTTTTTGACCAGATGTTTCAACAGGCAGATAATCACTAGGTTACTGAGAGATAAGATCCAGAGGAAAAAAGGCTTGCAAGTATGCACATGAACAGTAGAGAGAGATGGTATGTAACAGATTCTAGAATAAAGGAGGGGCTTCATTCTCCGCATATGGACTTCTGGGATGTAGTGGATATATGTCACAGAACTCTGAGTGCCTAGGTGGCTGGTTTGGAGTGGCACCATGTCCAGTTAGGACCACCATGATGGTGTAGTTCTTAGTGGGGACGCCTACCTTAAGATGGGTGCCAACCAGCCCTGTGATCTATGCAGCTCAGGAGTTTTCCTGGTCAGTTGGATAGGGCAAGTATAATCTACTCCCTGATTAGCATAGTTACTTAGCATTCCTTGTCATATACCTTTCTTCCTATGATTTTATTCTCTCGGCTATAAGTATTGTGGTTTCCAGTCCATCTTTCTCTTTATGTTTTTAGGGTTTAAGCTATAATAAAGTGTTGAAACTGTACCCAGATGGGGTACCCATATGTGAGTGCATTCCCTGGCCCCCAAAGAACTCACTGGAACAATCAAATCTACAACATTTCACAAATCATGGAGTTGATTTAGGACAGAAACCACAAAATCAAATTTGGAACTGTTTTGAACAGTTTAGTGGAACCATGCTACTTAAATAAAGACAGCAAGAATTAAAATTAGTAAAATGTGTGTGTAATTCTCTGATTCTTTTCATTTTGCCCACTGGATAAAGCCTTCAAATCTTTTCATGGCCTTTAAGGACTGCAAAATCTTGTACCTGAGGAGAAACAGCCTGAGGTACCAGTACAGGCTGGGGAATTACCAGTTGGAAAGCAGCTTTGCACAATAAGCTCTAGAGTCCTGGTGGACAATGAACTGGTGACGAAGCCAGCATTGTGCCTTCATGGCAAAAGAACTAACAACATCTGGAGATGCATTAGGAAAAGTCTCACCATTGGTTTTAGAAAAGGTGAGGCCCTTCTTCCTCTTTTGTTGGCACTTGTGACATGGCATCTGGAGTGATGTGTCTAGTTCTGGGCTACCCAGCACAAGAAGGACGGCAACATACTGAGGCAAGTTCAGCAAAGGGGCACAGAGACATTAATGGGGCTGGAACATCTACGTGAGGATAGGCTGAGAACTGGGACTGTTAAGCCTTGGTGAGAAAAGGCTTGATATTTCTAAATATCTGCTGGGGATATATAAAGAAGACATTCAGATTCCTCTCAGTGGTGAGGATGGTGAAAGAACAGAAAACAATAACCACAAATTAATATACAAAAACTCAATTTAAACATCAGAAGAAACTTTTTTTAACCATCAGGATCATGAAATAGTGGAATAGGTCGCCCACAGGGCTTGTGGTGCCTCTGTTCTTGGAAATATTCTTAATAGACATAGTCCTGTGCAACTGATTTTAGGTCATCCTGCTTGATCAGGGGGATTGGACTAGATGACCTCCAGAGGTTACTTCCAACCTCAGGTATTCTATGATTCTATGAATCATCTCTGCATTCATAGAAATTTTTTTACTTTGACAAACCCTTAATGTCCAGTATGAGCTTTTAATGTTACTGGAGACACAACAGTAAATTATATTTATCTAACATAAATTACTTATCGTAGTTTTGGCTTTAGTCTATTCATGCCAGCTCTGTGAAACTTCAGTGTCTCAAGTTTGCTCCATTTGTGTCCTTTGATCATGTGAGCTTGATTTCCACACTTGCTTAGTTTCAGAACATTTTTTCCCCCCCCTTTTTGTTTCAACTCTTCCTAGCCAGAGATGATTCCTTAAAATCTTTCTGGAAAGTTTTGTCTGAGTCCTTTATTCAATAACACTCCAGAAATGTATTGCCAGATTACCTTTATGTTTATCATTCCTAGTCTAATATAAGTTGCTGCTCATTACCATTTTTATTGAAAAATGCCTCTTTTTTTTTTTCCTATCTCTTTTTTTTTTTATTTGCCTCTATTTATTTGTCCAATTTTCTGACACCTGAACTTCTGACCTCTTAGAAAAACTCGTTTATATTCTAATCTATTTTTGTCTGCTGATTTAGGATTTCTAGCCAAATCTTAATTCACCTTAGTAGTGTGTTGGGATTTTACTTGCTTCTTTTGTCCATGGCCCCTGGGCTTAGTAAAAGTTCAAGCTCTCAACGTTAAATCAAATAAACTTTAAGCAAGGGGAAATGGCTATTTTTCCCTTTTTTTCTTCTGAAATATTGGTGAGTTGGGTTATTGCCCTAAACTCTATTTCAATACTTCATCCAAATAGCTTAGAAGAGGAAGGATTTGGAAATTTTTTGGCTTACTGACTAACTCTTATCTGTTGTGATATAGAAGATAAATCTAAATCTCTAGAGGGTAGGTGCAGGAGAGATTCCATCACTGTATTTCCTTGCTAGCTGTATGACTAAATAACTCATAGACTAACGACAGCACCTTTTTTCTTTCAATATGTCTAAAATTAAACTCCTTTAAGCTAAGAAGAATGAGATAAACTGCCAGAGATAGAAGGCCTACTCTGTTCTCCTTCCCATCATTATCATTGACTGGGAACTGTGTACTCTTTAAGGAAATAAATTTGTTCAGCTGTTTTCTCTCAGGTTTGCACCTCATTTCTTTCCTCTTTTTATGCAAGAATGGGATCTTGATAAATGACTTCACTATGTCTCACTGTTGCTTGAGCAGTTAGTGAGACTGTTCCCATTAGGTGGTGAAACTGCTGAGATAAGTCAGGTGTTACTTTATAAAGTACTGGTTCTTGTATTTTCCTGTATGTAGTAAAAAAAGAAGATGGAAAAGTTTTCCTGCATAGCCATCCAGTTCAGCCACAAGAAAAATATTTGGCCTAAAATTAGCAACTCTGCCTCTTTGTTCCCTCAGATTTACTCAGGTATTCTTAAAGATTGGAAAATGCATCTGATTGGAAGGGACCTTCAAAGCTCATCTTGTTCAATGCCTACTGCAGTGACCAGGGACATCTCCAATTACATCAGACTGCCCAGGGCCACATGTAGTCTCATCTTGAATGTCTCCAGGGATGTGGCCTCCAACACATCTCTGGGCAACCTGTTTGAGTGTTCCATCACCCTCATTGTGAAGAACTTTCGGTGCAGATGATAGATTTCATCACTGATCTGCATGGCTCACCCACTGGACCCAACTAGCGCCTGAACCTCTGGGCTTACATTAGTTCTTTCCCAGATGATTGACACTAACTCTCTTGAGACTTTCCATGTTCACTTGGTCTTGGGACAGCGGTTACAAATGTTTCAGCTCCTCCCACATGAAATACTGTTATTGCTCAGTCATTCATTCTGAATGGACAGAACTCAGCACACAAATCAAATCTAAGCAGGTCATTCATCAATTACAATCACAACTTTCTGAGAAGCACTGATCATTTTTAATATTATCAGTGTTTTACATTACTAATACTTTAGGATACCAACCAAGATAAGGACCCAGCTGTGCTAGTCTCTGTAGAAAGCTCAGATGAAGAATGATATATGCTGCTAGAGGGTCTAAGCATGTCAATGAGAATTGTAGGAAAGGAGTTCATATTTAGAGGGTATGGTGTACAACTAGGTTGATGACTTGTAGAGTTTTAAATTATATGCTGTTATTAGTATTATCATTTGAAATTATGATGGGGAAGATAGAGTCATAGAATGGTTTGGGTTGGAAGCTATCTGAAAACTCATCCATTTCCATTACCCTTGCTGTGGCCAGGTTGCTCAAGGCCTTGTCCAGGGAGGGAACATCCACAATCACCCTGGACAACCCATTCCAATGTCACAACATCTTCACTGTAAACAATTTCTGTTTAACATCCAGTCTAAAACTCCTCTCCTCAAGCTTCAATCCATTTAGAATCATAGAATGGTTTAGGTTGGAAGGGACCACAAAGATCAACCCCCCACCATAGGCAGGGACACCTCCCACTAGAACAGGTTGCTCAAGACCTCATCCAACCTGGCCTTGAACACCTCCAGGGAGGGAGTAGCCACAACCGCACTGGGCAACCCGTGTCAGTGTCTCACCACCCTCGCTGTGAAGAACTTCATCCTAACATCTAGTTTAAATCTCTGCTCTGCCAGTTTAAGCCCGTTACCCCTCATGCTATCGTTACAAGACCTTGTCAATAGTCCTACCTCAGCCTTCCTGTAGGCCCCCTTCAGATATTGGTCAGCTACTACAAGGTCTCTTTCAAGCCTTCTCTTCTCCAGGCTCAAGAGCCCCAACTCTAGTAGCCTGTCCTCATAGCAGAGGTGCTCCAGCCCTCTGATCATCTTTGTGGCCCTCCTCTGGACTCACTCCAACAGTTCCATGTTCTTCTTGTGTTGGGAGCTCCAGAAATGTACACAGTAGTCCAGGTGGAATTTGAAAAGAGCAGAGTAAAGGGGGAGAATCACCTCCCTTGCCCTGTTGTCCATGAGTCCTTTCACTACAAGCCCTTGTAAAAAAGCCCCTCCCCAGTTTTGTTGTACCACTTTCAGGTACTGAAAAGGCTGCTAGGATGTCTCTCTGGAGTTTTCTCTTCTCCAGTCTGAACAGCCCCAGCTCTTGCACTGTTCCCCAACTTTTGCACTCTCCTCCAAGCAGAAGACCTACATCTCTTTGGGTCTTATTTGATGAACACTAAACAAGGGGCATTGGTATTTTTTTGTTACCTCTCACCTTTCTGAGAGATCAATGCCTGCTCTAATCTCTGTAGTTTAACCAGGGAAATTTTTATCTGTCCACAGGCTTCACTTCACTCAGGCGCTGATTTTAATTCCATAACCCTATTAATCTCTCTTCCTAAATAAAGATCAATGGTGCCAAGGTCATGTACTGACCTTGATACTCTGAAAAAATCACACTGAAAATCTGTGTCTATGTCCTGCAAATGTAAATCCAGACGTGACTCAGCATTCCACTTGATGCTTTTCTGAAACACTGATATTGTAGGTGCCTGGTTGTGAGCAGCACTGGGACTTGCTCATTTCTTAAGCTCTAACAGATTCTTTAGTCTTTCAAGCTGCCTTAATTAGAATGATTTCTGTATGCATGGTGAAATTTCAAGTTAAAAAAAAAAAAACCCAGAGAACTGATCAAAATGCAGTTTCCATAGTATGCTTTTACGTTGTGTGTACTGATAATCCTTCTTTTGTGGTTATCTTGCACATCACTGAAATAACAAGATGGTCACCACTGCAAGTTTAGTAGAGGGTCTGTCATGTGTAGGGTTATTTATACAATCATAGAACTGTGTTGGTTGGAAGAGACCTTCAAGGTCACAGAGCTCACCACCAGTTCACCACTAAACCACAGCCCTCAGCACCACACATGCACAACTTCCAAACCCCTCCAGGGATGGGGACTCCACTACCACTCTGAGAAGATTTCTCCAGGGCTCAACAACCCCTCTGGTGTACAAATTATCTCCAATATTCAAACCAAGCTTCTCCCAGCACAGCTTGAGGCCATTTCCTCTTGTCTTATAAAGGTGAAATAAGTATGAAGTTCAGCAGAAGTTTTTTTCTTGTTAGGCTGGGGAAGGAATTTGGAAATTGTGGATCTTGGCTGTTTAAATATGCTCAAGGAGAATTAACTTGCTTAAAGATGCAGGTTTTGGGAAGGGACTCTTTAGAAGGGCATATGGTGATAGGACAAGAGACAATGGTTTTAAAATGGAGCAGGGTAGATTTAGGTTGGCCATAAAGAGGAAGTTCTTCACAATGTGGGTGATGGAATACTGGAACAGGTTGCCTAGAGATGTGCTGAGGCCCTGTCCCTGTAGACATTCATGACGTGGCTCTGGGCAGCCTGATCTATTTGGAGATGTCCTCACTCACTGCAGGGAGGCTGGACAAGATGACCTTTTTGCAAGCTCAGCTGAAAAGAGAAAATAGTTTTTACCTGTTTACCAGGAGACACAGCTCTCAGGTTTTTTTTAAGATTATGATCTCCACAGATTTCTGAATGACTGGTTTTAAGAGTCATTCTGTCTCTTAGTGTTAAGTGCCACCTTTTTTCTGAGCAGAAGACTACAGCAGGTTTGCCCTCTAAAAGACCTTGCACATCACTTGGTCTCAGGACAAATGGAAACAGCTTCACGTTGTGCCATGGGAGTGTATTTGTTTTAAGCTAGCCCTCCTGAGCTCGAAAGCTCAATAAATACTTAATTCGATTTGGAAGTGAAAAATAACTGTAACAATAAATAGATGGTAAGGGGAGTTATGGGGGGGGNAAGTTGAGTCCAAGTGGTGAAGTTGGTAATTGGTGGCAGATGCAGAGTGATGCAGGATGATGGTGAAATGCAATGAGTTATAGAGTCCCAAAATATGGTTGCTCCCCCCATGTGTTTGCTGGAGAGCACGTGGTGAAAAAGCAGCAGCGGGAAAACAGAATGCTGAGCAGGCAAGGAGAGCAGAAGCCAAAAAGGAAGAAAGAGGAAGTTCCCACCCTCAGCCCCCCTTTTATAGTAGTCTCATCAGGAGCTAAATAGGATGCCTGGGGGCAGGTTAGACCACCCCCAGGGAGGAGTCAGGATATAGTTCCAGGTAAGCTTAACACTTTACAGGGAGGTTCAGGTTGGATATTAGCAAAAATTCCTTCACAGAAAAGCTTATCAAATAATGGAACAGGCTACCTAGGGTGGTAGTGGAGTCACCATCCCTGGAGGTATTTAAAAATCACATGGCTGTGGTGCTGAGGGACCACATGGCTTGGTGGTAGTGGCTGAGCAGTAGTGGTGGGATTCTGAGCTCTAGGTGAGTTGTTGAATTTGATCTCAAATGTCTCCTTCCAACCTCAACAGTTCTACAACTTTATGACTGGTCCCAATTGAAGTCAAAGCTCTGGAGGGAAGCAGAGAAAAAGGGTCAGGGATAGGGAAGAAGCAATTGAATGTCCATAAGAAGATCAAGGCAGACTTACTGAAGTGTTATCTTTATTTAAATATTAGATTAGCAAAATTTGATGAGGATAAAAAAAAAAAAAGGCAACATCCTTGTCAGGTTTAAAAATGGCCTCAGTAAATCACACTGGAAAGAAAGAAGAAATGGCACTGACTTGGAGATCTAGACTGTCAGTGAGTAAATGAAGCAGAAACTGAAGGGTTGTTGAGTTCTGTATTGAGCTATGAAGGAAAACGAATCTGTGAAACAGCCACATTTAGCCTTTCTATGATAGGAAGTTCTCACCTGGAAGTAGATAGATATTTCTTAGCTGTGGTGAATGGACTTTGAGTTCACCTTCATCTGTCCCTTTCTATAACTGCTTCCAGCAATCTCTGGCATGAGTTTTAAAAGGCTGAGAGAACTGGGATTGTTTAGCCTAGACATGAGAAGGCCGAGGGGAGACTTCACTGATCTCCACAACTACCTGAAAGGAGATTGTGGTAAGGTAGTGGTTGGCCTTATCTCTCTAGTATCAGGTGTTAGAACAAATGGAAATGGTCTGTAATTGCACCAGGGGAGGTTTAGGTGGGATATTAGGGAATTTTTTATTTCCTGCAAGAGTGTTCTGACATTGGAACAGGCTTCCCAGGGAGATGGTGGAGTCACCATCCCTGAAGGTGTTCAAGAAATGTGTGGCCATGACACTTTGAAACATGGTTTAATGGCCATGATGGTGTTAGGTTAATGGCTAGATTTGACGATCTTAGAAGTCTCTTCTAACTGAAACTATTATTTGATTCTGTAAGTGTGAGAACTTCCTCTGAGAAATAACCAAGTGATGCATGACTTCAATTTCATTTGTTTCTTGTTTCCAGCACTCCTAAATAAACATCTTTCAACTGTGCTGTATTCATGTACCGTTCATTATATGTGACATGTATGAAGTCTGGTGAGCACATTCTCATGATAAGACAATGCAGTCCTACAGGCTTGAAATGTCATGATGGCATGGAATATAATATGGAGGAGACTTTCTTATTTTGATGCTTGAGGCTCTTGTAAATTAAAGTGTGCATCATTTCCTGCACATTAGTCTAGCTTCAGATCCTGGATTGTCATTTACATTCACCTCAGCAGTTGGAGCTGATGGAATGATTCAAAAAGTGTGAGTAAAGGGTGTTGAGTTGATGGGCTAATTAGTGTGGTTATGGGATATCAGAAAGCCTAGAAAGTGCAGTGGCAAATGGACAACACGATGTGTAGCAATGTTACTTCCTCTTCAGCAGTTCACCCTGTCTCTGATAAAGGTCAGAGACATTTATTACCCACATTGCTCAAGTGCATACATAATGGAGAAGAATAGGAAAAAAATGCCCATCATCCCTGTTAACCCATGTACTCCTTGAAACTATATTAACAGGACAATTGTAAGCATTTCAGACAATGTTCGGAGATCTCCCCACGAAACCCCCAAATGGATTCTTCATTCCAAGGTCAATTCTGAAATCCCCTCCCCTATGCCAGCAGGTCTGACATATCCATAATGCTTAATCCATCTCTTGGATGTGGAGGAGAAGAAAGGACTGGAATTTAAAGCAATTGTTGGGTAGAAGGTTGGACTTGATGATCTTTTTTAACCTTAATGATTCTATCATCCTAAAATAGAGGCTGAGGGGAAACCAAATTGCTCTCTACAACTCCCAAAAGAAGCTTGGAGTGAAGCAGGTATTGGTCTCTTCTCATGAGTAACTAGTGATAGAACAAGATAAAAGAGCCTCAAGTTGCAACAGGGAAGGTTTAGGTTGGGTATTAGGAAACATTTCTTCACTGAAAGAGTGGTCAGACATTGGAACAGGCTGCACAGGGAGCTGATGGAGTCACCAATTTGGAAGTGTTAAAAAAATGTGTAAATATGGCATTTTGGGATATGGTTAAATGGCCGTGATGATATTTGATTGATGGTTGGACTTGATGGTCTTGGAGGTCTTTTCCAACCTTAACGAATCTGTGATTCTATGATGCATTTCTGCAGTCTCCTCTTCCAATAATTTAAAAACAAATGTCTTGAATGTCTGAGCTCTCTTTTCCTCCCCTAAGTGCTAAATTGCATCTTATTAACCAACCCCTAATAAACACTGTTGTCTATCTAGAAGTCCTGCTTAAAAGAATTATGACATAATATTCCATGCTCTTCAGACTCAGTGTACTCAGTGTGCGTGTTACATCTGTATAGCAAGAGTTAGAAAACAGCAAGCACTGCTGTCTCCACTGTGTCCTCAAAGAGCTCATACAGTGAAATTCTAGAGAAGTGCTCAGGGAAGTGCATCTTCCAGTGCAGCCTACATCCTTTCCAGGAGGTAAATGCTTAACTCTTAAACTGTTTTGATGATTAGTTTTAAACTGGTCCTTGTGGTACTGATTCTTCTTGTTTGGTTGTTGGGTTTGGGGTTTTTTTGTGGTTTGTTTTGGGTTTTTTTAATATAAATAGTAGTTATTATAAGTCTCTTGTACATTTTGGTATTACTTTTGGAGGACTGAAGACACAAAATAAAATACAATTTTTAGTATAATGTTTCAGATTTTTGTCCTGTAGTGTTTTTGTTTCTTTGTTTGTTTTTTTTTTTTTTCACTTCTGGATAGAGGTAAAAGGACAACAATTTAGAATGTTTTGGTTTAGTTCATAGAATGGCTTGTGTCGGAAGGGACCTTAAAAATCACCTAGTTCCAAACCCCCTGCTGTGGGCAGGGACACCTCCCATTACTGTAGATTGCTCAACACCTCTTTCAGCCTGGTCATAAACACTTCCAAGGATGAGATTGCCACAACTTCTCTCTATACCTTCAGTCACCCCTGCCTAAATTACTGTGAAAAGGATGGGGTTTACTTAAAGGCTAATCTAGAGTGAAGTTTTCTGAATCCAAGAACATGGGGACCTGACTTGAACCACTTCAGTTTTACATTTTCAGTTCATAGATATCAACCTTAAAAAAACATCAACTCATGAAATCACAATCTAGGCTCAAAGATGAGTGACTGTGGTAGAGCTCTGCTACCACATAGCTGGTGTAGACAGCTGTTGATTAGAGGAATGTATCCCTGTGGAGCATGTAAGAGCAAAAATTACCTGAAGCAGCATGTAAAATGTCATATGAAGATTGTATAAGAAGTCAGGGAAGCCTGTTTTCCTTTTGGAGAATTTCCAGGTGTTTTTGCATTAGTGTCAACCAAGGATTTGCCATTACCTGCAAGATAAGATCTTGGCCAAGATAAAACCTTGCAGCTGAAAATTCCTCCTTTCTCTCCTTTTGTTAGCAAGGGAGGAATAGTTTTGAAATCCTCTTCAGCTTCTTGTGAACCCAAAACTGCTGCCATCTTCCTATAGTAGATTGAGGATTTCTGAAGAATAAAAAAATGCTTTGGAGAGTAACTGTGCTTCATTTTGAAACTATAGGTCATGAAAATACTGTGTATTTTCACCAGTCACAGAATGTTAAGGGTTGGAAGGGGCCTCCAGGGATCATGTCTAACTGCCCTCTCAAAGCACAATCACCCAGGGCAGGCCACACAGGAACACATTCAGGCAGGTTTTGAAAGTCTTCAGAGAAGCAGACTCCACAACCTCTGCGGGCAGCCTCTTCCAGTGCTCTGTCATTCTCACCAGGGGGAAGTTTCTCCTTATATTATTGTGGAACTTCTTGTGTTCTGGCTTCTACCCATTGTTCCTTGTCCTGTCAATGGATACAACTAAAATGATACTGGCATCTTCATCTTGTCACCCACCCCTCAGATATTTATAGACATTAAAAATATCCTCTCTCAGTCTTCTCTTATCCAGACTAAACAGCCTCTGTTCTCTCAGTCTTTCTTCATATGAGAGATGTTCAAGTTCCGGAGTCATCCTCATAGCT
The DNA here is from genome assembly GCA_013396835.1 of Psilopogon haemacephalus. Taxonomy (NCBI): domain Eukaryota; kingdom Metazoa; phylum Chordata; class Aves; order Piciformes; family Megalaimidae; genus Psilopogon; species Psilopogon haemacephalus. The sequence continues at coordinate 153,336 of VWZI01014440.1, forward strand.
CTCCACTGGACTGTCTCCAGCAGATCCGTTTCAACCATGATCTTACCAATCAACAGCTTTCTGGAAGTGGCTACTGATATTATAGTAGATTTCCATGTATTTGCCAGTTTGTTAAAGAGCAGGATGTGAAGATGAAGCAAGTTCGAAAGTTCCTTCTATAGCCAGCAGTATTGGCTCATATGCTCTCCAGCCTTGGTGCTTGTCTAGTTCAGTCTCTTGTGGTGTTGGTAATGAATTTTGGTTCACTTTTTCTAGGAGCCAAAAAAGCCTGTGTTCACTGCTTTCAATTTTACTCTCCAATAGCCTTTTCATGTGCTCATGGTGAGGCAGGCTGTAAGAAAGAGAGATACTTCCAAGTACAACTAATGTTTAGGAAAGAAGAAGACAACAAAGCTGGGGAAAAAAAAGTTTCTTCATAAAACATCCCAAATATTTCCTTGCTGACTTTTACTAGAGAAAAATGTCATATGATGGAAAGCATCTGGCCTTTTCTTCTAAATGTCTTGACCTACTTAGGCTGCATAAAGATTTGGATAGAAGCTGCATACAGGAGAAAGAAAACGAGGTTTATATATATATAGTTCTCTCTTCATAGGAAGTTTTTTTCTTATGTTGCAGCTCCACTAATTATAAAGATGTACTTTTCACCGGTTGGTTTCATACCTCAGCATCAGATGTGAGACAAGAAGTGGAATCATCAGCACCAGGTCTGAAGACAGGAATCTATCTCCATATTTAGCACTATGAGACATGGCATTGCCTCAGTAAGGATGTAGATGCTTTTAAAGTCGGAACTGGTTATTTCTATCATATAGAATCATAGAATGGTAGGGTTGGAAGGGTCCTCTGGAGATCACCCAGTCCAACCTCCCTACCAAAGCAGGATCATGTAGGACAGGTCACACAGGAGCCAGAGCTCCATCACCCTCGCAGCAAAGAGGTTTTTCCCCATACTGAGGTGGAATTTCCTGTGTTCTGCTTTGTATTCTTTGCCCCAGCTACAGCACTGCAAAACACACCACTAGGGAGATGCTCTGAGAGGGATTAACTCTAGTTCAGCCAAACCCAATACAGCTGCCTGTCTCCCCCCATTTTGTGACATCATTTCCCCTCCTTTTTAATATCACATCTCCTCTTTTATTGATGCCTTTTCTCCCTCCTATATTGATGCCATCTCCCTGTCCTTTTGTGATGCTGTCACCCCTCCTTTTTGACATCTCCCACCTGCTACAAACATGGTTTATTAGAACATTAGATATTAATGTTGCTGACATGCTTCTAAAGGTCACACCTAATAAACAAAGCTCCGTGCCTACTGCCTAGTGAATGCAACTTTAATTAGTGGATAATTATGCCAAGAATTAAATTCCCACAACACAAACCATATGGCTTGCTTATGCTGGAAGGTTCAGAAAAAGCATTATCTGAAACTAGATAAACAGCTTTCCAGTCCCTTCTGACTTATTCTCTGATAACATAGAGAATATCAGGAAGTTACTGGATCAGGCTGAAAGTAGCAGGACTCTCAGTCTTGCAAGTATTTCTTTAGCTGCAACTTCAGCTGACTGCAGAAGAGTCAGGTATTTTTGGAGTGGAGTGTATTTTGGAATGCATGATTTAGAATCAACCCAAATGCCATGAAACTGACTTCAGACTGAGGTGCCACAGAATTACAGAATGGTAGGGGTTGGAAGGGACCTCTGGAGATTTAGCCCAGCCCACCTGACAAAGCAAGATCACCTAGAGCAGGCCACACAGAAACATGTCCAGATGGGTTTGGAAAGTCTCCAGAGGATGAGATGCCACAGCCTCTCTGGGTAACCTGCTTCAGGACTCCAGCACTGACACAGCAAAGAAATTTTATCTCTTGTTCAGGGGAAACTTCCTGTGTTCCAGTTTGTGTGCATTGTTCCTTGTCTCACACTGGGCACCAACCAAAAGAGTCCTGCCTCTTCTTCCTGACCCCACCCTTTAGATATTTGTAAACACTGCTCAGATTCCCCTCTCAACCTTCTCCAGGCTAAAGAGCCCCAGGTCTCTCAGCCTTTCCCCATCATACAGATCTTCCAGTCTCTTCATCATATTTGTAACCTCTAGCGTTTCCCTGTTCCTCTTGAACTGGGGAGCCTGGGACTGGACGCAATACTCCAAGAGAAGCATTACCAGCAGGGCAAGGGAGGTGATTCTCCCCCTTTACTCTGCTCTTGTCAGACACCACCTGGAGTACTGTGTGCAGTTCTGGAGCCCCCAGCACAAGAAGGACATGGAACTGTTGGAGAGAGTCCAGAGGAGGGCCACAAAGATGATCAGAGGGCTGGAGCACCTCTGCTATGAGGACAGGCTGAAAGAGTTGGGGCTTTTCAGCCTGGAGAAGAGAAGGCTTCCAGGAGACCTTATAGCAGCCTACCAGTATCTGAGGGGGGCCTACAGGAGGGCTGGGGAGGGGCTGTTCACAAGGTCTTGTAATGACACGACGAGGGGGAATGGGTTCAAATTGGCAGAGGGGAGATTTGAACGGGATGAAGGTGGTGAGGCACTGGAACAGGTTGCCCAGGGAGGTTGTGTCTGCTCCCTCCCTGGATGTGTTCAAGGCCAGGCTGGATGAGGTCTTGAGTGACCTGATCTAGTGGGAGGTGTCCCTGCCTGTGGCAGGGGGTTGGAACTGGATGATCTTTGAGGTCTCTTCCAACCTAAACCATTCTATGATTCTATGATAAGTGTGGTTTCACCAGGGCAGAGGGTAAGGAGAACCTTCCTTGACCTGCTGGCCACAGTCTTCTTAATGGACCCCAGGATATCATTGGTTCTCTTTCCCTTAAAGGCACATTACTGTCCCATGGTCAACTTACTGTCCACTAGGACTCCAAGGTTCTTCTCTGTGAAGCTGCACAGGCAGAGACATGTCTGATGCAGCTATTGAAAAGGAATTAAATGTTTATTGATTTACACTACAATGGTTATAGCAGCTTCCATTGGCAAAGGCCAATGAAAAAAATAGCAGAAAGAAGTATGGCTCAAATCATAGAATGTAAGATTTTTTTTCAGAGTTGCAATGTCTTCGCAGCATGGTAGCAACTTATGAGGTGTTTGTGTTATAAGATGATCAGCTGTATACTACATTAATAGTCAAATGAATAGAGGAGCCTAAAATATGAGCCAATTAAATCCTCACCAGCATTACAAGTAAATCCAAAAGTTAGCAAAGGTCTGACTTATTAACAGATGTGAGGACTTCTATCCACTGGTCAAGGCTGCAATTGCCAAAACACCTTCAAATCATTGAAAGACAAATGAATGGCTTTTGTCGTCTTCAAGGTTTATATTACCAAATACAGTGTGTTGTAGTAACTCACTCTGAAAGACAGTAAGGCAGAGATCAAAGTGGCAAGAACTGCAGTAAAAGAATTATTGGCATGTCCTCCAGGGTGTGGTAAAAAGGCACTACATTCCAGATATCTCAACCTGCTGTTGTGGGAGAGTAGGTTCCTTTAGGGATCCCCCAAATGAAACTGAGACAACACCAAGTATTTGGCTGAAAAAATAACTTTATACTTATTTTTGTGAGGGGAAGGGTTAGCAGTATAGTGTGATAATGAAAGAAGGAGATATGTAAGAAAGAAAAATAATGAGCTGTGTAAAGAGTGAACAACCTTGATTCCCAGGAGCTGCAGGATGTCTTCCCTATGAGAGAGAAGCAGCAGCTAAGATAACAGGCCAGGTGACCTGGGAAAATCAAAAGACAAAAGGGAAAAGTCCATTAAAAGCAAGGTTCCACATTGTTTGTGTTATGTTAGTGCTCTGTCTGTATTATGGTATAAAAAGTAGTTTGGTCTGTAATAAAGAGGAATTCTGCATTGCCCTGGTGGGGTCCAGCTATGTTTCTCAACAGTATGGGAAAGGAGGGAAAGCAAGGAAGGAAAGAAGTGGGGATAGCTACCACTGTGAATCTGGGGCATCCCTTCGGTCCAATTTGTTGTCTAGGTCAGCAAGGAAATGTTCCATTTAAAGATGATAGTATCTCTCATTTTGTCTGATTGCCTTTATTATATATTCATCTTCTTCTGGAAACCAGTTACCATATTCTGAGAACGGTTTTGCTTAACCACACCCACCACCTGGTGGTGGCACACATGCTGGACACCATCACTGGAGGGGTCTGATGGTTTTCAGGGGTCTCAAACCTGTCTCCCAGGGATTAGGTGTGATTTCTCTGAATTAGCTCCACAATCAGAAAACAAGAAGCTTCTAGTCTTCTGGTTTGGTTGGAATTAGCATCATATTCAGAAGACAAGAAACTTCAAGTTTCACAGTTTGTTTGGAATTAGCTCTCTTGTCATGGTGGTGGTGTTGGCCAATGGTTTCATGTCCCAGCAACAATGAGCCAAAATAAGGGACCAGTCTCTCACATCACAGGAACTAAATACTCATTAATTCAGCAGTGGGATGTTTTGGGTTAGAAAAGAGCAGAACAGCTTAATGAACATGAGACAGCACACCCAGAATTGTTCTTCAAAAGAAATATGGCAAGCAGATTGAGAGAGGTGATTCTAGCAAGACCTCACTTAGAATACTGTGTCCAGCTCTGGAGCTCCCAACATAAAAGACACAAATTTGATGGAGCACATCCAGAGAAGGGCTTAAAAAATGATCAGAGGGTTGAAGTACCTCTTCTGTGAGGACAGGCTGAGAGAGTTGGGTTTGTTCAGCCTGGAGAAGAGAAGGCTCCAGGGAGACCTTATAGCAGCCTTCCAGTACTGGAGAGTGACCTACAGAAAAGCTGTGGAGGGACCTTTTAGAAGGACATGTGGTGATAGTATGAGGATCAATGGCATTAAACTACAGCAGAACATATTTAAGTTGGACATTAGGAGGAAGTTCTTCACAATGAAAGTGGTGAAACACTGGAACAGTTTGTCCAGGAATGTAGTGGAGGCCCCATATCCTAGAGACGTTCAAGGTCAATCTTGATGGGGTCTTGAGCAATTTGATCTTGTTAAAGATGTCCCTGCTCACTGCAGGGGAGGGTTGGACAAGATGACCTTCAATGGTCCCTTCCAACCTGATGCATTCTGTGATAGTGTGACATAGTGAATATTAGAATGTTGTAGAATGATTTTAGCAGACAGAACAAATAGTTTCTCAAGATCAGTACCAACTCTGGTAAGTTATTGCCCTGCATGACTATAGCAGATGTTGATGGCTGTACATTGGCTGAGAGTTTTTTAACTGTTATAATTATTTTTCCTCTTCAGTTCAACTATATCTCTAACAAGGGAGATCAAAAAGATGTAGCTAGTGACCTTGAGCAAACAGCTCTATCCTCTTCTGTAGTCGTGCTTGAGTCCTGCTTGGAGTTTTCAACTGTGTTGATTTGCAGCTATAATGAAAATAAAGGAATAATTAACTTAAATTTGCTTCCCTTTCCATGCACAGAAACTGTTTGTTTATTTTACCTAAGTTACTACTTATTAAAACACATCCCCATTCCCTCAGCCTCTGGGTGCATTTACATCTTTAGAAACTTAATTAAACTTCAAAGATTCGTAGCTGTTTGTCCACATTTGATACTGCCAGAAGACAGTCATTAGATTAATAATTTCCAACAACCATATCAGAGAAGGAAGCTGACACCACTCTTGAGATATCCATTGTCCTGAACAAGAACTGTCCATGTTCACACCAACCCCATGCAATGCTCCAGGCTTGGGACACAGTGGCTGAAAAAATGCTCAGTAGAAAAGGACCTGTGGTTGTTTTTGACAGGTGGTTAACAGCCATTTGACAGCTGTCTGAAGATGAGCCATCAGTGTGCCCAGGTGGCTCAACAGTATCCTGAGCCTGGATCAGGAACAGTGTGGTCAGCATCAGTAGGGAAGTGATTGTGCAATGGTGATAGAGCACCTCAAGTTAGTCTCCCTAGTATCAGGTGACAAGACAAGAGGAAACGACCTGAAATTGTGCCAGGGGAGGTTTAGGTTGGATATTAGGAAAAATTATTTCATAGAATCATGGAATGGTTTAGGTTGGAAGAGACCTCAAAGATCATCCAGTTCCAACCCCCTACCACAGGCAGGGACACCTCCCACTAGATCAGGTCACTCAAGACCTCATCCAGCCTGGCCTTGAACACATCCAGGGAGGGAGCAGACACAACCTCCCTGGGCAACCTGTTCCAGTGCCTCACCACCCTCACTGTGAAGAATTTCTTCCTAACATCCCGTTCAAATCTCCCCTCTGCCAATTTGAACCCATTCCCCCTCATCCTGTCATTACAAGACCTTGTGAACAGCCCCTCCCCAGCCCTCCTGTAGGCCCCCCTCAGATACTGGTAGGCTGCTATAAGGTCTCCTGGAAGCCTTCTCTTCTCCAGGCTGAAAAGCCCCAACTCTTTCAGCCTGTCTTCATAGCAGAGGTGCTCCAGCCCTCTGATCATCTTTGTGGCCCTCCTCTGGACTCTCTCCAACAGTTCCATGTCCTTCTTGTGCTGGGGGCTCCAGAACTGCACACAGTACTCCAGATGGGGTCTGAGAAGAGCAGAGTAAAGGGGGAGAATCACCTCCCTTGCCCTGCTGGTAATGCCAGCAAGAGTGGTCAGGCACTGGAATGGGCTGCCCAGGGACATGGTGGAGTCACTGTTCCTGGAGGTGTGGACATGACGCTTTGTTAGGTTTAGGTCATTGGTTCGATTCAATAGTCTTAGAGGTCTTTTATAACCAAAACAGTCCTATGATCCTGTGATTCAAATCCAGAGATTCAGCAGGGAGTGTGTGTGGATGAGGAAGTGAGTATAAGGGGTTATAGAAATGACCTTTGGTGATTTGACATTTCCAGGCATGATTTCTGAATTAGCATTCTCAGCTTTTGGATGCCAGATGGATGCTTCAGAATTATCTGATTTTTAGAGGCTGTGTGGGAGGCATTCTTTGAAAACCGAGATCCTTGAATGTCCTGCAAAACAGATGTTCTGAAACAACATTTCTTGTGTGATTTACATGCAATTTGAACCACACTTTGCTAGAATTTTTGGTAGTTTTTTTTTTTTCATGAATATAATCTTTTATTTCCCTCCAGAATTTGTTTTAATGAAGAATTAATTAATTTATGAAGATACTTAAATTGGACAATTTTTTTAAAAAACAAAACAAGGTATATGAAAATGTGCCTGTACTGTACCACATCAGCTGTAGTTTTAAAGTAGTGTGCTACATAGGAAAGGCAATAAAATTAAACTGTTTTGGAGAACATGTATCACAAGCTGCTCTTGATTTCTCTCTCCTTTAAATATCTTGATTTTCCTCTCTCTTTTTATTTTTAATTTTTCTTTTTTTCTCTCTGCTGAGTCATTTCTTTCTCTAATTTCACAGAATCATAGAATGCATTGTATTGGCAGGAATCCTTGAAGGTCATCTTTTCCAACCCCACTTTCCTGCCTTCCTCTCTCTGCTTCAGTGGGTCATTGTTTTTCTTTTACCATCTCTCTGAGTTTCTTTCCAGCTACACCAAAGGTTCTCAGGGCTGTGTTCCTGTGTCTGCCTCCTATGTCTCTTCTGTTAGATGCTCTCCTACACCTTCTTCCTGTCTTGCCGTGCAACATTCCTACTATCTTATCTTTTAACTTACGGATTGAAATACACATGAATAATTTACTCTTATGGTGAAGAGGTGAGTGTGTTGTCCAGTTCTCCCTGGCTTCTATTTTTGGGTTCAGCAGTGAACTTCTTGGGGGGAAACCTCTGGCCTCCTCTGTCAGGATTATTCTCTTTAATGTATGTGAATCATACAAAAAGTAGGCTGTACCAAAACACCACTAATTTCACAGAAACACAGAATTGCTTGGTGTCATCAGCAAACTTGCTGAGGGTGCACTCAATGCCTTTGTCCATGTCACCCACAAAGATGTTCAACAAGACTGGTCCCAGGACAGATCCCTGAGGGTCTCCACTTGTCACTGGTCTCCACTTGGACATGGACCCATTGCCAGCCACTCTTTGGGTGTGAACATCAAGTCAGTTCTTTATCCGTCTGGTGGTCCACCCATCAAACCCATGTTTCACCAGCTTGGAGACCAGGATGTGGTGTGGGACAGTGTCAAAGTCTTTGCTCAGGTCCAGGTAAATGACATCAGTTGCTCACCCCTCATCTATTAATGTTGTGACCTGTTCATAGAAGGTCACCAGGTTTGTCAAGGTCCTGTGCAACCTGACCTTGAACACTTCCAAAGAGGGGGCATCTACAACTTCTCTTGGCAAGCTGGTCCAATGTCTCATCACCCTCACTGTAAAGAATTTCTTCCTAATATCCACTCTAAACCTCCCCTTTTCCAGTTTAAAGCCATTCCACCTTGTCCTAGCAATACAAGCCCTTGTTAAAAGTCCCTTTCCAATTTCCAAGGTTTTATTCAATTTTGTTACAATGGAAAGCTATGTAATGAGTTTAGTGAAGTGACTCTTGGTATTACCTGAGGGAATTCTCTGAGGACTTGTTTGTTTTCTGACTTTTACAAACCAGCTCAACATGTAGAAGCTAGAGTTCTTGTTGTAAAATACATTTGAGAGTTATTAAGAACTTTGCAAATTAAAGTAAACAATTTTTCAAAAGAATGAAGAATTTTGAAGAATTCTTCAAAATCAAATTAAAAATAAGCAACTTCTTGAACATAGTCATAGAATTTTTCAGTTAGAAAAGACCTCTAAGTTCATTGAGTCTAAACATCAACCTAACACCACCATGGCCATTAAAGCATATCACAAAGTGCCATGTCCACAAGTTTCTTGGACATCTACATGCTTCTTCATCACATTTTGCCATTGATACTTACCTATTAGGTAACATGAATTTGCAGGGTAGAGTTACAACCTGAAATCAGAAAAACAGGATAAATTAGGAGTTGTTAGGGAGGCTGAATTGATCCCCAAGAGAATAATGAATAAAGATGTTGAGGGTTATCCAGTGACTGAAAGAGAAACAAGACCATTTCTCAACTGTATATTTGAGTTACTGAAGTCTGAAATGTCAGTAGTTGTCACTCAAAAGGGAGCACTGGGGCTGCTAAAAGAAGATCTGCTCATCCTTGAAAGGAATGGGTCCAGCCAACCAAAGGAATGAAGATGTCTTTGAATTGGATCAACTGTGCAACCAGCAGCACAGGCAGTCAGCAAATGTTGACAAATTCCATATGTTCAGTTTCTCAGGTGATGTGGATTGTAAGTTATCATCCTGGTATCTGGACAGGAGTGACAATTGATGAATTTCTAAACGCTTTGGAGAGCAATGAAATAGGCTGATTTTGAAGAGGCTTCTGGCATTCTTCCATGTCCTATTCCCCATCACTCACAACTGCCTGAGCAAAATTGTGGATAAAAAGAAAACTCAATAAATTAGAGAAATAACTATCCTAGTGACAAATGAATGTCTGCTTACGTGGTAGGGAAATGAGAATCCCTAATCTGGAAAGAATCCACAGATCCACAGTGTGCACCATGGGTCAGACCTATGTTGAAGTATATTACACCATTGACATTAACTAAAGTTGGATAACTTTAAACTTCTAAATGCCCAAGTTGGCTATTTCACTGGAAATAGCAAAAGGCTAAAAGTCATCGAGTCCAACTATCACCATAAGCCTACATGGCTAGTTTGCTATTGCCTCTCTTTATTTCACAAAATCACAGAATGGTAGGGGTTGGAAGGGAGCTCTGGAGATCATCCACTTCACAAAGAAGGATCACCTAAGGCAGGCCACACAGGAATGCATTCAGGTTGATTTGGAAAGTCTCCAGAGAAGGAGACTCCACAGCCTCTATGAGTAGCCTGCTCCAGTGCTCTAGCACCATCACAGCAAAGAGATTTTTCCTCATGTTATGGTGGAGCTTCCTGTATTTCAGTTTGTGTCCATTGCCCCTTGACCTGTATCACTGTACACCAGTGAAAACAGACTGGCCTCTTCTTGATACCAAGGTATTTGTAAATAGTGAGCAGATGCCCTCTCAGCCTTCCCTTCTCCGGACTAAACTGTCCCAGGTCTGAGTCTTTCCTCATCAGACAGATGTTTCAGTCCCTTCATCATTCTCAGAGCCTCCATTGGACTCTCTCCAGTAGTTCCTGTCCATCTGGAACTGGACACAATATTCAGATGTAGTCTCACTAGGACATTTATTGCCATACATATATATACAAACCCATACATATACATGATACCTTAATAATTATTTATATCCTAATATATGAACTTTTTCCTCAGAGAAGGAAATAATTTGTTCACACCCAAACATGCTGTCTTGGCACTGAAAAATATATCAGGGAAGGACTGGCATTCAGACAAATTGTTTGACTAGAACAGTGTTTGGTTGCTCTGCTAAATTAAAGGTGGCTGAGGTCCCTCAACTCTTCATCAGAGATTAGCAAAGGGATTTACTGACACCATGATTTCTAATGGGGATGGGGAAACGAGTCGTGCCTCTTAGCTTCACAGGGCATTTCTGGTTTCATAAACTGGTTCAGAGGCATGGAAGTATCCCAGATAATGGCACATTAGTATGGCACAGTGCACAAGCTAATGAGCCTTGCCTCTTGGGGGAATCGTTAGGCTGAGGGCAGTGCTATTTTGACATGGTTACTTTGCTTCCAGTGTCATAGTTAATTCAATGATGCTAGCTTGGTGGCAGAGTCTCTGAACTATCCTATAATATTACATGGTGTGGACTGGTTTGAAGTGCCTCTAGTCCTCTTACTTTGGGTAATCCAAATTAAGTTATATTAAATTTTATACTGAATTAAATTAGATTGCTTCTGAAATTGTCTGTTGTTATATATTTGATCCAGTTTCTAGTCAAGTCAAGGGGTCATTCCATGGACTTCACTGAGTATTAGTTCAGCTTTCAAGCCTTCTCGTGTAAGGGAAATTACAACAGAGTTGTGGAGGAGAAGGAAATCTCTATCAGCCCCTGGCTCAGCATGTTATGTTAGGAAATTTAGAGAGATATTGCAATAAGACCACACTGTCTTATCTTCAAAGGCAAAACAGAGTCAAGGCTCAGTTATGACAATCTATGCAGAGAGGGCTGCAGGGCTGGTTAGATGACGACTGATTTTCATGAAGAAAGATATACCAGCTGACAAGAACACCGAATCATTTCATAGAGCAGTGAATAATGTGCTGGAGTTTTTTTCAAACATTTCCCTCTACCTACACAGAGACTGGAAGGACATCCTCGGGAAAAGGCTGTTAGCTTTAGTTTTCAACAATCCCACATGAATTTATTCTTCTGGTTAGGAAAACTTCAGGAAATCATTGTTAAATGAACAAAAGTCATTTGGCTTTCCTCCTGTCAAATTCAGTCCATTGTTCATATTTGTTTCCAAGTCATGAGACCCCACATGGAGTATTGCATCCAGTTCTGGTGTCTCCAGGACATGGATCTGTTAGAGGAAGTCCAGGGAAGGCCACAGAGATGATGAGAAGGTTGGAACACCTCTCTTACGGGGACAGGCTGAGAGCGTCGGGACTCTTTGGCCTGGAGAAGAGATGTCTCTGGCAGGACCAGAGTGGCTTTCCAGTACTTCAAGGTGGCCTGCAAGAAAGCTGGGGAGGGAATTTTTACAAGGGCTTGTAGTGATAGGTTCAGGGGCGGTGGCTTTAATTTGGAAGAGGGTGTATTTAGGCTGGATGTTAGAAAGAAATTCCTCCTAGTGAGGGTGGTGAGACACTGGCAGAGGTTGCCAAGGGAGGTTGCAGATGCCCCCTCCCTGGAAGTACTCAGTGCCAGGATGGATGCAGCCTTCAGCAACCTGGTTTAGTGGGAGGTGTTCCTGCCTATGGCAGGAAGGTTGGGACTAGATGATCTTTAAGGTTGCTTCCAACTCAAACCATTCTATGATTCTATGATGTTTTCATACTAGGAGGCACAGTGCACTTTCTGATGAGGGCAGTAGCTAAGCACACTTATGAATTGGCCCTTTAGTTTTATTTTGCTTACATTCCCTCCTCAGTAAGACAGTAAAATAAATGCTGAGAATTGCATCTGTTACTCACTATAGTTGTAAACATGAGGGTTTTTTTGAGAATGGTTGCAATGCTGTGTGGTGTTTTGCTGAAGGAGCAGTTAGTACAATGTTTATTTTCCAATTGCTGTGGTTTCCATGTTGCAAGGGGAACATGGTTGGGGTGTGGTGATGATAAATTATATCTAAAGAGTGTGATACTACACAGGTAGCAAAGGCAAGAAACTGCCTACTCTTATCCACCCAGGAGTAGTAAAGACAAAGAGATTGTAGAGGGGTAGTTCTGAATAATTTGAATTTTTTGGTGTTGTCATCAAAAATATCACAAAATGCATCAAGATGGAAGGGACCTTCAAAGTCATCTTCTCCAACCTCCCTGCAGTGAGCACGGATATCTCCAACCAGATTAGGTTGCTCTGGGGCCCATCAAGTATGACCTTGAAGGTCTCCAGGGATGAGGCCTTCACCACCTCTCTGATAAACCTCTTTCAGTGTTTCGCTACTCTCATTGTGAAGAACTTCCTCCTAATGTCCAACCTAAATCTATCCTGCTGTACTTTAAAATCATCGCCCCTTGCCCTATCACTACAAGCCCTTCTAAACATTCCCTGGCCAACCTTCTTATAGGTCTCTGTCAGATATTGAAATATAGTGTCCCCAGAGACTTCTCTTCTCCAGGCTGAACAACCCCAGTTCTCTCAACCCATTTTCATAGGAGAGGCACTTTAGCCCTCTGATCATCCTCTTGGCCCTTCTCTGGACAAGCTCCAGCAGGTCCATGTCCTTCTTGTGTTGGGAGCTCCAGAACTGGACACAGTAGTCCACCAGGGCAGAGAAGAACAGATTTGCAGAATCACTTGTCTTGACCTGCTGGCCATGCTTTCTTTGATGCAGCGCAGGATACCATCTGTCTTCTCGGCTGCTACTGACCATTGTTGGCTCTTCTCCAGATTCCCATCTACCAGTACCCCCAAGTCCTATGTTGCCATGCATGGTGTCACATAGACTGTGTACTTGGTCTACTCAATTCGTGATTGAGACAGCTTTTCATTATACTAACAAACACTTCTGTGGGTAGAAGTACTAACATGGCTACACAGCTTTATTGAATTTGCTTTACTCATTAAAAGCTACCCTGGACTCTCTTCAAATTTCAGAATATGCGGACATGCTTTGGCTGCTCACTACAAGGACACTGAGATGCTGGAGCATATCCGGAGAAAGGCAGTCAAGCTGGTTAAGAGCCTAAAGAACAAGTCTTATAAGGAGCAGCTGAGAGAGCTGGGATGGTTGTCTAGTATAGAGAAGAGAAGGCTGAGGGGACACCTCATTACTCTCAACAACTTCTTGAAAGTAGGTTGGAGCGAGGCTGGTGTTGGCCTCCTCTCCCTACTATCAGATGATTGAACAAGATGAAATAGCCTGAAATTGTGCCAGGGAGTTTTAGGTTGGATATTAGGGAAAATTTATCTGCTGAAAGGTCATTCAGTCATTGAATCAGGCTGCCCATTAAGTGATGGAGTCACTGGCCCTAGAGGTGGTTGAGAAACATGTGGATATGGCACTTTGGGACATGGTTTAGTGGTCATAGTGGTTTTAGGTTGATGGTTGGACTTAATGATCTTAGAGCTTTTTTTCCAATCAAAACAATTCTGCGATTCTGTGCATGATGTCTAGGTCAGCATCAGATGTGATTTCAAGAGATTTCTGATGACCGGAGGCAGCATTTTATTACTTTGAAGCTGTTTGTACAATTGGCCTCTAAACCATCATTATAAGGCTCCTTTATCCACCAAAGGGTCGAGGAACTGCTTTTTAAATAGAGGTAGACAGGTCCTTGGCTGTGTAAATCAGTGCAGCACCTTTTGAATCAATGAAGTTATTCCAGTACACTCAAGGTGAGGCTTTGACTCAAAGTCTAATAGAAGAGAGGTGAAGAATGAGAGTTTTCTAAATCTTTCAACACTAGTCTGATACTGTGCCCATTTTCTTTGAAAGGAAAAGTCTTACTAAATTCAGAGGGGACAGAACAATGCCAAGGCTGAAAGCTGCTTGAGACATCCTATCTCTCAAGCCAAGAGTGCCTCAGATTGTGCTCTATTGAGAGATGACTGACTGTGAGGGTTTGACACTTTAGTAGCATCCTCCTTCATCAGCAGTGACAAAACTGAAAAACTCTATACCACTCTAAAATCAGGAGAGGAAAGCCAAAACAAACTGGATGAGCCAAAGTAGTGTGCTTCCACTGCATCCCCACGTGCTGAAGCAAGCTACAAAACTTCATGCTCTCTAAGCAGTCTGTGAGTGTCTAACCTATCTCACAGGAGCTTTTGGAATATCTGGTTCCATGAGGATTTCAGGAGGTGTATAGAGCCAGGCATCTGTTATATGAGTATGGGCAGTGTGGGCACATTTTTTGGAGGGGGTGGGATGGTGTGAATATACACTGGAATGCTCACTACCTTTGCTAATTGATGGCGGAATCTGAAAGCTTTCTATTGTTGGTTTAATTGACCTTCACTGTCCTTGCAGTATTAGACTCAAGCGCCAGCACATGCTAGTACAACATAAATAACTCAACTTAATTGAAAACATGTCAAGCAAAGGGGCATAAGCATACACCAAAAAAACCCCAAACAACAGGAAAACTCCCAAAACAGCAACAAAAAGCCCTACCAGAACAATAAGAAGCCCAACAACAACTATAAAAAACCCCAAAACAATAACAAGAAAACCACAAAGCAACAACAAAAAAGGTTTTTAAAAAAAAAACCCCCCCAAGCACCAATTAAAAAATCCCAAAACAGCAACAACCCCAAACCAACAATGATGACTCCCCCAAAATAAAAAATAAAGCTAAAGGAAGAAAATCCCAGAACAACAAAATGAGGACCGAGAACAACAACCAAAAATCTCCAAAGCAACAACAAAACCTGAAACAGTGATAAAAAAAGAGAGTGCAACAACAAAACCCAGAACGATAAAAAAAATCAAGAAAAACACAATAAAAAAAAAAAAGCAACAAAAGCAGCAAAAGAGCAGTGAAAATGCCCAACAACAAAAAACCAAAATTAAAGTATCCTCTTCTCAGAAGACCATCTGTTTGCTAACGCAAAACAATAAAAGGAAATTTAAATTCATACGTTGACTTCTAATGGATCAGGGAATGGGTTAGTGTGACTAAAGAAGGTGTCAGGATAGTTTTGGGTTTGTTTTTTTTCTTACACGCTTTTCCTGGCAATAGCACTGAACACAAAACAGCACCGACATGCTAATGTAACTTGATCAAGCTAATTATATAATACCATAAACATATTTTCTCCTTCTTCTAGCCTCATCATCATTCATTTGGAGTATGTTCCAACTGACTACTCTATGCATCAGTAGTTGTGTTGTATATGTAAAATATCCTCACATTCCATGTTTGCATTGGTGTATGAGGTTTGAGTGATACCAGGGGAAGTTTAGTTTGAATATTAGGAAAAATTTCTTTGCTAAAAGACTGTCCAGACTTTGTGTGCTGCTTAAGGGAGGTGATGGAGCCAGCGTCTCTGGAGGTATTCAAGAAATGAGTGGACATTTAGTGGCAATGGTGGTGTTAGGTTGATGGTCAGACTCAATTTCAGAGATCATTTTCATCTGAAACAATTATGTGATTCTATGACTCTACATGTATGTATTAGCTTCATGAAGACAGGAAACTTTCCATCATTCTCTTGCTTTCCAAATGCTTTCATCGTGAAAATATTTTTATATAGGAATCATTTTAAGTATCATGAATATTCTCTTAGATTACAGTAGTTTTGACTCAAGCAGAAGATTCTATACAAGAACAGGCAGATGTCTCTTACCAATAGTTACTTCAGATAGATTTAATGGCAGTTTGTGAAAGTGTAAGTGGTCATTTTTCTGAATAAGGGCATCAAAATGCAGATCTGAGATCTTCCTCACCCATGGTTCAGAGACAACATAAAATCCGTAGGACCTTCTCATTTACCCACTACCCTAGGGGACAGGGTAAGCTTAAGCTGGCAGAGTACCATGTTGTCTGCAGTATGTTGCTGTTTTGTGACTGGTGGACCAGAAATAGGAATAGTATCTCTAGAGACTTTCATGGCCTGTGGGGACATATTCCTGTGTGATCTGCTTTAGATGATCCTGGTCTGGCAGGATCTCCAGAGTTCCCTTTCAACTCTGATCATTCTGTGATTCTGTGGTAGCGGGCTAACATAGGACATGATTTTGAGCTCTTCCTGTGCAAACAGCTTCCCAGCTCTCTGGGTTTCTCAGTGACACAGACGGTTGTGTTGGCACAGGCATTCGGAAGGCCATCCCTAAATTGTATCATTTAGGAGACCATACAAGACATGCTACGTTTTGTGGAAAACAGACTTATCCCTTCTTTCCACAGCACAATACAACTGCAGTGGCTGTTTGGAGCTTTAAGTGATGCCACTCTATGTAATTTTTGCTAACTTACCATTTTGTAGCAAGAATGAAACCTTAAAAAAGGAAGAGGCCTACAGGAAAGGTGGCTACAAGAAAGCTGGGAAGGGACTTCTTACAAGGGCTTGCCGTGGCAAGATGAGAGAGAATGGGCTGAAGCTCAAGAATTGGAAATTTAGACTGGATATTAAAAAGGAATGCCTTACAGTGAGGATGGCGAAACACTGGAGCAGGTTGCCCAGGAAGGTCGTGGGTGTCCTCTCCCTGGAGGTATTCTAGGCAAAGTTGGATGAGGCCTTGAGCAACCTGGTCTAGTGTGAGGTGTCCCTGCTCATGGCAGAAGAGATGGAACTAGACAATCTTCAAGGTTCCTTCCAACCCAAACCATTTTATTAATTTACGAATATATGAAATGAAGAAAAGAAAATGTCTTTTAAGAGTTAGGAAACAGAAAGTACTGTCTTAGGTAGGAAACTTTTAATGTTAGCATTTACATCAAAACGCATGCAGTGCCAGTTCTTTGTAATTACCAAAAAATAGAAGCTGTAGTCACGGGGGAAAAATACAAAGTTGGAAGTATGGATGATGAGAGATACAACATCTAAATTATTATTATTTTTGTAATTTCCCCTTTAGTGCTCCTCTCAGAGAGAGAAGCACTTTTTTTTTTCTCTTTTTCTTTTTTTTTCCACTAAATTGTTTTGTTTGCTTTGTTCAGGTTCTGGAGAAGTTTGGTAATCTTAATACTACTGCACAGCCCAAAAAAAAGGTAGCCCCAAAATGGAAGGAGCTTATTATGAGATGTTATCTTCACACCAAGGGACATTTCAGGGAAGTAAATAGCAGTTTGTGGAATAAAGCAATTGAAAATACTCAAGTACACTCGGCAAGCAGATGGTGTTTAGAATGAGCTTGATTCCTTTTTTTTTTTTTTTTTTCCTCTTCTCTTTCTTAGCTTTAGCTTCAAAATATTTGATTCAAAAGTTCACTTTGCAGGTACTTTCACTCTCCTAATCTCTTCATAAGCTATAGCAGTCTTAAAGGTTATCTGTTGCCTCGGATTTGACATAGACTTTCCTTTCTTGAGGATGATCTTCTTTGCAATTAGAACATATAAATGCCAGATATGCTGTTCTATTAAAAAAAATTAAAATTAAAAGAAGTGAGGGATGGGGTGGGAAGTGTCAAGGTCTGGAGGGCAGAGATTAACAATATCTCTGTCCAGAGGAGCAAGATCTGTTCTTATAGATTTCCGTGTTGCAAAATTAAGGTGCAAGTGAGATCTGATATCACCACAAAACTATTTATTAAAGGATAAAATTGGGCAAAACAGAAGAGATAGAAGGGGAGAGAGGCGGGGAGAGTGACAGAAAGGGAACAACAGAGAAAAGAGAGAAAGAGAGCAGGGAAGGAAAAGAGTAGGGATTATATTACCATCAGCCAGAGATGGGGGAGAGAGAGAGGTGTGCGTGGCCCAGGGATGTTCTTCCAAGGAGTTCGTCAGGAGTCCTTCTTCTAGAGTTGTTCCGCAGGAGTTGCTGGTCCTCGAGTTCTTTTTTCTTGGCAGGTGTTACTCAGGTCTTTTTATAGAGTTTTTTTTCAGTCCCAGTCTTAGATTGATGTCCATGTGCATCTCCCCAGAGAATCTTAGTGTATATTCTCATGCATTTGCAGGCGTCTAGTGGCAGCACCAAGGAGGGCCTCTGCTCCCTTCCCTGCACCACTTACCTCTCTGTATCCCAAATACACACATTCCATAAGTCTTTTCTACTCAGGGTAGCTGAGGTAAGGTGTACACATCCTGGGCGTTCAAGCCAGGCTGAAGTCTGGGAAGGCCAGAAAAGCACTGTATTTACATCCCATGAGCACTGGGCCAGGAACCTGGGCTGAGTCTAGGAAGGCCACAAAGGCAATCTTTATCTTTGTTGATCTGAACAAAGGAGAGACAATTGCAAGCCTTACAGGGGGAGAAGAAAAGAAAACAATAACAAACCTGGACCTGAGTAAGGCGTTTGACTCTGTCCCACATAATGTCCAGGTCACCAAACTGGAAAAAAATGTGGACTTGATGGGTGGAGCACTGCTGAATAAGGAATTGGTGGATGGTTGTATGCAGAGTGATGTATGGCACAATGTCCACTTGGAGACCAGTGACAAGTGGCGTTCCTCAGGGGTCTGCGTTGGGACCAGTGCTGTTTAACATCTTTGCCAGCAACATGGACAGACGAATCGAGTGCACCCTCAGCAAGTTTGCAGATGACACCAAGCTCTGTGGCACAGTCGACTTGCTAGACAGCAAGGAAGCCATCCAGAGGGACCTGGACAGGCTGGAGAGGTGGGCCCAGGCCAACCTCATGAAATTCAACAAGGCTAAGTGTAAGGTCCTGCACCTGAGTCAGCACAATCCCAAGCACAAGGTGGTGAGTGGCTGGAGAGCAGCCCTGAGGAAAAGGATCTGGGGGTCTGGGTTGATGAAAAGCTCCACATGAGGTGACAGTGTGCATGGGCAGCCCAGACAGCAACTATGTGCTGGGCTGCATCAAGAAGAGGGTGGCCAGCAGGGTGGCCAGCAGGGCAACAGAGGGGATTTTCCCCCTTTACTATTTTCTTGTCAGACCTCACCTGGAGTACTGTGTACAGTTCTGGGTCCCCAACACAAGAAGGACACGGAACTGTTGGAGCAAGTCCAGAGGAGGGCCATGAAGATGATCCGAGGGCTGGAGCACCTCTGATATGAGAGTTGGGGCTCTTGAGCCTGAAGAGAAGGATTCAAGACCTTGAAGTGGCCTTCCAGTATGTGAAGGGGACCTATAGGAAGTCTGGGGAGGGATTATTTACAAGTTCTTGTAATGACGGGGTGAGGAGTAATGGGTTTAAATTGGAAGAGGGGAGATTTAAACTGGATGTTACTCTAGATTTGGTACTCTATATTTGGTTTCGTCAGAGCTGAATAGAGAGACAGAAGAAACTTCCTCACTCAAGAGGATTCACTGAGATACACTCAGCCCTGGTACTGATGCCTGTCCTTAATTATTCACACCTTAGTTATCCACCTCAGCCAAGAACTGTGCTGCCCAGTTGCTCTTTGGAGGGTTGTCAGGTGATATTTTAATTGGGAAAACACAAAGGGAGAGGGAGAGAAAAAGAAATAAAAAAGCATTGGGAGATAGAGAGGAAAAGAAAGCTAGACAGAGGTGAGAGGAAGAGAGAAAGAGGGAAAACATGAGAGAGAGAAATGTGATGTACAAACCCTCAGTGTTTTCTGGATGGATTTAAGGGGCTGGTACTTGCAGATGATGAAATGTCAGTCTGGCAGAGCATGTATTTGTGAACAGTATTGGTTTTGCACTGAACATTTGGTGGAAAGGAAAAGACTATATCTATCTACTGGTAACCCATCACTAAAGTGTTTGTTGTTTCTTCCATGTTCTCACTTTTCTGTGGACATTTGGGTTTGGTTTGTTTGTTTAGTCTTTTGCTTTTTAGGAAAACATACACCTTCCCCTCCACTTAATTAATTTGCCTTGTGTTGTTTTTTTTTTTAATAGCCAGGTGTCAGCTTTGACCACATTACCCAAGTTCCAATATGGTGTCCATTTTGGAGGTCCTTCATGGTGGTCATCATAGTATCACAGAATGGCTTGAGTTGGAAAGGACCTTACAGACCATCTACTTCCAAACTCCTGCCAAACCCACTACAGCACATTGCCCAAAACCTCATCCAGCCTGGTCTTAAACCTGTCCAGGAATGAGGTGGCCACAACACCTTTGGCCACCCATTCCAGTGTCTCACTACCTTCATAGTAAAGAACTTCTTCCTAATGCCTAATCACCCTCATTTCATGACAGAATTTCATCATAAAGAACAGAAACATAAACTGTCTTTGTGTACTCAAAGATGCAATGATGATACTTCCAGAATGAAAATAACTCTTTATTGCTAAAATCCAAGCTTTCTGGCTCTCTAGTGCACTTTAAAAGGCAAGTTCTGATTACAAAGCAAGCAAGTAGCTACATGTAGAGAAACGTGGGGTTTTGTAAAAGCTACTTTTCAAGTATGAAAGAATTTCAGAGGAAAATTTGTATTAACCATGATTTGCACAACTTTGTTAGTTTTCATCAGTCATACCTACAACAGAAGCAGATCAGGAGCCCAGGGTTTGTTTCTTTTTCCTAGACTGAGGAGATGAAGACAACTGTACCAGTTCCATAATTATAATATAATATAATATAATATAATATAATATAATATAATATAATATAATATAATAATTNAAACTGGATCAATTAAATTCAATATTCTGTCGTACTGATGGGTTTGTAGGACACACAGATATGCCACTTAAAGATACATTATTTAAAACTGGGACTAGCAGTATGCAGTCAGAGCCACAAAAATAGGATACTTATCAGAAACCATGCTTGTAATTCACATGATCTGGGAGAAGCAAATGTGGAAATATATCTTCATAAAAAATTCACACAGTCACAAATTGTGCCATCTATTTCTGTACACTACATTTTTGTTACTCCAGGAGAAAGTCTTTTTATTTAAAGTAATTGTTGTTGGTTTTTTAGGAGACATAAAGTATTCATCTTCTCCCCTCTCCTGCTGCCTTTTAGAACTAGTCAAAGAAGCAAAATTAATTAAGTTCTGACCTCATGTCAGCATTATATATCATAATTATTGGGAAAAAACACCCTTAAGGTCTAAGATCTGCACAATTAGAGCCAGAAGTCTGGGAGGGGGGGGAGGGTGGATGGAGGAAAAGACCCCTAAGACTAAAAAGAGAGTGTTGGGAGAGAGAATCTTTAAAAGCTGAATTCCCCTGCATGGGGAGATGCAGTCACTGAAAAGTTCACCTACCATACCCAGATACATTTACATAAACCCCTTTGTTCTTCTGTGCAATTACGTTTCCATTTGTCTCCATGGAGTTTCCTGTCTCTAAACCTTGTATGCTTTGCTTTTTTTATTTCACACTTTACGTGTTACAGCCCAGACCTTCTCAAAAACAATGATCTATTACAGAGATAATCAGGATGTATCCCGGATCCAGCCTTGGCATTTGCAAAACAACCTTCCTGTATCTTTTATCAGCTGTTATTGGTCACCCATAAAAAGCACAGTCCAGCCAGAACATGATTGTCTCTGCCTTACCTTCCTAAAAACTCTGCTATATCAAGATCTGTTACCATGAGCTGTTATTTCACTGTATTTTTGCAGATTTTAGAGATCCATTAGACTTGTAAGGCCAGAAAGACAGAATCTGCATTTTGCTACTCATTGACTTACACTGTGGTGGCTGGTTCTCACACTCTAACTTCCAAGAGATGAAACCTTTCGTTTTTTTACTTTGCAAGCCTGGTAATTTCCAAACATGTGTCTTTTTGTCTTTAATGACACTCTACTTATCTCTTAATCTTAAACAATTTGTTATCTTTGGGTTTTTTATTTGTTTGGGTTTTTTTGGTGGATTTTATTGTTTGTCTGCTTGGTTTGCTTCTTTTTTCTTTCATTATGCCAAAGTAGCCAAGCACCCTAGTTTCAAAAATCAGTATAACACTTTCTGTTTGAAAGTACAGCATTCCTCCTTTTTCCATTTCCACTTTGCGCTTGAAAATAAAGTTGAAGAAAAATTATTTATTGAATAAAAACCCACATTTTTTTATCAGAAAATGAAACAAACCCAAAATTAATTAAAGCAAGCCTTGATTTTCCTCTAAGAACAGTTAATTGAAAAAAATATATATTTAAGGTGTTTCGATATCTTCATTGCTTTTTATTGCTCCTCTGGGCTCATCTTTAACAGACCTTGGTACAGTCTCTGATTTCTATCAAAACCCCAATTTTTCTCCCCAAATGATACTTAAGACAATAACTTTATTGTTTCTTTCTATTGACTTTACTGTGATTTTGATTCCTTTTTAACCAACAGCACCTTTCTTCCGTGATTTTTTTACAGTAATAACTTATTTCCTCGCTGTTGAGTCCTTCTCCTCCATACTATCAGTCTGAATTCCTCAGTCCTAGCAATACATTCTTAAATAGAACACTTAGTGGTCATGGATGTGTTAGGTAGAAGGGTGGTCTTGATGATTTTAGAGGTCTTTCCCAACCTTAATGATTCTATGATTTTATGAATGTATTACCTCAAAGTGTTCCATTTTAAAGGATGTTTAATGGGAGGTGACAGGAGCTCATCATCTAAAGAAATCTCAATATATGTGCACTTTTCAGGCATTTGTATTTTAAAAACTGTCTGCATGTCTTTTCATTGAAATTGGGAATGATTTCCCTTGTTTGTGTATTATCCCTGTGTCAAATGACAAAAGCATAGAATGATAGGGATTGGACCTGAGGAGACTGAGTTCAAACCCATTATCTAATTTAATTTGACTCATAGCCAAAGGACTTGGGGGAAAAAAAAAACACCAAACAATAACAAAAATCCCCAAATCAAAAACAAAAGAAACCCCATAAACAGCAAAAAGCCATCAAGAAAAGAAGCAAATAAAAACCCAAACAAAAAAGAATACCTTAAAAAAAGAAAAAAACCCTTACTACAAAACCACAAGAAATACCCACCAAAAGAAACAAACAAAACAAACCCCCATATCTGGTTCCATAAAAAGGTTAAAATGAGAGCATGTGAAAACTGCCACCTGTTTGAAGTGAAATGCACACAGTTGTTCTGCAAAGGTAATCACTAGGACAATGGCAGAACAAGATATTGAACTACTATTTCACTTTTACTTGCCCAAACAGCTGTTTACAAACAGCCACACAAAACTGGCAAATTTTGTGCAGAATTCCAGGTAAAGAAGTCTAGAGGTGCAGCTGTGTGGCAGATGTCAGCAGTTGTCTTTCAGCTGTTCGGGGGGCATCACCACATTTTGAACACACTGCCAATTCTAGCTGAAATTGCTGCTTTCTGGGAAGGAAAATAAAAGCTACTGGTTTCGTTACCACTGTTGTTCAGCACACTAAAATGGGACTAGCTACAGCTTTTTTTGTGCCATTTAACAGAAGGCCTGGAGACAGTGCGTTCATAAAGCATGTAGAAGCTTCTGAAATAATGCTTCTGGACTACATCAGCACTAGCACGGCCAGCAGGAGTAGGGAAGTGATTGTGCCCCTGTACTGGTCACTAGTGAGGCCACACTCAAATACCAGATTCTGTTTTGGTCCCCTCAATACAAGAAGGATATTGAGGTGCTGAAGAGTGTCCATAAAATGACAACCAAGCTGATGAATGGTCTGGAGAACATGTGTGGTAAGGAGCAGCTGAGGGAAGACCTCATTGCTCTATGTAACCCCCTGACAGGAGGTTGGAGTGAGGTAGGGGTTGGTCTCTTCTCCTTAGTGTAAAGTGATAGAACAAGAGGAATTGTGCCAGGGGAGGTTTAGGTTAGATATTAGGCAAAAATTTATTTTCTGCAAGAGTGGTCAGGCATTGGAACGGGCTGTCCAGGAAGGTGGTGGAGTCATCTCACTGGAGGTGTTCAAGAAATGTGTGGACATGGCACCTGGGGACATAATGAAAAGCCCACGGTGGTGTTATATTGATGGTTGGACTTTATGACCTTGATACCCTTTTTATTTATTTTTTTTTTCCCCTGATACATTATTAAGAGAATGATTTCCAGAACGGTAAAGAGAGGCTTCTGGCTCATCCTTCCTTCTTCCTTCTTCCCCATCCTTACCTCTTTAGAGGCACAGGATCATGGAATTATTTTGATTGGAAAAGACCTCTAAGATCATTAAGTCCAACCATCAACCTAAGACCACCATATCCATTAAACTGTATTCCAAAGTGCCATGTCTACATGTTTCTGAAGTAACAATAAATTTCTGCACTTGAGCTAGCCTCTCATAAAGATGTGATACCTGTATTCAAGGTCATACAGCTGCAAAGGCAGTTACAGATGCACATTATGGGGAAGAAGACAGGCTTTGAATCCAGTGTTTCAGGTCACAGAATTACAGAATTAACCAGGTTGGAAAAGACCTTTGAGATCATTGAGTTCAAGCTATCATGTAACAGCTCTAATTAACTAAACCATGACAATAAGTGCCTCATCCAATATCCTTTTAAACACCTCCAGGGCTTGTGACTCTACCACCTCTCTGGGCAGCCCATTCCAATGTCAATCACTTTTTTCTGTGAAGAACTTCTTCCTAACATCCAGCCTAAGCATGCCCTGGTGCAGCTTGATACTGTGTTTTCTTGTTCTGTCACTCACATCATAGTGAGCAAGCTCAGGAAGTGTGGGACAGAAGAGCAATCAGTGAGGTGGATTAAGAACTGATTACAAGATAGAGTTCAAAGAGTGGTGATCAATGGTGCCAGGTCCAGCTGGAGAGCTGTAATCAGCAGAGTCCCCCAGGGATCAGTGCTGGGTCCAGTCTTGTTCAACATCTTCATCAATGACATTGATGAGGGGAGAGAGTCTGCTCAGCAGATTTGTTGATGACACCAAACTGGGAGGCTTGGTTGATACAGCTGAAGGCTGTGCAGACATCCACTGAGACCTGGACAACCTGGAGAGCTGGGCACAGAGGAACCAAATGAGGTTCAACAAGGATGAGTGCAGAGTCCTGCACCTAGGAAGGAATAATAAACTGCACCATTACAGTCTGGGAGGTAATCTGCTGGAGAGCAGCCCTGTGTAGAGGGACCTGGGAGTCCTGGTGGATAACAAGTTATCCATGGGACAGCAATGTGCCCTTGTGGCCAAGAAGGCCAGTGGGATCCTGGGGTGTATTAGGAAGAGTGTGTCCAGCAGATCAAGGGAGGTTCTCCTCCCCCTCTACTCTGCCCTGGTGAGACCCCATCTTGAATACTGCATTCAGTTTTGGGCTTCCCAGTTTAAGAGGGACAGGGATCTGCTGGAGTGGGTCCAGCAGAGGGCTATGAGGATGATTAGGGGACTGGAGGACATGACTTATAAGGAGAGGCTGGGGGACCTGGGGCTTTTCAGTCTGGAGAAGAGAAGACTGAAAGGGTATTTAATCAATGTTTATAAACATCTGAGGGCTGGTCAGGAGTAGGGGAACAGGCTCTTCTCACTTGCTCCCTGTAATAGGACAAGGAGAAGTGGGTGTAAGTTGCAGCACAAGAGGTTCCACCTCAACACAAGGGGGAACTGCTTTACTGTGAGGGTCACAGAACACTGGAACAGGCTCCCCAGAGAGGGAGTCTCCTTCTCTGGAGACTTTCAAGACTTTCAAGGATGCGTTCCTCTGTGATCTGTGCTAGATTGTATGGTCCTGCTCTGGCAGGGTAGTTGGACTTAATGATATTCTTGGGCCCCTTCCAACCCCTAACATCCTGTGATCCTAAGAATTGCCCTTGTGTTAAGCTTAAGTTTAAGGGTGACTAAGATAGAAGAATATCTGAAGGAAAATATCTGATCATTACCTGAAACTTTCTACTCTTTTCCTTTGAAGCTGGTTTTAGTGGGTTAATCATGGGGTTTTTCTAAATAATATAGTGTGATTTTATTTTTTATTTGTTTGGTTTGTCATTCCTAACTTCAATAATAAATATTTCCTTTTATCTTGCATTTTCTTCCCATGAAGACATTGATATGCTGGTATCAAGTCAGCTGTCAATCTATTCTTCAAAAAAAGTAAACAGACTGAACTTCCTAAGTCTGCTACTGCAAATTATTTTCTCCAGTCTTGAAAGAATTTGTCTGTCATTTCTGTACCACCCTCTCCAGTATCTATAATGTATTTCAAAGTCTGTCTCTCTTATTCCCTTCCTCTTCCCCTTGCAGAAGGCAGAGAGGTTCCTAGAGAGTATCTGTCATTTGTCCAGTGGTTAGCCCACGTGTAATCTTTGACAAAGACCAAAAGTGAACATTTTTTTTTCTCAGGTGCTAATTAGAGCACCTGCTGGTGCATCTCTGCTGGTGATGCCTTTGCTGAGTTAACCCAGCAACTTGTTGGCCTTCTTTGCCATGCAACACACTTTTCACTCATATTGAATTTTTTGTCCACCAGGATCTCTAATCCAGAGGAGCTAATTACAAGGAGCTAATCACCAGATCCCAGCCTGTGCTACACTCCTGGATTATGTTTTCCCAGATGCAGGACCTTGCGCTTGTCCTTGTTGAACTTCATAAGGTTCTTATTTATCTACTCTTCTAGCCTATCCTAGTCTCCTGAGGAATGGCTTAGGGAACTTTGACAGTTTAACCTTGAGAAGAAGATGCTGATGGGAGATCTTATTGCCCTTTACAACTACCTCAAAGAGGATTAGAGTGAGGCGTGAGTTGGTCTCTTCTCATACGCAACTAGTGACAGGACAAGAGGAAGTGGCCTCAAGTTGACCTAGGGGATGTTCAGGTTAGATATTAGGAAAAAAAAAATATTCACAGAAAGGGCTACCAGGCATGGTGGTGGAGTCACCATACCTGGAAGTATTTCAAAGGTGTGTAGATGTGGTGCTGAGGGTCATGGTTTACATGGTTGTGGCTCAGCAGTAGTGGTGGGATTGCAAATATTTGGATTTGAAGATCTCAAAGATCTCTTCCAACCTCCAGAGTTCTATGATTCATGAAAGGCAGTTCTCCCTTCTGAAGTGTTTACTTCCCCAGTCAGTTTGGTATCATCAGGAAACTTCATCAGGGTAGATCACATCAATATTAGACAGCATTAAGCCAAATAACCATCCCTTGAGTCTCCACTTGTGACAGGTTGACTGTCAGCCTTCTTAATAACTTAGGAATACCACTTCCAGAATTATCTCATCTCTGCCTGGGCTTCCCCAACTCTGAGTGTATAACTAAAGCAAACAAAGATGTCATTGCACATCCTCTTCTTGAAAGACCTTTACTTGCTCTGGAGTGAAAAAGAGAAACCTGAAGCTAACTCAGATATTCTGACAAAAGGTGATCTTGAGAAAATCAAATCAACCAAACCAAACCAAGCCAAAATCAAACTAACTAACTAACTATAGAATTCAGGGAAGGAAATAGAAATGGATCCCTTGTTACACAGAGCCTTGAGCAACCTGACCTAGTGGAAGGTGTCCTTGCACATGGCACATGGTCTTTAAGGTCCATACCGACCCAAAACACTCTATGATTCTGTGATTAGTTCATCCATTTGTCAAAAGTCATGAGGGAAACAGTTCTTTGGTTTTTGTTAGTTTTTTTCTATGCTTATTTGTCTGTTTCCTAGATACAACAGTTGTATCTAAATGATAAAGTGAGGCATTTCTGTGAGTGTTCCCAGGGCTGTTTAATTTTTCTGATAGAGCTGTAGGTGATACAGAAATGCTCTCTAGATTGCAGAAAGAATTAACAACCTTTTCTGATGGAACAAAATGCACACAAGCTGTGGTTTCATCGGGTAGTTGTCAGCTTTCAGACATCAGTTTTGACTGTGCTTTTATCTCCTACCTTCAGGATAGTTGCTGTTCTTCCAGGATTTAGTTAGGGTGCAAAAAAAAGAAAGTTTATTTTCTGCACAGAGAATTATTATCCCTGAAAAATGGCTAATAGCCAAAAATATTCTGTCAATGTGGAAGGCAGAAAACAAAACTAAAGTGGTTCATCAATTTAATCAGATTTCCTAGAGGGCTCTGTAAACAAAATATACTTGTTTAGAAGTAATTGGGCCAGTGCTCATATGTTGTAAAAATACTCCTTAAAAAAAAACAAAACAAAACAAAATCATCCTGACCTAGTTACAGATGTCCCTGCTGTCTGCAAGGAGTTGGACTGGATGACCTATAAAGGTCACTTGTGAATCCTAATCTGAAAACGTAGTTCTGGACTTCAGTTGGTACACTGCTTCTAGGTGCCTTTATTATGCTTCTTTATTATGTTCCTCTTTCTGGATTTCTAGTCTGTCATGTTGTATTCCATTCAGTCCATTCTCACCTAATGACATTAAAACTGTCCTCAAAGCTCAGAACCAGGGCTCAGAACTGGGGCGCTCTCTGCACCTTTTGCCTAAGGTTTTAAGTGCTTTCCATCTCAGTGCTCAAATCTCTTTATAACTTCATATCCACAAATTATTTTTTTCCTGACTTTATTTTGCCATCATCTACTCAGAAAATGTCTGGACTAGAAATAGAATCTCTATGTGGAAAAAAAAAAATATTGCTATATGTCTATACCCCACAAAGCTTTTAAAAAAATTAACTAGGAAACATAAAATTCATGGAAAAAAAAGGTCCTGAAAAACTAACCATTTGTTTGCTGCCCTCTCAAGGAAGTTTTCTGCCAAATGCTGACAAAGTAAATTCCTGTTTCCCCCCCCCAACCCCGACCCCCATTTTGGAGGGACAAAAGGTAGGATCATAGAATACAGTGGGTTGGAAGGGACCTTTAAAGGCCAATCCAGTCCAATCCTCCTAAAGTAATTTGATGTTGAAAGGTAAAAGATAATAGTTATGTAGGATTTTGCAGAACTAGAATTGTCAGAAGGCTAATGAATATATTTAAGATATATTGGAAAAACAGAATGCTAAATTCTCAGACAGTGTTATGCCTTGTTGAAGACAGTGAAGGGTCTAGAGAGCAAGGGTTATGAGGAGAGGCTGAGGGAGCTGGGATTACTTAGACTGGAGAAGGGGAGTCTAAAGTGAGACCTCATAGCTCTCCACAATTCCCTGAAAGGAGGGTGGAGTGAGGCGGGGGTTGATCTCTTCTCCCTAGTATCAAGTGATAGTCTGACAGGAAATGGCCTGAAATTGTGCCAGAGGAGGTTTAGGCTGGATATTAGGAAACATTTATTTCCCTTCAAGAGCGGTCAGGCATTAGAAGAGGCTGCACATGGAGGTGGTGAAGTCACTGTCCCTGGAAGCGCTCAAGAAACATATGGACATGGCACTTTGGGACATGGTTTAATGGCAGTGTTCTGTTGATGGTTGGAGTCAATGATCCTAGAGGTCTTTTCCAACTGAAACAGTTTTATAATTCTTAGATAAATTAAGTGAGTTACTGTTTATTGTGATCATCAGTCACATGGGATTGGGGTGTATCAGTGGATGTAATATCTGTCTGCTTTTGCCTTGGCTTACAATTGTGCAAAATCATCCAGTTGCACTGGCAGGTATCATGGAGATGGTTTATTCTGTTGCACATATACAAAAGCCTTGGTTTTATGCCATGACCCTGTATGTAAGGTATTGTATTGTGTGTGCACAGACACACACATGCTTATTTCAATAAGTGCTATAAAAATGCCTTGTGATACTCAAAGTTCCAGTGAGACTTTTGTACAACCTAAAAGTGTGAATAGCCAGACACCTGCTGGGTAATCTAGTGAATCTCGATGAAGTTCTATTTGAAAGGAAGATGAACATTGACATTCAATGGTTTAAACAGCCCAAGGCATATCATTATGAAAGAAATCATTGTTAAAAGCAAATTTCCTTTTTTTTTTTTTTTTTAATGTGTTTGGGGTGTTTTCTTTGTTTTTGTTTTGTTTTGGGTTTTCTGGTGGTTTTTTTTGTTGTTTTTTTTTTTTTTTATATTTTAGTCATTGTCACCTTCCAGAAATCTAGTTTGCTGCCTTTAATGGCAAAAATTTTAATGTGTCTGGAGTCACCAGAGTGGAAAGTATGCACTTGGGTCTCTCCTAGGCACATATTTAACTAACAGACAGCACTGTTCTGAGAAAAAAACGAAACAAAACAAAATAACCAACAACAACAAAAAAACCCTACTTGAGTGTCAGATTTTGTCACACAATACTTTTTTTGCCTCATTCTAATCAAAGTGTTAATGTCACCAGGAGGAAAAGCTTACAATCTCTCAGCCTCTCTAAAGCTCAGAGAGTATGTTCAGTGATATGGATCTACTTTTCTGTCCCTTCTAATTCTGAAATTGCTCCCTGAAACTGTTGAGCACTTTGTCCTTTGCCATCTATCCAAGAGTCTTCATGGATTCTCTAAATTTTGCTGGAGCAAGAGCTGCATAAAAGGAAGATGTGCTGGTCAGGTGATTATATCTCAGGATAAGAGGAAATGACCTCGGGTTGCACCACGGGAGGTTTAGTTTGGATATTAGAAGAAACTTATTCACTGAAATGGTTTTCAAACACTTCAACAGGCTATGCAGGAAGGTGGTTGAATCCCTGTTCCTTTAGGTGTTTTAAAGATGCAGAGACATGGTGCTAAGCATGGTTTAGCACCAGACTTGGTAGTTAGATAATGGTTGGACTTAATGATCTTAAAGGCATTTTCCAACAAAAATGATTCTGTAATCAACATCCAGTGTTCATCTTCACTGCAAAATTTGTCTTCTCATAATGCAGTTTTATTTACCAAATAAGGAAAGAGGTTCTTTCCATACCTCACACAATAAACACATTAATATTTCAGAAACACTGATGAAAAAAAAAACCACATAAGGATACAGATGAATGCATAAGAATGCCTCCTCTAAATTTCCTCTCAAGCACAAATATTGGCTGGGCAAGGATTGGCTTGAGAGCAGTCTTGAGGTGAAGAACTTAGAAGTATTGGTTGATAAAAACTCAGCATGAGCTGTCAATGGTTGCTTAGAGCCCAGAAGGCTACCATGACCTGGGCTAATCAAAAGACCTGGGCTACATCAAAATAAGTGTGACCAGCAGGATGAGTGAGTTGATTTTCCCCATCTTCTCTGCTCGGGTGAGACCATACCTGGAGTACTGCATCCAGTTCATGGGCTTTCAACATAAAAGGGCATGGAACTGTTGGGGTGGGTCCAGGGGAGGGCCACAAAGATGGTCAGAGGGCTGGAGCACCTCCCCTGTGGGACTATTGGAACTGTTCAGTCTGGAGAAGAGAATGCTCCAGGGAGACCTTATAGCAGCCTTCCAGTACCTGAAGGGGACCTACAAGAAAGCTGGGGAAGGACACCTCACAAGGATTTACAGTGATAGGATGAGGGGGAATGGATTGAAGCTTGAGGAGGTGAGATTTAGACTCGAAATTAGGAAGAAATTCTTTACAGTGAGGGTGGTAGGACACTGGAACACGTTCCACAGAGACGTTGTGAATTGTCCCTTTCTGGAGGTGGGGCAGGTCAGACAGGGCCTTGAACAACCTGGTTAAGTGGGAGGTGTCCTTGCCTATGGCAGAGGGTTTGGAATTAGGTGATCTTTAAGGTCCCTTCCAATGCAACCTGTTCTATGATTCTATGAAATATACACGTTAATCACAATCCTAAAAGAACTCTTTTAAGAAATTAAACCCTCTTAAGGCAAATAACATCCTGTAACAAATTATTTTAAAGAAATTAAAATGAATTAATTTCAAAAGGCAATTAAATGCAAATACAGTAGGAGTATAATTCGCACTAATGACTGGGATACCCATTGCAAATTATTGAGTTTCACAAATTACCGAGTGAGTAAGCAAAACAAATCCAAGGCAAGAATAATGCATCACAAAATGCCCAGCATTTTGTTTTTTTCCAAATGCAATTTAGTTTTAATTATGATACAGTAAAGCAACTAAAGGTCCACCCAAGGGAAAAATGCTTCTAAATGCCTGAGAGACCTATGGCACAAATACTGTAATCTCAGTGTAGAATCTCAGCCAATAAACATCACTTTTAGCTATTTAATTGTTTTTTTGTATTTCCTATAATAATGTAGGGGGTAATAAAAATACAGAATTACTGATATTAATCATAAGGTATAAATGGAATGAGTCTAAAAGAGAAAAGACTATGAATACTACAGAAGCAGACGTTAGATTT
This sequence comes from Psilopogon haemacephalus, assembly GCA_013396835.1. Classification (NCBI taxonomy): domain Eukaryota; kingdom Metazoa; phylum Chordata; class Aves; order Piciformes; family Megalaimidae; genus Psilopogon; species Psilopogon haemacephalus. Next base: position 185,496 of record VWZI01014440.1, read on the forward strand.
TCAAATGAAGCATTAAGGTTGGAAAAGACCCCTAAAATCATCAAGTCAAACATCTACCCAACGTCCCCATGACCACTAGACCACATCCCATAGTGCAACATCTATGTGTTTTTTTAACACCTTCAGGGATGGTGACTCCATCAGCTTCCTGGGCAGCTTTTTTCCACTCTTTCCTGAAAGAAATTCTTCCTAATATCCAAAGTAAACCTCCCCATGCACAGCTTGAGATCGTTACTTCTCATCCTGGCCTGAGAAGAGGCCAGCAGCTGCCTCACTACAATCTCGTTTCAGGAAGCTGTAGAGAGCAATGTGGTCTTCTCTCAGACTCCTCTTCTTCAGGTTAAATAATTCCAGATTCATCAGCCCAAACCCTTCACAGCTTTGTTGCCCTACTCTGCACCTGCTCCAGCACCTCAATGACTGGAAAAGACTTCTAAGGTGTGTTGGTTTGAGCTAATTGGAGAATTTGAGTGAGAAATTAAACACTGTGCCACTTCACCCAGTTTGAGAGAGAAGAAAGAGGATTGTTTTGAGAATGTTCCCAAAACATCCAGATAAGCCAGTGTGCTTGCGCAGTCAGTCGGCTCTGGGTCCGTGCTGGCTTCAGCAGCTTCTTTCCTTTGTCTCTCTGCCTTTGAACTAATTCAGAGTAAAATCACTAAAACCATTCCTTCCTTCCTGCCACTAATCTTTCTGACCGATCTTCAGCTTATCTGCAGCATCATCAAGTGGTGAGATAAAGCTGGGGGAAGGAGGGAAAGGTGGTAAGGGGGAGTTTGGTTTCCCTCTCTTGGGGATTTTGGTCTCCAGGAGGGGTGTGGTGTCTGTATTCCTTTTTTACTGTATATTTCTGTAAATATCTGTTATATCTTGTAAATATTTGCTTGTATATTTGCATTGCTGTAAATATAAAGCTTCATTTATTAACTTCCAGTGTGTTTTTCTGAGTTTTAGCTGGGGTTTCAAAAGGTGGGGGGGCAGGTCACTGCAAACCCACTACATAAGGTCATTGAGTCCCAGCCGTCAACCTAACACTACCATGGCTGTTAAACCAAGTCCCAAAGTGCCATGGACACACACTTCTTCACCTCCTCCAGGGACTGTGACTCCACCATATGCTTTTAAGTTCCCCCTCCCCATGAGAGCTGAAGAGGCTGAATGATGAAATCATAAAGCACAGTGGTGTAAAGTAAAAGTTTAAATGGTATCAACTGATAGATTAAAGTTCAGCCAGAATATATTCTTCGAAGTGTTCACACAAGCTCCACTGTGATAAATCTTTCATCTGCTGTAAATGAAGCAAAGCTGTTCATTCCTCGACCCCTGCTCTTCCTTCATCCCCCTTTTCAAAGTCACTGATACTGTCTTTCCTCTGGAGTTCAACTGAAAATCATTCTGTGTAAAAAAAATCCCAGAAACCACGCATTTCCCTCGTGGGCATAACTTTGCAAAGCTGTTGTAATGCCTTCCTCTAACAGTGTCTCTTTAGTCAGTAGGAAGGGATTTCCTGTACTCAATATTTTTTAAGAGAGACAAATGTAGAAAGTAAATTAAACCACTGGGTTTTCTTTCAATTGTTTGTTTTACTGTATTTGTTTTAAAACTAAGGGAAATTAAAGATGAGGGGGGAAAGGAATAGCAGTAGAATGTAGGAGGGCTACAAGAAAGATGAGAGGCACTATTTACAAAGGCATGTAGCACTTGGACAAGGGTCAATGGTTTTAAACTAGAGCAGGGTAAATTTAAATTGGACATTAGGAAGAAGTTCTTTACTGAGAGGGTGGTGGAACACTGAAACAGGCTGCTCAAGCTGGTGGTGGAGGCCTGTAATGGAGGGCATAATTAATGGATGCAAGATAGGATTTTTTCCCAAAATTAATATTGTTCATTATTAATTTTGATATTCAAAACTCTCACCATCCCCGACCACTATTTTAAAATAATAATCAGGTTCTTTTGCAAAGATCATGGAAACATTATATAAAGGAATAACTAGATCTAGAAATAACTAGAAATAACACAACATTAATTGAATTGGAAGGGAGGTTCTTGCGGTTAATTATACCACTTGTCCACTAGATGGACCCAAGGAGCGCCTTTCTGCTTTAAGGCAGAAGGCTAAGATTCAGTTAGATTCAGCTACAGAGTTTTGCTAAAGAGGCTTTGAGCATTTATTCACAAAAATTAGCTCTCGTGTAGTGGGGCTAGCTACTGATCAGCTACTGAGGCTTCTGATTCTTCCCAGACTTCAGAGGATGCTGGGGAAAGGAGGCGGACAATCCCTGACCTTATCCTGGCTGCTCTAGATGATCTACGTATCCCTTCCAGGGTTCCTTGTCTTGGCAGGTGTCCACAGGATGTCTTGCAGATGTGCAGTCTTGGCACGGGTGTCAATGCTGGCTATGCAAGCCTATTGCGTGAAGGCATTTATAGCCTATTCCCAGAAGCAGGCAGTTTCCAGACAGTTCAGGCCCAAAGCATCAGGGCTTCTTATTATGCAGCTGGGTTAACTTATAGCTTAGCAAAATCATGCTGCAGTAGGCAATGGCAGAATCACTGCCAGAAGCAGAGAGCAGTGGCAGCTGGGAGCAACCTCAGCAAGCGAGCACGAATACAACAGCAGAGCACATTGTGTTACCTGCTCATCTTTTTATCAATATAGCCAGAGACTAATGGGCCTTTGGACACAAAATAGCCAATCAGAATGGCAATTAGCTGAGCTCAGCCTTATTAGGTGAAGTCATAGGCCTGCTTTACCCAAATTTGGGGAAAACATAGGCCTTGCATGAGGCAGGCACGATCTGAATGTATGTACCTTGCTTACCACAGGTTGTAAACATCAGTAAAACAAGTCTGGGCAAGCCAAGGTCCTTAGACTCAGTGGCTCCAAGTTCTTTGCCCTCTTTCCCATGATTGCTTCTTCCCATAGCAGAAGCACAGAGACCAGAAAAATATGTCTGGGCAAGCCAGGACATGCATAAGCCTGTTTTGGTCTATTCAGGCCTACTGCAACAAGGCCCTATCTCTGCAGACAGTCAAGGTCAGGCTTAAAGGGACTCTGAGCAACCTGATCTAGTTTGAGATGTCCCTGCTTACTGCATAAGGTTTGGACTAGATGACCTCTAGAGGTCCCTTCCAACCCAAAACATTCTATGACTCTATGATGTATTAGTAGCTGCCATTAGAGGCCAATGATAATAGCTGAGAAGTGCAATGGCAATGTCTGATGCAGGAAATTAATTTCCCATAGGCTGAGGTTTGGGAGCCATTTTGATGATTATTATAACTGTGTGAAGATGCCTTCATTATAAGAGAGGGCAAATCCTTTTGGTCCCAGCACTACACCAGTATGTACAGCAGTTACCAACTGGTGTCACTGTGACTCCTATCTTCTTGGAAGATGACTGGATGCACATGAATCCTCAGTGTTTCTGACTCTTGATGTTTACTACTGCAAATTATGAGTAGTGGCAAGTAGATACCTATACCATGGTTCCTGTTGTGGTTCCTACTGAACACAATCCATCTTACCTTTGTCCATCACACTTTTGGTGTTGTTGGCACTTTCAAAACTTTGCTGAATTTTCTTCAAAATGTTCCAAAAGGGTTGAAAATTTCCAAGTGATTGTAAGGCTCAGAATCAACAGACTGTCTTATTGAATGCATACACTTCATTCTGTGGACCTGTCATTTTCAGATGTTTAATGACTTTAGAAATAGGCAGTGACAACATAGACTGGAAGTGTCTCTCTTCCTGTGAGTGCATCAAAAAATCGTGCAGAAGGAGGAGTAGCTGGGTTTTGTTCTATTGTGGTATAGATCCATCACTGGATTGAAGTGAGGTGAATGAACCAAACCATAGAATCATAGAATGGTAGAGGCTGGACAGGACTTCTAGAAATCATCCAGTCCAACCAATCTGCCAAAGAAGAATCACCTAGGGCAGGACACACAGGAACATGTCCCGGTGGGTTTGGAAAGTCTTCAGTGAAGGAGACACCACAAACTCTCTAGGCAGCGTCCAGCACCCTCACAGCAGAGAACTGGAGCTCCTTTTTAGCAGGTCAACCTCTGATCTGTACTGTTGCACAGTGTCGTTTCTTGTGTTATTCCTTCAGCATCTGAAGTAGAGTGTGATGCCTCCGCCTTAGAAGTTAGTGAAAAATACAGAAGTTCAGTCAGGAAGTTGATAACATATTTTAAAATGTGCATGCCTGTCTTGTTTTCTTTTCTGACAAAGTATTTGATTTCTCAGAACACCACCCTCTCCTTACCTCTACCTTGGGAAACTGCAGAAATAAAAAAATTAACTTTCTCCTTACAAGCTGCTGACAGAGCAGTATCCATCTTATCAAAATGTATCTAAAGAAATACACATTTCACATACTAAGCTGTCCCAAACACAACACAAGTCATGGAAGAACCATTCCAAGTTGTTGCTCAAGCAGTCCCCCCCCCAAATGATTCAGTGTTACCTATAAGCAGATACTTTTACATCTCTAATAACTCTTATGCCTAACCAGCAAATGAAATTTTAGAAACCTTCACACAAGGCCACAAAGATGTGGTGCTAGGTGATATGGCTTAGTGGTGGACTTGGTAGAGTAGGATTAATGTCTGGACTTGAAGGTCTTTTCCAATCTAATTGATTCTATGATTCAGTTTTGTTTTCACATCTTGACCACTGAACAACACATGGGGGAAGGAAAGTAACACAGAGGACCCATAGATGTGATGCCTGAGGAGATGGCTTAGTTGGGGACTTGGCAGAGTAGAGCTAATGCTTGGACTCAATTATCATGAAGCTCTTTTCCAACCTAACCGAGTCCATTGAAACAATTCCAAGAGGATTAATACAGGATTAATGAATACTTGTGCAAGCCTTTTAAAGGATATGGCTGACATTCACAATTTCTAATTTTTTTTTTTTTTTTGTAAAACTCTGTCCAGAAACACAAAGTAATTTTTGTTTGGTAAAATACAACTGGAATTTACCCCAGGGACTATCATGTGATCATTTTACGAGACCTTTACCTGGGATGTCTACCTGGAGGGTCAAGCAATGGTTGTTTTACAAGATATTCAAAATATGCCTGGACATGCTCCTGTGTGCTCTGGCAGGGGTGTTGGACTAGATTATCTTTTGAGGTCCCTTCCAGCCTCTTACATTCTGTGATTTTGTTTTCAGCCCTTCTCTGCAGCAGCTGGTGAACATAGCTGATGGTGATTATGCTTCCCTTTGCATCTTTCTTTTATGTTTCCACAGAAGTAAAGGGTTGTAGTCTGATACCTCTTAAATGGCAGTTTATGTCAGATTTTATGGTGTCGAACATGTATACAGAAAGAACATTTCTTACAAGCACTTTATCCTTACAAGCGCTTACAAGATCTTGGTGAGGTACTGGAACAGGTTGCCCACGGACGTTGTAGATATTCTCTCCCTGGAGGTGTTCAAAGCCAGGTTGGATGAGGCCTTGAGTGACATTTTCTAGTGGGAATTGTCCGTGCCTATGGTGGGGGGCTGGAACTAGATGATTTTTGGGGTCTCTTCTGACCCAAACCATTCTATGATTCTATCCCAGTACTTCTGTTTTTAAAACAGTATGTGCTAGGTCTTCTTCTAAAATCCTAGTTCTGGCTTTTATTTGTTTTATTTTAGTTTTGGGGTTTTTGTTTGGTTTTTTTTTTCTCTTATTTTATTATATTTCTTTTTAAGAAGTACTTGTAGGTGGTGGAGCTTTTTATCTGACTCCTTGGTGACTTGACCTGCCTTATTGTTTTATTTGTGTTTCCTTTTTTTAATGCTGCTCCACACATGTGAACTTAAGGTAGTAAATAAAGATTGATCAATAGTATGATAGCAATAGGGATCTGCATGTGTAAAATAATGGAGTGGGGGGATGAAAACATCAGGCCTGATATAATTGTACTGTCCAGATTACACCAGCACTGTCAGAATTCCTGTTTTCCCATTTTTACCTGCTTGTCTCTCCCTAGACTATTGTGGCCTCACTTATATGTCATTATCACAGAACTGTTTTGATTGGAAAAGACCTCTAAGATCACCTATTCTAACCATCAACCTAAAACCACCATGGCTATTAAACCATGTCCTGAAGTGCCATGTGTGTATGTTTCCTGAACACTTCCAGAGACAGTGACTCCACCACTTCGCTGAGCAGCCTGTTCCAATATCTGACCACTCTTTCCATAAAGATTTTTTTTTTTCTAATATCCAGCCTAAACATCCCTTGGTATAATTTCAAGCCATTTCTGGTCCTTCTATCATCTAAAGAGAAGAGACCAGTATTAGGACTCAAAACATAGTAAAACACAATTATTTAAAGAGTCTGATAGAATATTTACCTCCGTCACTGCATGATCTTTTAATCTCCTTTCTATTTCAAGTGAAAATAGTTAGGGATTGGGTTTTTTTTCTTTCCATTGCCTATGTCTCCTTATTTTTTCTTTGTTATGATCTCTACAGCTCAGCTGACTCTGTAGCAGTTGAGTTAACTCTGACATTTTGGGGACACAGTTTTCATGAAAGAAACTATAAAAAAAAACCCTGCACTTCATCTTCACAGTCTGAGTTCTGAAAAAGTCTTCTGACGCAATATACTGAGACCAATAATGATTGTATCATTAATTACCCTATAAAAATCTCTTACATCTGAAGAATGTTATGTGAGCTGCAAAATCAAGCACCAGAAATTTCTGACCTAGAAGTTACCCATTCAGCTTTAGCTCCCGTCCTTTGGAGTATCTGTCATGTGTGCCAACCTACCTTCAATAGAAGATAGTCTTTGTGTCTATAATCAAGTCCCCACAACTATTATGGGGCTATAAATAATGTTTTGCAGGCTGAAACGCTGAATTTTCCTGCATTTGCAGGGGGCTTAATCTAATTTAAAACTACCCTCTGCCTCCATAAAGCATGTTATATAGAGAATATATATATACAAGATATTCACAGAATGACAGGTTGGAAAGGCATTCCAGATGCCCCAGATAATAGTAGAACTGAAATTAGGTGGCCCATCAGCCTGTCAAGCTGAGTCTTCAAACTGTCCAAAGTAGAGGAATCCACTGCTTCCCCTGGGAGATGATTCCAATGTCTAACTGTTCTCATGGGGAAACATTTTTTTTCTGGATTCCAATCAGAATCTCCCGAGAAGTAACTCATCTGCATCAGCCCTTGTTTTTTCCTTGTGTCTCCTTGTAAAAACAGACACCTGTTGTGGTTTAAGGGTTAACCACCGAGGGGAAGGTGGAACACAACCCTGGTGGCATCGCCGGGTCATGCTATTCCCTCCCCTTTAAGGAGACAGGAAATTCAGGCAAACTGTCTTCCTCTTTACCTTCCCTCCTGATGGGGAGCTGTTGCTGGGAGCTGCTGTGGCACAGCTGGACCAGCTTCCACATGCCGTGAGCCTGTATTCATGTGCTGTGGGGGAATCCGTTGCCATACATGACTGGATTCTGTATATATCTGTATATATCCCTTCCCTCAATCTCTCTGTACATCCCTTTCCCCTTACTAACTTTTATTATTTGTTAAAATTACTTCCTTAACTTCCAATTCTGTGCAAGTCCTTTTTGTTTACCCCTTACTTCCCATGCCTATCTTTTCCCTGAGTGGGGAGAGGAAAGTAATATAAATTCTGGGGTTTGTGCCCTGAAACCTTAAATGGTGACATCACCCTTAATGTACCAGTCTGTGGTAATAAGGTCCTCCCTAAGCATTCTCCTCTCAAGGCTGAACAAACCCAGCCCTTTCAGCTTCTTCTTATATTATGATCTGGTTGTGGAATGAGGTTACTCCATTTCCTCCTCAATTCACCTTTTCTCCATCACACTAAGCTCATTTGTGTTATCTGTACTTCTCAGTATGCTGTTTCTATTGCCCTCTTGCACTGAGTGGCATGAGCAGGTTCAAGTGGGGAGTAAAAATCTGTGATAAATAGTAGGTCAGTAGATTTCTGGTGAGTTTTAAGGCTCTATTTGTAACAGACACTTTTATTTATTCTCCCTGGTATCAAGTAATAAAACAAGAGGAAATGGCCTGAAATTGTGCCAGGGGAGGTTTATACTGAATATTAGGGAAAAAAATCTTTCTGCAATAATGGCCAGGCATTGGAACATGCTGCCCAGGGAGGTGTTCAAGAAACCTGTGGACATGGCACTTCAGGACATGCTTTAATAGCAATGGTGATTTTAGACTGACAGTTTGACCTGATGGTCTTAGAGGTCTTTTTCAAGCAAAACAAAAAAAAAAAACATCTATGATTCTACAATTAAAATACTGGCAATGATAAAGGAACTTGATAATAATTTGATCTAAAACATTTCCCATTCAAGCTCACTCATTTTTTTTCAGGTGATGTTTGATGATGTCTCCAAATGCTGTGATTTGGCTCTATTCCTAAAGAAGATTTAGAAATGTGCTATTTAATATTTTTATCAATGACATAGACAGTGAGATCAAGGGCACCATCAGCAAGTTCACAGATGACACCAAACTATGTGGTAGTGTTGACACAACAGAGGGATGTGAGGTGATCCAGAGGGACCTGACAGGCTGGAGAGGTGGGCCTAGGTGAACCTCATAAAGCTCAACAAGAGCAAGCGCAGGGTCCTGTACCTGGGATGGAACAATCTTCGTTATCAGTACAGGCTGAGGGATCAGATGTGGAAAGGGACTTGGGGGTGCTGGTGGACGTCAAGCTGGACATGAGTAGATGGTGCATGCTTGCAGAGCAGAAAGCAAATCATATCCTGGGCTGCTGGTGTGGCCAGCAGATCTGGTGAGGTGATTCTGCCACTCAACTCTGCTCTGGTGAGACCTCACCTGGAGTGTCGTGTCCAGTTCTGGAGCTCTCATTATAGGAGAGGCATGGATCTGATGGAGCAGGCCCAGAGGAGGGACACGAAAATGATCAGAGGGTTTGAGCACCTCTGTTACGAGATCAGGCTGAGGGAGCTGGGGTTGTTCAGTCTGGAGAGGAGGAGGTTTCAGGGAGGCCTAGGAGCAGCCTTCCAGTACCTGAAGGGGGCCTACAGGAAGGATGGAGAGAAGCTGTTTACAAATGACTGCAGTGACAGGACAAGAGGCAATGGGTTCAAGCTTGAGAAGAGCAGATTTAGATTGGATGTTAGAAGCAAGTTCTTTGCTGTGAGGGTGGTGGAGCACTGGAGCAGGTTGCCCAGGGAGGTGGTTGAGGCCCCTTCCCTGCAGACATTCAAAGTGAGGCTTGACAGGGCTCTGGGTGACCTGGCCTAGTGGGAATGTCCCTGCTGACTGCAAGGGGGCTGGACTATATGACCTCTACAGGACCCTTCCGACCCAGACCATTTTTTGATTCTATGATTCAAAGATCAGCCAGCAATGTAAGTTATTATCCAAAGCTATAGCTCTGCAAATGAAATGTTTGTTGAAAACAGGACTGGAAGAGGAGCAGTAGTTCACATAAAGCTTTGTAGTACTCTTTAGTGTTATCTATACAGTTGGAGAATTTCAGGTGTATTTGTTTTTTGTTGCTGCCTTTTCAAGCAGTGTCACTAGATGTGCAGCCAGCTCTCAGGTTGTTTCTGAAGATTCTTTTGTTCCTCCTGTTATGATTCATAACTGTCTTCATTGAAACAAGTGTGGCACAGAAGGAAATCTCAAGTGACTTAACCAGATTGCAATGGGGCAAGGAGCAGCAGTGGAATGTTAACCCTGACATGTCTCAGTGCAAATAAATCTCTAACAGCTTTTCTTGTTTAAATTGAAACTGAAACAACCTGATTGTAGTGGAAGAGGATGCAGAAATAGCAGCAGTAGCTGTAAGAGAGAGAAAGCTAGCAGTGAATTGCCTATTCCAAGTTTATCATATTGATCTGAACAGGTGAGGACCTTTGGGAATGCTTCTTGCTCAGAGAGCTGAACATTCTCAGGGCAGGTACATCTTTTTGTACAGTTGGGGCATGTGCTTTACTATGCCATCTGTGCATGACCCAGCTTACTTTGGGCTGTTTTTGCCAGTGGCCTGTTTCTTAGAGGTGAAGGTTGGACTGTTCCAAGTAACAAGTGATAGGACAAGAGGAAATGGCCTCAGGTTGCACCAAGGGAAACTTAGATTGGAAATTAGGAAGAATTTCCTCACTGAAAGGGTTATCAGGCATTGGAACAGGCTTTCTAGGGAGGTGGTGGAGTCCCCATCCTTGGAGATTAAATTTAGAGCCATGTAGGTGTAGTGTTTAGGGATGTGGTTTAGTCAGTGACTTGTCAGCATTTGAGTAATGATTTAATTTGATGACCTTAATTTTTTTTTTTTTCACTATAGTTATTTCTATGATCCTATGATCTCTAGACATCAGTCCCTCATCATGATAAAATTAGGATTTTTGGGTTTGTAATTCACTGGCCAAACTGCAAAATCAAAGGATGAGCCAAGAATTTGGTTCTGAGAAGTATCTTAGCAAACCAGAGTGAAAAAACCCACAAAGGTAATTTGGAGAATTTCCTTCAGTCTAAAGTGAACTGTTGTGCTCACTTAAATATTTAAGGAAACACCACTTTTTTCTTTGACAAAAAAACATTGCCTTGAAATGTGTCATGGGTTGAGTTTAATCTGCTGATATTTAATACCAGGCTGCTGCTATGGCAGCTTCAGAAGGAAAGTGCTGGCTGGAGTGAAATATTATGGGGCTTGAAGTTCAGGCTGTAACATGGGAGACTTCCTGTTCTGGTAGCTGCTTTTGGGTTCCAGCTTTGGAGTGTTGGGCATTCCTGCTAGGGCAGCTGCAGATCAGGGTGGGTGGGGGGTAGGTCACTGCATTTTACTGCGCTTTTCTGCAAATAGGCTACAGTAATTGTGCATTGCATTATCTCATTTTCCAGTTTAGCTCTTTATCTCAGCCCAGAATTTGGGTGGGGGGGTGGGTGTTGTGTTACTTTCCCTCATTTCTGTGTTGGGAGAGAGCAGGCGATGTTCACCCAGCACAAAATGCAGACTTAGTTTTCATGACAGGATCTGAATGAAAGGCTGTCATTGCCAGGCAGTTTTCTCTGTTTTTCTGGTTGGTCCTCTGACCCTTCTCCCTACTTTACAGAGCATTATTTACCAGTGCTGAAGAATTAGCTTTGCTTCCTCTGAATCATTAGTGTTTGGGAAAATAGCAACAGTAATAAATTATGTAGTTTTATGCAATCTCATGTTGCTCTGGCAGAAGTATTTTACTGCCTAACACAGTCTGTGTGTGTCTGTAGAGGATTCAGGATGAGATCAGCTGGATAACTCACAGAGAGATATTTGTATCTGGATAGAAAAGCAGACAAGTTATTTTCCAAAAGTAATTCTTGTTTTGGATAGAAGTCTACCTTCATGGTGGAGGGGTCACTGCTGCTAAGCCCCAACCTGGATTTGATGTGAACTCAGTCCCTGAATTCTGTCTAATCTCACTCCTCTTAACATCAACAGAAGCTTTGTTGTGAGCAGAATCAACATCTTCTGTGTGACCTTCATGAGTCACCTAACCTTTCTGTCCTTCATTTTTTCCCCTCATTGATTAAATGAGGAGTCATCTTTCTTTCTTCATGGGGGTGTCTCTCTGGAGGATTCAGTCAATGTTTGCAATGTTCTTTGAGATAACAATTTTTCTCTGTAGCCCCTGAGTAACATGACATGTTGATTCACATTTGACCAATTCAGCTTGGCCAAACACCCACAGGGCAGGTAAACCCAGGAGATGGGACTCAGAGCAATGACTATGCTGCAGTCTTTCTCTTCTGTGTTTTTTCCTCTCTTCTCTTATGCTTTAATAATGGGAATAAGCTTTTATATGGACTATTGTCCCTCCAGAGAGATCTTAGAGCAGCCTTCCAGTATTTGAAGAGGGTTACAAGAGAGCTGGAAAGGGACTTTTTACAACGAGAAGTAGTGACAGGATGAGAGTTAGTGGTTTCAAACTGGAAGAAGCTGGATTTAGATGAGACATGAGGAAGAAATTCTTCCTCATGAGAGTGGTGAGACACTGGAACAGATTACCCACTAATATTGCGGAGAGTCCAAGCCTGGAAGTGTTCAAAGACAGTTGGGCAGGGTCTTGAGACACCTGGTCTAGTAGGAGGTGCCCCTGCCCGTGACAGGGAATTAGAACTAGATAATCTTTGAGTTCCCTATCAATTCAAGCTATATGGTAGTTCTGAGTTCGATAGCAAATATCCAGACTTGTTATTAACTCTTCACACAAGATAGAGTTGGTATAAGCTCTCTTAATGCCACCTCCCTCTACTTAAAAAAAAAAAAAAAAAATTATTTTTTTTTTAAATCTTTCATTCTTTTCAAACTGTTTCATCTAGGTTTTTGAAAAGTTGTGATCCTCCTTTGGTAGGGAGAAGTTGGACTTAATGATCTGCAGATATCCTTTCCAATCCAAACCATTGTATGATGCTGGGAACACTGAACAGGGTGTTTGTGAAATGAGATGCCATTGAAATATAAAAGACAAATAAGTTGTATTTGCATGTTTTTTGAAGTTCAGGAAGGTAAAATCAGTACCTAACATGATCTGAGGGAATCAGCAGAGCACAGTTTCACCATCATTGTGCAACTATTTCTGTTCTACTGCTGGAAGGATTTCCAGCAATGCTGGAAGGATTTCCAGAAAAATATACCCAGGGAAAGGGTTGTGGTTCATGTGAGCATCTGACACAGTTATATAACTTCTGAAATCACTGCAGCAAGATGTGAAAAACGTGTAAAACGAAAAAGAAATGCCCACCAAATGCAGAGAGCAGGAAAGAACTACAAGGCCACTTGGAAGCTGCTGTGCTGTATTACTCCGCTCAGACACGTAATCTTCAGCTTGGTTGGAGACAGAAGTGCCTGGGATGCTGTTGAAATGCCCACATTTCTTCTCCAGAACTAATTTGTTTGTTTACTGAGGGTAAAATGAGAGCTGTGCATGCTCCTGGAGTATGACATCACTAGTGTTTTAATTTCTTAGCATTAGTGGTGGGATTGTGAGGTCTAGGCGAGCGGTTAGGTTTGATGATCTTGAAGGTCTCTTCCAAAATCAACAGTTCCATGGCTCTGTCTAGACAGTGTATTGGTAATGAAGTATGAGAAGGGTAGAATGACAATGTGTGAATGCTGTATTCTTATATTTACACCCTAGTTAAAAACAAGTCTACTTGAGAAAAGTTTGAGAATGCCTGTGTATCTAACTTAAATACTTCTGTTGCCTTTTCTCTGCCAGTGATTTCACTGGTTCAGAATACAACAGTGTTAATTTTAAGTTTTATGGATGCCTCATCCTTGGAAATGTTTAAGACCAGGCTGGATGAGGCTTTGGACAGCCTGATCTAGTGGGAAGTGTCCCTGTCCATGGCAGGGAGTTAGAACTAGATGAACTTTAACACCTCTTCCAACTTATTATTCTATTACAATAGCAACAACAGAACTGACCCTATATGCAGTGTTACTGATTTTGACTGTCAGCTACAGCTTTCTAAACTAACAACAACAAAAAATTAAATGCCAGTTTCTGTTTGATTCTTTTCTTCACAACACCACCTCTTCTTTTTATTTCTTTCTATTTCTTCAGTCTTTTAGGAGCTTTGTTTTCAAGGTTTTCTCTGTTGGTTCATCAGGCCACAAGTAGAAGTTGTCTGAGGTTCTCATACAGTTTCCCAGCTCCCAAAGGCAGGTGGAGTAAAAAAATTTATTTGCTTCATGACTTGCAATAATGAAAGTCTCAAGATTACTTCATGGTGCTCCAGTGTGGAGTCTCAATGAAATTGGTGCTGCTTTTCACAGAGGCTGATAGTTTGGCTTGGATCCAACTGCAGAACTGAAGTCTCTTGTAGCTGAAAGAAAAGTGAGGGAAGGAGATTTCTTTTTTTCAGCAGAAAAAGTGGCTTGTCCCATGCAGAATCCTTCCCAATTTTGATAGACCTCTGGAAAGAATTCAGATTAGCAGCATTAAATGGCTGAAGTACTCATGGAAACTAGGTCTTGGATAGGTTTTCCTCGTTTCCTGATAATTATACTAACTGCTTTCTAACTTTGTCATCATTCACCGTATTTTTCAGAAAGTACCTTGCTCAGATGAAATGTCATTCTAAACCTGTAAGACTGCATCTTTTTTTCAGTGGACAGTGTGAGCAGAGAGCCTTTGTTGGCACAGTATAAGCCAGCTAATAATAGAGTAATTCTTCTGGGAGGGCTCATCCATGGAAATGCATTGTGTAGGAGTTAAAGGTGTGAGTCTCTAGCTACATCAATGCTCTCTACAAGAACCTAAGAAGGGTCGGGGTCAGTCTCTTTTCCCTAACATCAGGTGATTAAACGAGAGGAAATTGCCTGAAATTGTTCCAGGGGAAGATCAGGTTGGATATTAGGAAAAAATTGTTTGCTGAGTATGGTCAGGCATTGGAACAGGCTGTCCAGAGAGATAGTAGAGTCACTGTGCCTGGAGGTGTTCGAGCAACGTTTGGACATGGCACTTTGGAACATTGTTTAATGGTCATGGTGGTCTTAGGTCGGCGATTGGGCTCACATGATCTTAGAGGTCATTTGTAATCTAAACGCTCTTATGATTCTAAAGGGACAGGTAGGAGTTAACTGGGAGGCAGTAGCAGCAGCTCCGAGCACTGTAGACACTTTAGCCACTAGAGGGGACTAGAGACCCGCATTGGGCTGTCCTGGGTCACGCACTGAGTTTCTCCGGTAGTCAGGCAAAGGCGAGGGCAGCAGAGCTGCTGGATTAGCTCCGCAAATAATCTGCTGGTTCTGCCCTTGGAGCAAGTGGAGAGTAACGAAGGGTCCCTCTGACCCGTGGCAGTGAGGCATGGACTCAGAGCCTGCAAGAATGCAGTGCGTCATGCTCGGCAAAAAGTCAGGAGTAAAAGTGAGATCAAGGCAAAAAGTCAGGAATAAGAGCAAGATCAAGATCAAGTCTCCCAAGGTACCCCTGCAATTTGCCAGAACACGCTGGTGAAAGTACTGCCACTATCAGATTTCTGTCCTTCGTTTTTACTCTCATTGATTAAATACGGAGTCATCCTTCTTTCTTCACAGGAGTGTCTTTCTGGAGAATTCACTCAATGTTTGCAATTTTCTTTGAGATAACAATTTCTCTCTGTAGCCCCTCAGTAACATGACATGCTGATTCACATTTGACCAATTCAGCTTGGCCATACACTTGGTAAACCTAGGAGATGGGACTCAGAGCAATGACTATGCTGCAGTCTTTCTCTTCTATGTTTTTTTTCTTCTCTTATATCTTAATAATGGGAACAAGCTTTTATATGGACCGTTACATGGACTCTGGGATGACCTTAGAGAAGCCTTCCAGTATTTGAAGAAGGCTACAGGAAAGTTGGAGAGGGGCTTTTTACAAAGGCAGGTAGTGACAGGATGAGGGTTACTGGTTTCAAACTGGAACAAGCTGGATTTAGATGAGACGTGAGGAAGAAATTCTTCCCTGTAAGAATGATGAGATACTGGAACAGCTTCTCCAGAGAAGTCGTGGAGGCTTCAAGCCTGGAAGTGTTCACTGCCTGTGGAGTCACTATCAGACTTCTGTTGGAAATGTGATATACTAGTGTTCCTTTTGCCACATGTTCACTGGACAAACCTAAAGACTGATCTATATTTTCAGGAAGTATATGTCATATAGGCTTAGTAGTAATCTGTTCTGCAATAGAGGGAGAGAAAATCAAAACCTCTACTAACTCTTCTCAGCTGGAAAATGCATGCTGAGTTGAGTAATCTCTGTGCAGCAGAGAAACTACTACCCACCTACTAACAAGAAAACAAATTTAAATGCAGTTTCTATAAAGGAAAGATCTACCCATGAGAATCTCTTAGACTCTGAGTTTTGTTGAATTTAGGAGCAGCAACAGTTTCCAGCTTCAGTTTTGCTAAATAATTAAGCTTTGACTTGAAACTAAACATGGAAGATGAGCAGTTGTTCACAATGACTTCTTTCAATCAGCTTTATTTACAGCCTCCTCTCCCACAAATATCCTGCATATGTGATGGTATCCTGTCGGCTACAAGAAGTGGGATGCTACAGAGTGCAGTCTTGTTTGTAGTGCACATTACTTTCCTGAGACATCGGTAATGAATCAGAAGAGGTAATGAGATTTTCTTTTATCAGGATTTCTAACGTCCTGGGAAAACATCCTAAGCTTATAGAAGAGCACAGCAAAGGGGAATGCTATGGTCTCTACAGCACAGCTTATGGACAGGCATTGCTGAATATATGAGCATCAAATTTCATCCAGCAGTTTTGAGGAACAATTCGGGAGGACCCCTGTGAGGATCTTTGTTTTATTTCTAAATTGTAAAAAATTGTAAATATTTGCAAATATATTTTTTGACATATGCATTGTATTGTATGTTTGTAAATTCTAGCTTGCTGTAAATACACAGCTTCCTTTGCTTCTAAGCTGTCTGAGCTGGTCTGATAAATTTGTTTGGGGGTAATTTCAACCCACCATGCTGGGCTTGATAGTAGTTCAGGAGATTCCTTATGATAGGCTTGCATTCTCACTGAGGGTTGAATGCACACCTAAGAGCTTTTCCAGTTTCTCCATTTCAAAATATGGTCCAAGTTATTGTGAAATTTGAGTAAGATGTTCCACTGGCAGAAACAGATTTAAAACCATGCCCTTCTTGAAAAGAAGGATGCAGAAAGGAAACAAACAAACAAATAAACAAATAAAAGGATGCAGGAAGGACAAGAAAGGATGCAGTTATTGCACATATATTTGAGGGTCTGGACTCTAAATTGATCCAAACCAGAATTTATTTATGGTATTGTCCCTGGTCTGGAGAGCAAATACAAGTATCATGTTTGCATTATATGCAAATAAATCATATTAAAATTATTTATCAGCACATGGCTGGAGAAATTTCATTAAATTGTATCTGGCTTGCGTTTGGGTTTTGGTTGGTTTTTTTTTTTAGAACAGCACATCTCATATTATGATGTGAAATACTCAAGGTTGTTAAGATAATGTTCACTCTGACAGCAGATGAGTCAGCTCTTCAAACCAAATAATTAGTATCCTCATTGATTTATACTATCACTCAACCCATGAAGGGTCATTTGTGGCTTCCAGTCTTCTGGACACAGCCATATGGCATCCCAGTGGGATCCAGGGCAGTGACCCTGGGCTATTACAAGGGGTACATGGTTGGCATGCTAGACTACTGATTAAATATTAACTGCGGCAGACACATTATTTCCACTCTGCTTTGAAATGAGTCTTTAATTAGAAAGAAAACAACAGCAGCAAATGAAGTCTCATGGTTGTTGTCTGAAGTAAATATTTTGACCCATTGCCTGTGGTACAAGCTCAGAAAAGTCCCCTGAGACTTTCAAGCTGCCACTCCGACCGAAGATAGGTGTAGTATCTAGCCATCAATCATCTGCCAGAAGTAAAGAAATTTAAGTAGGAGAGATGATTTTCCCCATTAAAAAAAAAAAAAAATCTTTCTGTTAAATTTTGCTATGTGTTTTCTAGGACCAGCAACTCTTGAAGTTGTAGTTGCACAAGCAACTGAAAATACTTTTCTCTTTTTCCCTTTTTCCATTATGAGGAAAGAAAATTCTTGTCAAATAAATTTACCAGGAGCTTTAATTCAATCCTTTATTTAACAGTCTCGTTTATTATTCTTACATGCCCTGAANTGTAAGATGCTGAGATAATCCAGAATTTATTTTTTTGCCCTCGGAATATGTAATTATTTTTTTTTAATTCCTTCTTCCTAAGGCCTTGACTTTATCATTGCTATTTTCCAACCCATGAGACACCTTTCCTAAAAATGAAGTGGATTCCTAATGTATAAAACAACCTCTAATTTACTCATAATTAAATAGAAATAGATTTCCTGATGTTTAATACTTATTACAAGTTTAAGGGAGTATTTTCTAAGCAGTCATTGGAAATTTTTCATCACAGAGAAATATAGACTCACTGCTCCTGTCAAATAACATGCATCTCCTAAAGTTTATAGTAAGCCAGTTCCATGTTTTTATTAAAAAGAAATATGACTAAGCCACTTACTAATAAAAGCAGTGGGTTTATGCATATAAATCCTGCCACTCCCTTTTGTGTTAGAAGCCCTAAAAAAGAGACTATTATTGTCTTTCAAGAATTTTCTCAGGGACAAGGATTACTAAAACATCTCGGGGTGTTATTACAGATATTTATTTTCTTAGTTTGAGGTAATACAAACTTATAAGTTATGTTAGATTCATAGACTTATAGAATGTTTTGTGTTGGAAGGGATTTTAAAGATCATCTAGTACCAATTCCCCTGCCATAAGCAGGGACACCTTCCACTAGACCAGGTTGCTCAAGGTCTTGTCCAATCTGACCTTGAACACTTCCAGTGAGGGGGCATCCACAACATCCCTGGGCAAGCTGTTCCAGTGTCTTACTCACTGTAAAGTGTTTCTTCCAAACATCCAGTCCAAATCTATCCTCTTCCATCTTCAATCCATCTCTCCTTGTCCTATTCCTACAAACCCATGTAAAAAGTCACTTCCCAGATTTCTTGTACACCCCTTTCAGGTACTAGAAGACCACTAAAAGGTCTACCCAATACCTCGTATTAACTTCCATTAACTTATATATAACTTATATATGACCACAGCCTTGGAAATAATTTTAGCTCTGAATCAAAGCAGAAGCTCATCAAAAGCACTGGTAGCTCATCGCACCAGACTTCAACTAACTAACTAAATAACTAAATAAAAATGAATAAATAAATTTTCTAGGAAAAAATTATCACAAAGGATCCCAAGCAGTTAGTGAGGTTTTTATGCCTTAGGAAGCCTAAATTATCACATACTCCAAGCTTGCACTCATGCTAGTGTTTTCAATTTCTTAGAACCACTGTTACTCTTCTCTACAATATCTATATACTATGGACTTTGTAAATAATGCTTATGTCACATATGTTCATGTAACATCTTGGTTAATTTTCTCAGGTTTCATGGTCTCGTATCTTAGTTGGTTTCCTGGTTTGGTTACTTGGTTTTCTTAATTCTTAACTAATTCTTTAAGTCAGTTTCATTAAGATAAATTTCACAAGAGACCACTTATTAACTTAGGTATTCTTGGTGATTTTTAGCAAGAGTAGTTTTGTTGAAGACCCTGAATAATAAAAACAGCCCTCTCTTCACCTCAGTATACTACTCTGGGTTATACTGCAAATTGAAAGCAGGTATTTATTTTGTTCTTTGAATTTTGCACATAACTTTACGTTGGGTTTGGGTTTTTTTAATTTAAAATCTTTGTAATTGAAGCTGACATCTGTAACTGAGGTTTGAATTTGGTTTAATACTCTTTAAAGTTGTGATGTCTGATTCCACAAATAAAAGGAAACTCTATCTCTGTAAACAATTAGGAATGTTGTCTACTTAAACAGGTGAGAACATTACAAACATAATTTAGAACCATAGGAGCTGTTTAGCTTGGAACCGACCATTGATATCATCAAGTCCAGCCACTTGCCTAGAGGTCACAATCACACCACTACTGTTGTGCTACCACCACTGAACCATGTCCCTCAGCACCACATGCATGTTCTGCTTAAGTAAGAATTTTGTTTCTTCTTAGAAGAGCAGTTAATGAAGAGGAGATACTCAGGAGGTCACAAAGATATCTGTAGGGAGATTGTGTCCTCAGAAGTTTGAGATTCATCACTGGTGCACACTAAAATCCCTGATAAACCTTTTAAAAGTAGCAGCAATACCCATAGCCAGTAGTGATAAGGCCTTTCCAGATCCTGGTGCACATGCCTCAGTGGCTCTTGTGTAAAGGTCTTGGGTTGTCTTCTTCAGTTTCATCTGGGAAACTCTCTACACAGCCTTCCTGTACCTCTTCAGCCCCATAAATAATCAATAGCAAAAGGAAGAATCTCACAGAATCAAAGAATCTCCTGTCTGAAAGAGACCTTAAGTTCACTGAGTCCAACCATAACCTAACTCTGTTCACATCTCTTCACTGTGTATTTAACTATATGGTAGAAAGAAATGGGCTTAAGTTGTGCCAGAGGAAGTTTAGGTTAGATGTTAAGAAAAGCTTCTTTACTGAAAGAGTGGTCAGACACTGGAACAGGATTCCTGGGGAGGTGGTAAGGTTGCCATCCTTGGGGGCATTCAAGAAGGGTGAGGATATGGTTCTTCAGGATGTAGTTTAGTGAGTATGGTATTTGGGTTATAGTTGCACTCAATTATCTTAAAGATCTTTTACAGACTTAATGATTCTATCAAGGTCACCATAAACATCCTCCTTTCATCAGTAAACTTTTCCAAACACTAAAAAGCTTTGGGACATTCCCTGTGATTTTCCAAGGTTTTGGGTTATGCCTACTGCAACTGCCTACTCTTCCACTTCAGTGTACTCTGTCTTTTCCTCCTACATCATATGTGAAACTTTTCAAAGTTCCTAACAAGAAATCTATTTTGAGACTTTTTTGATTGATTTGGTTAGAGAGAAATAGAGAAAAATAGCTGTTTAGCTGAGCTGGTTTTATTTGAAGTAGGTTGAATTCTGCCACCAGCTTCTCTCTTTCTGGTGCATACTACATCTTTTGCAAAGCATGCAGAATCTTCTTGGTTCACTTTGGAAGAATTTGAGCAGAATTTAGCCCAATTCAATTAATTACTTGAAAATCATCTTGTAAAGGTCTCATTAGTCTTTCTATTTATGCTGTTGGTTTTCCACATAAATCATTCCCACTATTACATAAAATATTTGTTCTGGTTGTTTATGTACAAAGAGTTTATATACTTTTGTTTATATACTCTTGTTTTTTTCTTACGTACTAGGCAGTGGTGAGACTGGTCCTCCAATACTGGATTCAGTTTTGGGCCACTCACTACAAGAATGGCATTGAGCTGCTGGTGCATATCCAGAGAAGGGTCTGGAGAAGAGGTCTTATAAAGAGAAGCTGAGAGAACTGGGGCTGTTTAGTCTGGAGAAGAGGTCTTATAAAGAGAAGCTGAGAGAACTGGGGCTGTTTAGTCTGGAGAAGAGAAGGTGAAGGAAGGCCTCATTGCTGTCTCTGACTCCCTAAAAAGAGGTTGTGTGAGGTGGGGTGTTCGTTTCTTCTCCCTAGCATCAGGTGATAGAATGAGAGGAAATGTCCTGAAATTGTGCCAGGGGAGGTTTACGTTGGATAGTTGGAAAAATTTTCTTTCCTGTAAGAGTGCTCAGGTGTCAGAACAGGCTGCCCAGGCAGGAGGTGGAGTCACAGTGTTCAAGAAATGTGTGGACATGGCACTCTGGAACATAGTTTAATGACTATGGTCATGCTAATTTGATGGTTAGACCAAAAGAATTATATGATTCTGAGAGTAGTAGGATTTAATTTAACAAAGGGATAAATGATTACAAAACTCTAAGAAGCCCCTATTAGAGAAATATCCAATAAGGTTTTATAACCTCAGTTTCTGCCAGGGGATGCTCAAGTTGGATATCAGGAAATATTTCTTCACAGAAAGGGTTATCAGGCATTGGAACAGGCTGCCCAGGGAGATGGTGGAGTCACTGTTCCTAGAGGTACTTTAAGAAGATGTGAATGTGGTGCTTAGAAACATTATTTAGTGGCAGTGGCTTATATTGTGGCTGATATTGTGAGCCCTGGCTGAGTGGTTGGACTTAACCTCAAAGGTCTCTTCCAACCTCAACAGTTCTGTGATTCTAAGTTGATTTTTTATTTTATTATATTGCTTGTTGTTTGAGGTTTTGGTATATTGGTATATTTTTGTTTTATTTTGGTATTTGCTTAGGTTCATCTTTTTATTGGTGGTTCGGGTTTTTTTCAATTTTTTTTTTAAACTATGCCAGGCACTCTGAAATATGATTGGTTTCCTTCAGGTTCCTCAGCACCATTCTTACACATAAAGCATATTGGAGATAGGAGACTCATGTAGAAATATACTGGTTTTACTTCAGGTTGCTGTGCTGCTGGAGTGGCAAACATTAGTGATGACAAGAGAAAGAAAACAAGTAAATTTTTCAGTGCTCTGAGGTGTTGTGTCTATTTATGTTACCTGTTAGCAGATAATGCAGGCTCTGCCCTGGGCTGTGTTCTTGTCACTGCTTCCTTCTCCGTATCTGATTGAATAATTGGAAATCAATCCTCCTGGGGACAACTGAGTTAAAGTGGGAAGTGGGCAACTATTCAGTAGCAATCTTGCTTGTTAATTGCAGAATGATATCCTAATAACCAAACATGTCATTTTCAATACTGTGGAACACAGAGTTATAAAATAAAAGTTAAAGTGATGTTTCTATCACTTTTCAACACAGATCCAAGAGTATGAATGTTTTATCACTTTGTACTGTAAGACAATTAACTACATCTTACCCTCATGTGGAAATGGTTTTAAACCAAAGCAGGGTAGATTTAGATTTGATGTTAGGAAGAAGCTCTTTACTGTGAGGGTGATGAGACATTGCAATGGATTGCCTGGATAAGTTGTGGACACATTGTCTCAGGAAGTCTTGAAGACCAGGCTGGATGAGGCTTTGAGCAATCTGTCTAGTAGGAGGTTGTCACTGCCCATGGCAGAGGGTTTGGAACTAGATGATTCTAAGATTCTGTGATCATTAAGGTCCCTTACAACTCAAGCCATTTGGTGACTCTATAATGGGAATAATTTCTCATTAGCACTTCCACAGGCTTTCCATAAGAGTTGTTGGATACCATTTCCATCTTCACGCCTTCAAACTGTATGTAAACTAGGTCAGTCATGACAGCTGGGTTACAGCTGGACTTGGTCTTAAAGGTCTTTTGCAACCTTTATGATTCTATGATCTCTTTCCTCTCAAAATGCACTCACAGAAACTTCTTTAATTTTTTTCCCTCTGACCTTACTAAGTCTAGAAAATACAGCCTGTGAACCCTGACTATTGATGTGTTGGACCTGCTGTAATGCTAATCAGTAAGCCGATTTCTCTTTTCTCTCCCAGGACTGCAACAGTTGCTCAGAAGTGACCCAAATAATTTTTATTAATGGGTCCAACATTACTTTCATTTCAAAAGAGACAAATCATTTAATAAAATGTGTGTTCAGTTGTGTTCATTAGTGCTAATCAGTAGTTCATTAAACCTTAATCATATCCATTTCGGGCCACTAATATTCAGGTAGTTTAATAAAGGGCCCAGCAGTAAAAGACCACAGTTTGCATATTCAGGAGCATATGCACCCGTAGCAAACCCTACTTGAATTCATGCTGTCCATTCAGTTAGGTTTCAGAAAAGTAACTGATATAGTAGTGGTACGATTGTGAGATCTAGGCAAGCAGCAGGACTTAATGAGCTCAGAGGTCTCTTGCGACCTTAACAGATGAAAATGAAAAAGTTTATGTGGCAAAACCTTCCATGCTTTATGTAGTGTTTGACACAGATGATCGCTTTTCCCTATATCACATGTGGGTCTCTTCAGCCTGGAGAAAAGATTCCAAGAAGACCTTACAGCAGCCATCCAGTACCTGAGGTAGACTGCAAGAAAACTGGGGAGAAGCTTTTTGTAGGGACTTGTTATGACAGGATAAAGGGGAATGGATTGAAGCTGGAAAAGGGTAGATTTGGGCTGGACATTCAGAAGAAATTCTTTACAGTGAGGGTGGTGAGACACTGAAAGAGATTGCCAAGAGAGGTTGTGGAGGTGTTTAAAGTGTGGCTAGATGAGGCCTTGAGCAGCCTGGTCTAGTGGAAGGTGTCCTTATCCATGGTGAGGAAGTTGGAACTAGATGATCTTTAAGGTCACTTCCAACTCAAACCATTCCATGAATTCAAGATTATGAAGACTTTGTCCCATCGAACACTCTTTTAGACTGGGCTGGAAGAACTGTTTGAGCAAGGAGTGCATCAATCTCAAAATCTGAGCAACAGAATTAGCCTCTCCAGTGGAAACAGCAGGGCAAAAGTCTATTTGGAATGCTTACTATTTTGAAAGGATAATTTGTAAAATGGGGTATTGGAGAATACTGTGCATATTCTCCAGTTTATTAAAAAATTGTAGAGTATGTGTAGTGAAGTCACTGCTGCTAATGTCTTACTCAAAGCTCATCAGTATAGCTTAGCACTTATCCTAGAGCTTATATTGTCTTTCAGTGAATGCTGTTACCAACTGAACAATTTGCTCTGTACATGGGAAGCCCAGATGATGCTATGAACACCAGTGCTGAACAAATATGCTTCACTTATTACTGTATATGTATTGAAAAGACACTCTCAATTTCATGGTTTGCAGTGATATGCCAGAAATATCATGACCTGGTTTATTCTAGTTAAAATTTTGTACTAATGCATGTTTGTGTAAGTATGTCAACCCTAACTGCTTCTGTGAACAAAACAAGAGTTAACAGCTGGGTAGAAAGATGAAGTTTTAAGAAATATGATATTACTTGCTGCTTGTTCTTAAGATCTTTTCTTCATTGAAATCCAATTGTAGCTTTTGAGATGCTGGTTTCTATATTTTAGGTGACCATGAATGAAGAAGGTATAGCCACATGTGAATCTCTTCTTTCCAAAAAGTGCAGCACACTGTTTTACCATCTAGCACAGTAAGATGCCATCATACAGCAAGGTCAACCTTCTGATCCTGTCCAGGTAGGAAAATTATTATTTAAATTAAATTGGGCCCCTATTTCATAATTTTTGATACACGTTTTATCATCTCTTCTTTCTGACTTAGTTGTCCGGAGCAGTGCTGACCGATTTCAGTGCTGTCTGTATTGAATTTCGGTCCTACAATAAGGCATTGTTCTTACGTGATGTATTTCACCACTTCTCTAAAACTATGTGTAAAATAAAGTTGGAATTACAATGGGGTGATGATGCTTTTACATACTGTATCTCCATGGGGAAACAAAAAAACCAAACAAACAGATAAAAAACAATGCATACAGCTCTCAATCAGAAGTTTTAATAGACTTTTAATGGCCCGGGATACCTGAGGTACATTACCTAGTGAACCAGTACAAGAATATAAATCATGGAACCATAGAATAGTAGGGGTTGGAAGTGACCTCTGGAGATTATCTAGACCAACTTCCCTGCCAAAGCAGGATCACCTAGGGCAGGACACAGCAACACATTCAAGGTTTGGAAAGACTTCAGTGTAGGAAACTTCAGAACCTCTCTGGGCAGCCTTCTCCAGAGCTCCAGCAACTTTACAGTAAAGACATTTTCCCTTGCATTGAGGTGGAACTTTTTGTGTTCCCATCTGTATTCATTGCCCCTGCTCCTATCACAGCACACCAGTGAAAACAAACTGACCTTTTCTTCTTGACACCCTTCCTTCTCATATTTATAAACATTATATCTCCTTTCAGTTTTCTCCAGGCTAAACAGCCCCAGGTCCCTCAGCCTTTCCTTGTCAGACAGAGGCTTCAATCCCTTAATAGTCCTCACAGCCTTTGTTGGACGCTCTCCAGTAGTTCCTTGTCCCTTTTCAACTAGGGAGCCCAGAACTGGCCACTCCATGATCCAGATGTGGTCTCACCAGAGCAGATGCAGAGGAAAACCTCCTTTGAGGTGACCCACACTTTTCTATATGCATCCCAGGGTACCACTGGGCTTCTTGGTCTTCTTGAGAATTAAGGATTGAGAGAGTGTAATTAGGAATGCATGCTGCTCATAAAAATTATGTACTGGTATTGGTCAGGGCGTAAAACAATTTAAACATACGATTTCTTTGCCAAATCATAACAGTCCAACTTTAAAATACTAATAAAATACTCTGAGAATAATGGTAAGTGGATATTTGGAACAGAAGAATCCCATGTTTTATGTAAGCTAATAAAATATTATGAACTGGATATATTTTTAAAACTGCTACAAAGGGGGACAAGATGATGTGGGGGAATTGCTAACATGGTGTAGATCCATTAAATTTCACTCACTATAGTTCAAGAAATTTTAATAAGAAGTGAGCCATCTCTCTCTCTCCTTAATGACTGTTTGATGTCCTACATGAAATTTGTGTGGGTGGGTTTTCACTTTAGCACTTAATAAGCAGGCATCCACATTGTGCAATAAAGCAGTGTGTTAATTTGCTGTTCCGTTCTAAAAAGAAACAGGAATGGGGATTGAGCACTGAAGTTGGGTGGTAGAGATTGAACAGATAGAGCAGATAGATCATGTTGCACTTTAAATATGATTTAAATATTTCAAAATAAGCATGTTTTTCTCTTGTATGATTGTGTATATTTCTGTTTTTATAGTTTCACAGAATCACTGTGGTTGGTAAAGATCTCCAAGATCATCAAGTCCAACCATTATATAACTCTACCAGGGCCACTACTACACCATATCCTTGAACACCGTATCTAGATGGCTTTTAAATTGATCCAGGAATGGCAACTTGATCACTTCCTTGGACAGCCTGTTCAGCCTTTGATAACACTTTGAGAAGAGAAATTTTTCCTAACATTTTCCTAAACTACCCTCGGCATAACTTTATACCATTTCCTCTTCTCCTATCAGTTGTAACTTGTGGGAAGAGAGCAACACCCATCTCTCTACAACCTCCTTTCAGGGAGTTGTAGAGTTAGTGACAGCTATTCAGCCAGCAGAAATACCTTCTGTAATGCTGGCAACCTGTGTTCCCTGTTCTCAGGACATTCCTTTCCCCATCTCCAAGGTATTCTGTAGATATCCTTCTTGTTCGCTTTGATGTGAAAAAGAATAGAATTCATAGAATTCTAGAATTATATAATTGTTTTTGTTGGAAAAGACCTCTAAGATCAGCAACTCCAAACATCAACTTATGACCACCATGGCTATTTAAGCATGCCCCATAGTGCAATGTCCACAGGTTTCTTGAACACCTGCAGGGATGGTGACTTCACCACCTTCAGGGAGAGGCTGTTCCAGTGCCTGTCCACTCTTCCAGGAAAGAAATATTTCCTAAGATCCAACCTGAACCTCCCCAGCACAATTTCAGACCATTTCTTCCCACTTTATCATCTGATATGCACCTCATTCCAACCTACAGAGAGCAATGAGGTGTCCACTCAGTTGCCTCTTCTCCAGAAGATTTCTTTGACTTTTCTTAATTTAGTGTTAACCTGTTACCTTGGTGGGCCTTTAGATGAATTTTGTTCTACAAAGGCCTTCCAACCTGGTTGTGGGCTTCTCTTTTCAAATAAGTATTTTTTTTCAGCTAAACGTATTCCGTGTGTACTCTTAATTCTCTATAGGAGATATTAGTGAAAGGTGGGAAGAACACACTGAGATGAAGGTTTTGTCTTTTTTTTTTTTTTTTAATTAACTGATAAAACAAAAAAGGATGTGTATTTGAAGCATAAATAAGACTTGGCTTATTTGAAGTGTGAGATACCGAAAGAGAAAACTAATCACAAGATACGTCAGGAAAACTCGAGTTAAATTTAGAAACTCCAGGAAGCAAAAGTTGTAAATGACACATGATAAATCATGTTAAATATGCTGAATACTAAAACAAAATAAAATAAAAATATAAGAAACTTGAAACCAGGTTAAATATGCTGAACATACAAAAAGAAAAAAAAAAAAAGTTCCAGAAATCTACAGTTGTCATTAGGACTGTTGGAAAATCTGAATGGAGTTATTAGGAATGAGTTTCGTGTTGCCAAAATATGAAATGGGTTGTTTATGGTGATATTTTTTTCTCAAAATAGCCCCTGACATTGCCATCCTAGAGGCTATGATAGGTGTTTCTTCTGTGAGGAAGTAAAGTAAAGCTTATAATCCATTAGACCTGCGAAAATTAAAACACCAGCAGAATTGCATTTGCAAAGATCCAGAAATAAGCAAGGCAGGAAATTGGAAATCTGATGGTAGAATATAGAACAAAATAATGTAGAGGTAGATGAGTACTGTTTCCTGCAGCCTGCATTGCTGGAGCTGTGGTGTTGGTAATGGCCTGTTGTCATAGCAATGCTTTATTTTAAGAAAATGGAGATTAAGTTTGCAAGCACTTTATCACTTGTTGGGGTATTTCAGGCTTTCTATAGATAGGTTTTTTCATTAAAAAAAAAAAAAAACAAACAAACAAAAATCCCCAAACAAAAACCCCCACACAAACCAACCAACCAACCAACCAAACAAAACCCAGCACTTTACAACCATAGTAATTCATAGTTTGAAAATAGGCCTAAGAGATTTGGAAGCAGAAACTGCAGCAAAAAGTTACAATGAAATTAAAACTCATGTATCAGCTAAATCCATTAAAATCTGCCTTAAAATATTCAGGAGTTTTGTTTGTTGTTCTTTGTTTTTTTTCCCCCAGTAAAACCTATTGGCCTACACCTTGGGTGAACTTTTACAACTGAAATACATGACTTACAGAATCATAGAATTGTTTCACCTTGAAAAGACCTCCAAGATCATCAAGTGTAAGCATAGACTTAAAAGCACCATGGCCATTAAACTGTGTCCCAGAGTAGTATGTCCACAGGTTTTTTGATCACCTCATAGGGATGGTGACTACACCACCTCCCTGAGCAGCCTGTTTCATTGCCTAACCTTTCCTGAAGAAAATTTTCCTAATATCCAGCCTAAGTCTCCATGGCACAATTTCAGGCCATTTCACAAAATCAGAGTTGTCAGAGTTGGAAGTGACCTCAAAGATCATCCAGTTCCACCTCCCCTGCCACAGGCAGAGACACCTCACACTAAATCAGGTTGCTCAGAGCCTCATCCTGGCCTTAAATCTTTCAGGGATGAGGCTTTCACCACCTCCTGGGGCAACCTGTTCCCATTTCTCACCACCCTCATGGTGAACTTTTTCCTAACATCCAATCTGATTTTACCCATTTCTAGTTTTCCTCCATTCCCCCTAGTCTTATCACTACCTGACATCCTAGAAAGTCCCTCATCAGCTTTCTCGTAGCCCCCCTTAAGATACAGGAAGGTCACAATAAAGTCTCCTCAGAACCTTCTCCTCTCATTCTATCACCTGGTACTAGAGAGAAGAGACTCACCCCCACCTCACTACAACCTCGTTAAAAGTACAGTTGTTTCTGTGTTGCCTTCCATCCACTTGTAGTGAAAACTCTTACAGATAAAGATGCTGGTGTAGGAACATTTGTTAAATGGATGAATGTTATCTGACAATCTGACCTGATTTACAAAAAATATATTGCCCGGGAAATGGTGGAGTGAGAGTCTCTGGAGGTGTTCAATAAATGCATGGATATGTCACTCTGGGACATGGTTTAATGGCCATGGTGGTCTTAGTTTGAAGGTTGGACTCAATGATCCAACCAAAACAATTTTATGATTCTATGATTTATGACATCGGGAAAAAATGGCTTTAGAACTTGTTTTGAAAAGAACCAGAATCATGATATTTCTTTAATGGGATATTTTAACTTGAATCTCAGATGCTTGGCACAAATTGTTCATAGGGAGTCTTCCAGGCAATGTACATTTTGTAACAGCAAGGGAAAGCAGACTGGTATCAATAGGATTTCTGTATGCACCTACAAACTTGAGTAGGTGGTCAGCACATTATCTGCTGAGCACATTCCCATTTTTCTCCGGTAACCCATCTTAAGTTGTCCTCTTACATTTGATTTTAATTCTTCTTTCTTAAAATATAAACTTTAGAGTGAGGGATTTTAATGACACTTGGACTAAATATTAAGAGACTTTATTTTTTTACATTTGTATGCAACTGGCACTGCAGACAGATGGAAAGATGTGACTAATAGATTGGATCAGCATATCCCTATAACCTGAATCAAAACAGCCTAATGAAACTAAAGGACTTGACTTTGCTCCCTTCTTTTAGATCCTGGCCTTAGGCAGACCTAAAGATCAAAGCTCACCATGCCAACAGGTATAAAGGTGATATGTTGCCTCTCTGTACTATTCTCCACTGATTTACACTGCATGAAGCACAGACCTAATTGAATGGTAGAGCTCAAATAACGTGTTGGTAAATATTTAAATTCTTGAAGTGAACTTTGGAGAGAAAAACAGCAAGCTAGTACTTTGGCTTGTCATTCTCATGCCTTGTGTAAGTGAATGTCAAAATACATTGGGACATTTTACTTTCTGAGGTTGAGATGTGAGTCAAACTGAATGTTTCATCATACCATTTTCCCCCTAGCAGCTGATAAACTCCTTTGATAGAGTTTCAGTAATTTAAAAGAGGACTTCTTCAAAACTTGAACATTTTCAACAGCTAAGTCCTGATCTAGGGCAGCTTTCTTTGATATTTTCTTTAAAACTGAACCTAGTAGTCATTAGCTGTGACTTACAGAAAACATCAAGGCCCATTTTGTGGGACATAGGCTTATCAGAAATCATTTCTGTCTTGGGATGGGGAGTGAAGAGCTTGTGAATAGCACTTTTCACAAAGCGTCAAGAAAGGAGGGTGTTTGCTTTTGTTACTTTGATGGTAGAAGCAGGATTAGGTCCCAGGTATAAATGCTTTATGGGAATTGTTGCCCAAGAGCCTCCTACTCATATTTCCTTGAAACAGGATGCAGCCGGCTCCTGGAGGACTTGTAATACTTTGGTGTCCACTGTCGTTGGTCCATTTAATAAAACTTTAAAAATTTAAATGCTAATTTGTTACCTTGGTTGGCCTTCCACAGAATTTTCAACTAGTCCGTGGGCTACTATTTTCAAAGGAATAGTTTTTCAGCTAAACATATTCTATGTCTAGTTTAATCCACTGTATGAGACAATAAAGGAAAGTGGGAATAACACAGTGAGATGAAGTTTTCTTTTTGTTTTTAATTAACTGTTTAAAAATCAAAAGACATTACATTCCTAATATCTGAAGTAACTTCTAGGCATCCTTCATGTTCATTTTGAGGCGTGGGATGAAAGGTGGTACGATTATATTTACTGTAATATAGTGATATGACAACAGTGTGCCCTTAATTTTTAAATGGAATTTCATACATTTCTGACTATTTATTTTATATTTTAATTATTCAGGTTAAACTTACATTTTCCAGATTTTATGCAAGTGATGGCTTTTGTGGGAACTTAAATTAAGAAAAGACTATGAAATTGGAAAAGTCCTGGCTTGTATTAGGATTAGTGTGGCCAGCAAAGATAGGGAAGTACTTGTGCCCCTGTACTGGGCACTGGTGAGGCTACACCTGGAGTACTGGGTTCAGTTTTGGTACCCTCACTACACCAGGGACACTGAAGTGCTGGAGCAGGTCCAGATGAGGGCAATAAAGCTGGTGAAGGGTCTAGAGAGCAAGTCCTATGAGGAGCAGCTGAGGGAACTGGGATTGTTTTGTCTAGAAAAGAAGAGGCTGAAGAGAGACCTGAAAAGAGGTTGTAACCAGGTGGGAATTAGTCTGTTCTCCCTTGTATCAAGTGATAGGATGAAAGCAAATAGCCTAAAATTGTGCCAGAGGAGGTTTAGGTTGGATATTAGGAAAAAGTTCTTTCCATCAAGAATGGTCAGGCATTGGAACAGGCTGCCCAGAGAGGTAGCAAAGTCACTGTCCCTGTTCAAGAAACATGTGGACACAGTACTTTGGGCCATAGACTGGTGGTCATGGAGGTGTTGGGTGGAAGGTTGGACTCGATAATCTTGGAGGTCTTTTCCAACCAAAACTATTTATGATTCTAAGATATTGCCTACATAAGGGTCAATATGAGATATTTTGAGGAAAAGAAAAAAAAGAAAAAAAAAAAAAGGAGACACTATTGCACAGTTGCTTCATTAAGTGTGACTTTGAATGCTTGGATCAGAATATTTTAAAGATAAAAATTTCCATAGCCATTCTGTAACTCTTTCTGTAGATGTGAACTTTCTCAGCATTTGGGGATGCCCAAATGCTGGGACTGCTTGTATTTCCTGAAGGCTAACAGGTGTGTGGCTTTTTCTACAGTGGTAGAACACATTCTAAGTGTTGCCATGGACCAAGATGATGGGAACACTCTGTGGATGAATGGCTTTACCAGATGCCTGGAAGCAGCAGAGACAATGGCACTGCTCCTTGACAGTATCACGACTACTACCTTGTATCCCATTTTTAGGTTCATTTTTGTGAACCCTTGTGAGCTAAGCTAAACTTGGAAGGCCACAGTTCTTGAAGTTGAATTCCTTTTCAGGACTGCAGATGTCTTTGGCTCACCACATTAGATATGTGTATAAATTATGTCATGAAAGCCTGTAGTTATTCATCTCAGAGCTGCTAAGATGCTTTGATGTGCTTGGATTAGCTGCTGAAGAAACCCTAGCTCAGCTGGCAATATCCCACAGAGCGTAGATGCATGTGTATAGTATGAATATCAATTCTCTTTGAGGCCTTACATAGGAACAGGGTTTACATACAGATCTGACAAACTATTTTGGGTGTCTGTAGGAGGACCTGAAAAGTGAAGTGTACTACAGAAAGACTGAATGTGGAGTGTGCTTTGAAATTTTCAGGCAAAAAACTGCATGTGATCTTAAAAGGAATGAGTAAAGTAGATTGGAAAGCACCATCTTCACTGTGATACTTACCTGAAAGGAGGTTGTGGTGAGGTAGGGGTTAGTCTCTTCTCCCCAGTATCATGTGATGGAATGAGAGGAAATGGCCTGAAATTCTGCCCAGGAGATTTAGGTTGGCAAGGTTATGCAACAGGTCATCTCGAGTGCAATTGCACAGCACCTACAGGATGGCCAAGGGATTAGACCCAGCCAGCATGGGTTTAGAAAGGGAAGGTCCTGCCTGACCAACCTCATCTCTTTTTACAGTGAGGTTACCTGCCTGGTGAATGCAGGGCAGGCTGTGGATGTAGTCTACTTGGACTTAAGCAAGGCCTTTGACACCATCTTCCACAACAAACTCCTGGCAAAGCTGGCAGTTCATAGCTTGGACAGATTTACTCTGAACTGGGTCAAGAACTGGCTGAAGGGCCAGGCTCAGAGAGTGGTGGTGAATGGTGCCACATCCAGTTGGTGACCAGTCATTAGTGGTGTGCCTCAGGAATCAGTGCTGGGCCCGATTCCGTTCAACATGTTTATTGATAACCTGGACGAAGGGATTGAGTCCATCATCAGTAAGTTCTCAGATGACACCAAGTTAGGAGCAGGTGTTGATCTGTTGGAAAGTAGAAGGGCCCTGCAGAGGGACTCTGACCGGCTGGATGGGTAGGCAGAGGCCAATGGGATGAGATTTAACAAGCCTAAGTGCAGGGTTCTACATTTTGGCCACAAGAACCCCAGGCAGTGCTACAGGCTGGGGACAGAGTGGCCGGAGAGCAGCCAGGCAGAGAGGCACCTGGGGGTGCTGGTAGATACTAGGCTGAACAGGAGCCAGCAGTGTGCCCAGGTGGCCAGGAGAGACAATGGCATCCCAGCCTGTATTAGGAACAGTGTGGCCAGCAGGACAAGGGAGGTTATCCTTCCCTTGTACTTGGCACCGGTCAGGCAACATCTTGAATACTGTGTCCAGTTCTGGTTCCTTAATTCAGGAGAGATGTTAAGTATTGGAACATGTCCAGAGAAGGGCGATGAAGCTGGTGAGGGGCCTGGAGCACAAGCCCTATGAGGAGAGGCTGAGGGAGCTGGGGTTGTCTAGCCTGGGGAAGAGGAGGCTCAGGGGTGACCTCATTGCTGTCTACAACTACCTAGAGGGAGGCTGTAGCCAGGTGGGGGTTGGTCTCTTCTCCTAGGCAACAAGCCACAGAATGAGGGGACACAGTCTCAAGTTGTGCCAGGGGAGGTATATGCTGGATATTAGGAGGAAGTTCCTCACAGAGAGGGTGATTTGCTATTGGAATGGGCTGCCCAGGGAGGTAGTAGAGTCACCGTCCCTGGTGGTGTTCAAATAAAAAATGGTTGGGGCACTTAGTGCCATGATCTAGTGATTGGGTAGGGCTGGGTGATAGGTTGGACTGGATGATCTTGGAGATCTCTTCCAGTCTGGCTGATGTAGACACCATCCCTGGAGGTGCTCAAGAAACACGTGGGCATGGTCAGTAGACCATAAGCAGGGTAGGAGGTTGGACTCAATAATCTTGGAGGTCTTTTCCGACCAAAATAATTCTATTGTTCTATATTGAAGAGGTAAAAGGGCAAAAAAATGTCAGAAATGTTACTAGTGCTGGTCAGTGACATTCAGCCTAGTGGCAAATAAGGATGAAAATATGATTCACTGGAAGTTCCCCTCAATACTGAAGTCATGAAACACCTTCTTCTCTTTATTGGTTTTGGTATTTACTGACATTCCTTGAGATTTCTTGATTTTTTTAATCCCAAACTATATAGTTGGCATAGTCCCTATAGCTTTTATCAACCAATATTTCTTTCTGAGTAGCACATTAAAAAAAATGCCATGGTTGGAATGACATGGAAGTGTATACTTACACTTTTGGGGAAAAAATATGTACTCAAATTCCATATTCTGCTTCTTCCAGTCTGGTAATTTATTTCCATTAACACGCCTCCAAAGGTCGATTTCCTAGGTCTTGGAGAAGAGGCAGAAGGTTGTGGGAAAATGTGTGAAAGACTCTTCACCGAAAAAGTGGCAAGTGGTAGGGCTGTCTGTGTTAATTGATGCTCAGGTTTTTTTAGGACAAATAAATTTGTATCAGGGGAGAAAATTAGTTGTGATAGGAAAGAAAAGGTCAAAACACAAACTTGGAGTAACTAAACATGTACAAAGCTACAGCCAGAAGCTGATATTTGCAGTATGATGGGTCCATTGTTATCCTGGCAGAGACAAAGCTAGGACAGTTTCATTTCATCGGTACTTAGAGCCAAGGAGGATCATTTTCTATGTGTTGGAAACAGACAGAGAAAGGTCATGGCACTGAGCATGGAGTTTGAAGTGGCTTTGTTTGAAAGTAGCACTGAATGAATGGAACTCGAATGCCAGTGATTTGTCCTGAGTCTAAGGGGACTGGAACAGAGTCCTGGTCTGTGCCTTGCTCTCCTCACTGTGCACTGTTCTTTTCTTCTGTCTATAATTGCTCTTCTGTGAGAGGGACAATATATTTATAAGACATTTATAGCACAACATTTATTTATTGAAAGCTGCAGGCTCATCTGTGGTCAAAATGTTGACAATTGAGGGATTTTGTTTAAAGAAGCACCAGTCAATAAATTTATTCTTTTTTAGATAATAGCAGCAATAACAAACCCACCATGGGTTTTATTAATTCGAGTTAATTTTTCTGCCTGTTCTGGGAGCTACTGGGTCTTTGTGATGTTTGATTTTTAAATTTTGTTTTAGTGCTGGTTTATGTTTAATGTTTCAGGGTTTGGGGTCTTTTTAAATTTCTGGTAATGATTTCTCTCTCAGCTTCAAAATAACAGAATCTCATCTTTTGTAATGACAATTAAACACAGTTTGAAAGATCATAGCCCGAACACAATAGGCAGATTCTTGGCATTTATTAACTGAGAAACTAAGTGGATGATTCAAAACAAATAGCTTTCTTGACAAATGCACCCTCCAGCGTTCTTAATATTTTCACTGGGCAGATCATATTGTTGTCTTCACTGTTTATACCAGATTATACTGATAGCACTGGTTTCAGCTGATATTTTCTTTTAGAGTAAGCTCTTGTCCTCCCAGACCACCAAGAAACATAACTGTGTCATGTTTTTGTGTGTATTCATTTTTGGTGGTGTGTTTTGATGGCTTTTTGAGGTGTCCTCTGGAGTTTAGTGGGTTGGTTTGCATTTCAAAATATACCCTTAACTGTGTATGCAACAACATCTTGAACATGTTGAAGGGAAAATTATTGATTGTGCATTCTTGAACCAGCACGTCAAAAACCACTGCCTTAAGCCTACATCAGCTCAGTTCTGATTTGTAAGGAGTCTCCCTGTGCCAGAGAAGGACAGATCTCAGATGAGGTCTTGATCCTGCTTTTAAAATGGTCTCATGAGAGCCAAGTGTCAAAAATAGAGAGGAAGACTTTACGTTTCACAGTTTTGCTAAAAGCAGAACATAAAGTAGATCTCTGATGTATATGCAGCATTTCTGAGAAGATGTGCTTGAGAAACAGTATGTAACATAGAATCAATCATACTTTGGAAGGGACCATTGAAGGCCATCATGCCCAGCGCCTCTGCAATGAGCATGGACATCTCCAACCAGATCAAGTTGCTCAAAGTCCAGTGCTGGAGTTTAAGACTAGCGTAAGTATGACAGTTCCATTGTAATCCTGGCTGAGACAAAGCTAGGACAGTTTCAGTTTATCTGTACCAAATTGCATCATTTTGAACTGCATGTTAGGGGCTATTCATATGCAGTGAGAATTGTTGGTTTGTGCAGGGGTGGCAAAAAAGTGTCCAAGTTTGCACAAAAGTCCAAAATAATATTTCTTTCTCCTAGCTGTTTAAATTTAAAAGAAACCAGCATTTAGCCTAGATTATTTATTTCTATTTGAGAGGCTTTGGTGCCTTCTGCCCCATGTCTTCTGGGCTAACTCTTGAATTGCTTGAAGTCGTTTAAGGAATGTGCAATGAGAGAGCTCCCAAATGAAAAGAGAAAACATTAAATGAGTATGTGTTAGCAGAGTGAAGTGACAGCAAGCAAGTATATTTATGCCAGTGAGTAGGTCTGTGGATCATACTTTTAAAAACACTTATTTCCTGATTAAATATTGAAAAATGGTGTATTTCTTTTTTTTCCCCCTGTCTTCACTTGCAGATCTTTACATGCTGTTTACTTCATAGCAAACTTACTTAAAAGCTATGCTTATCTAAGCATAAATTCTCAGTAAAGGTAGTTGAACGCTAGCTGCAAAATGAGTAGTTACTTAAGAATGTGATACTGCAGGTGCCAACATCTAAGGTTGCAGAAAATTAACCAGCAGGTCAAGAACAGGGTCAGCACTGATTTCAGGATATTTTTCATTGCTTGCTATGTGTAAGCAGCAAATTAAGCTTCCAAATGAAAATAAAGGAGCACAGAACATGCATTTTTAGATTAGAAATTATTTAAGTCAGCATAGATTTGTCCAGGACATCAGAAGCTATTCAGTGTTGCTTTTCAGTTTAGTAGGCTCACAGAAACAGCTAAAAATAAAGAGAATCTTGACTAAACAACAGCCTAGATAATGGTAGTAGAAAGCCTTCAGTTCATTTCTTGTTTTAAACAATAGCCCAATTTTGACCAAAATGGAAAGTCAGGTAAATAAGATGTACTTAATTCTAATTTGACAGACATTTCTCTCTGTTTAAATTTAAATACATGATAAGCTACAAGTATTTTAAAGATAATTAGAGGATTTTCACTTTGTTAAGGAAAATAAAACCCTAAGCATTCTGTAAAGCCTACAGATGACTAATTGTGTTGTGTTCCTGGAGGGACAGAGTTACTCATCTGCTTTGAAATTGGAAAGATAATAAAGCCATTTAATGTTGGAAAACAAAAACTCTGAATGGCAGCTTTACCTGTGATTGCTTCAAAGTTGTAGAAGCCTCAAGCTAGACACCTATCAGATTTTATGGTGATTTTTGTTTTATGTAAGAAAAACAACTGAAAAAAGCCAACAGACTCAAAACAAACAAACAAACAAAACACCAAAGCACCTTTTCCACTGAATTACCCTTATGAAACATCATCTTCACACAGTCCAAGATTTATGTCTCTGCCATTTGTTCTCTGTGTTAATCTTCAGGGCTTTTAATAAAGGTAGGGAACAAAGGGTCAGGATGACTCAAAGAAATGGTAATGGGATACATGGAGCTTTTCACCTAGAGGTCATTAGATCAAGTCCAACCAGGATGAATGTTGCCTTGAAGCTTTCCCACCTCTTTATTACTCTGTGGCTCTAAGGGATATAAAGTGATGGATCTCTTTCTACTTTCTAGTAAACTGGTGACCAGTGCTGGAAAAAGCTACTGTCCCTCTAATCCAGGTCAGTGGCAAGGGCAGAGGTATGGGATTCACTTTCCACCTCTATCTAGTCTGATGAGTGGCTGAAACATGCTGATGAAAGCAGCAGTGGAACTTGCTTTTTTGCTGCCTCAACGGCATTATTTTTCCTCATGATCTATGAAAGATGTTAGTTCAGCCCTTTTATCTCAGTAGTAACATAGTGGAGGGGAGAAGAAATGAAAACTGAAGTGAGATGTGTCTAGATCTTAACAGACAGGGGAAAAATGTGGAGAAATAAATTAGGGTTTTGTTTTGTTGGGTTTTTTGGTGGAAAATCCCTACAAACATAGACCTCTGAGTAGATGAAGTCCATGAGAACAAATTGGTGAAATCAGTTCACACTTACAGGGCTCTGTAATTTTCATGCCTTATTATATGTAGCCTTCCAATATCTGAAAGAAGCCTCCAGGAAGGCAGGGGAGGGACTATTTACAAGGTCTTGTAATGACAGGATGAGGGGTAATGGGTTTAAAATGGCAGAGAGGAGATTTAAACTGGATGTTAGGAGGAAGTTCTTTACAGTGAGGGTGGTGAGACACTGAAACAGGTTGCCCAGGGAGGCTGTAGATGCTTCCTCCCTGGAGATGTTCAAGGCCAAGTTGGATGAGTCCTTGAGTGACCTGTTCTAGTGGGAGATGTCCCTGCCTATGGTGGGGGGGTTGGAACTGGATGATCTTTGAGGTCCATTCTAACCGAAATCATTCTAGGTACATGTAGTACATGTCTAGAATAGGGGCATATAATGTAATGTACAGAGTTTTATAGAACTACTTTAGAGGAATTAAACTAACATGCACTACCCTCTGGCTCCTGAAACTCAAATGCTCTAATGGACATAACTTTCACCTATGAAAACTGGGTATCTAATATTTGATTTAGTGTGTTTGGAAGTATGTGAGCTTTTGTGTATGTGTGTAAAGAGTTTTTTTCTCTCTCTCTTCTTCTTTAAAGGACTCCAGTATCCAACCTAAACCTCTTGTGACAAAATTTCAGGTCATTTCCTCTCATTCTATCAACTGATATGAGGGAGACGAGACTATCTATAGAACAGAATCATAGAAAAAGCTGAAAAAGACCTGTAAGATCATATAGCCCAAACATAAACTATTAAATAAAAGAATTCAAGAACAACTATAGGACTAGGAAAAGAAATTGCCTTATAAAGAAACTTTTTTTTCCCCTCCATATTCTTATAACATATTCTTATAACTCAATGATCTCTGGAGGTCTCTTCCAACCCCTAACATCCTGTGATCCTATGAATGTGTAATCATAGAATGCTGTCTGTTGGAAAAGACCATTAAGATTATCAAAGGGGGAAAAAAAAAAAAAAAAAAGAGAAAGCTCAGTTCCAGTAGTATTTCTGCTTTGACACAGAATCATAGAATTGTTTCATTTGGTAAAGTCCTCTAAAATCTCCTTGTCCAAACACCAATGTACTACCACCATGGCCATTAAACCACATCCCAAAGTGCCATGTTCACACATTTCTTGAACAACTCCAGGTATGATGGCTTCACCACATTCCTGGGCAGCCTGTTCCAATGCCTGACCACTCTTCCAGCAAAGAAAATTTTCCGAATATCCAACATAAACCTCCCCTGGCACAATCACAGGCCTTTTTCTCCTGTTTTGTCATCTGAGTGTCAATTTTATGTTATATTATTATAAGCGACTTTTTACACTTTCTGATACTTAAAAAATGACATGGGAATTGTGATTTTTTTTTTGTTTCCCTCAATTTTTAATACTTGTTACCCTGAGTTTGTTTTTTGAGAATCTTTAGATTGTCATCACCCCAAATATTTGTAGGATCTTTATTTATATATCTATTTTTCTAAAAAGTGATTGCAGTATATGTAGGTGGCTGTTCCAAATTAAGGTCTGTTTGGTGTAGTATCCTGTCTCATTGAAGCTGAAGGTGAAGGTTTCAGAGAAGAATATAGGGAAAAAGGAGACATGGAACTGCCTCTGAACCGCAAGCTAAAAAATTCCAGAGTTGAAAGGAAGTTTATTTAACAGTCTTTAATGCATTTTTCTTCCTTGGTCCTGTCCAATCTCATAGAATCACACAATGGTAGGGCTTGGAAGATAATCTTGTCCAATCTTCCTTTCAGAGAAGGATCACCTAAAGCAGAGTACACAGGAACACCTCCAGATGGGTTTTGAAAGTCTCCAGAGATGGAGACTCTGCTACTTCTCTGGGCAGCCTGTTCCAGTGCTTTGCCACCCACAAAGTAATGAAGTTCCTTCTCATGTTTAGAGGGAACTTCCTGTGTTCAAGTTTATCCCCCTAACCTCTTGTCCTGTCACTGGGCACCACTGAGAAGATTCTGGTCCCATCTTCCTGACATTCCATGCCTTAGATATTTGTAAGAATTCGTAAAATTCTCCCTCAGCCTACTCTTCTCTGAGTTAAACAGCCCCAGCTCTCTCAGTCTTTCCTCATATGATTGATGTTTCAGTCTTCTCATCATTGTAGTGGCTCTGTGCTGGCCTCAAGGGCACATTGCCAGCTCATAGTCATCCTGTTGTCTACTAAGACTCCCAGATCCTTCTCCCCACAGATGCTCTCCAACGGGTCAGCCCCCAACCTGTACAGATCCATGGGGTTGGTCTCCCCCAGATGCAGGACTTGCCCTTAGTGCACTCCATTTGATTTCTCCCAGCCCAGCTCTCCAGCCCGTCCAAGTCACACTGGATGGCAGCAGAGCCTTCTGATGTATCAGCCACTCATCCCAGTTTGGCATCATCAGCAATCTCACTCTATGCACTCCATCCCTTTCTCCAGATCATTGATGAATACATTGAAGAGGACTGAACCCTGAGGGACAAGACTAACCACAGGCCTCCAACTAGACTGTCCCACTGACCACAACTCTCTGAGCTTTGTCCTTTCAGTTTCTTCCTGAGACATCCCACCATCCTATGGCATAATGCATCACAGTGAAACCACACACTGTGTGTAGGACCCGCAACAGCCCCCAGCCATTGGCATCTTCATTTGATGTTAACCAGCTCTTCTATGAGGACAAGCAGTGATCAGTATATGTGAGGCTATCCCCTTCATGTGCTGTGGGATATGTGCAGACCTCAGTTCTAAACTCTTTTAATATGCTAGATTATATTTTTACTTATTTTATTTTAAATAACATTAAGGACTGAACTTTATTCTTTCACTTCTGGTTTTGCTCCATCACTTTTATTTGCCTATTTCCTCAAAAAAATCTTAGGTTTTAACAAATTCAAGCCATGTAATTAAGAGATTTAAAACTGTTATTTTAAACAGAAGGACTGCCAACAAATAACCCAAACCCTGTGATCCAGAGTTCCCAAAAGGACTTATTTAGTATAGGGTTTGTGTGGACTTATTTCTGCCTAACTTCGTGACTTTTAAATTTTGAAAATGTCTCCCATGAAAAATTATAACCTTTTTTTAGATGCCTAAAAATGACTGTAAGAGATTTTAGATAGAGCAGATATGAAAAAATACAGCTCTTGGGACAGTTTGTCATTGTTTTGCTGGTGCAGTTGGTACCTGAGGGAAGGAATCTGTTTTTGACAAATGCATTTCCACTGCAGAGTTGCCTCTGGCCAGGAAAGGTTGAACAGTGATTCCACTGACTGTAAAATAATTGGTAGGTCCCTTGCTACTAGCAAGCTGTCTGTGAGTGTGGTTGTGTACTTTCAGAGACTTTCCCCACTGGAAAAGGCACTTCTACCTTGATAGCTTCTAGTAAGGTCTAGCACCCCTCAAGATCAGTCCAGTTGGTGATGAAGCAATGAGAAGATTTAAGCAGTGAGAGGTGACTCTTGACATGTCTCTGCTGCCAGGCTGTCTCCCTGAAGCCATCCTGGGTTGCCTCAGGATGAGGCAAGAAACACTCAGACACGACTTGGAAAGTTTGGTTGCATGCAGAAATGGAGAAACACATCCACTGCAAACACTGCTGTTACCTTCTGCAGCACACACTCCCCTGGCTAACAAGGACTCTGCCTGATTAGGATATGTTGGAGTCTACTTTGGACTGCCACGGAATCACAGAATGGTAGAGGTTGGAAGGAACCTCTGTAGATCATCAAGTCCAACTCCCTGCCAAGGTAGGTTCACTCAGAGACTGTCACACAGGATGTTTTTGAATGACTCCAGAGATGAAGGCTCCGCCACCTCTCTTGGCGGCGCCTGTTCCAGTCCTCTACCCCTCTCAATATGAAGAAGTTCTTCCTTGTGTTTACATTCCAGTTTGTGCCCAGTACCTCTTGTCCTGTTGCTAGGCACCACTGAAAAAGTACTGGTCCCATTTTCCTGACACCCACCCTTTAAATATTGATCACCATTTACGAGATCCCCCACAGTCTTCTCCAGGCTAAAAGGCCCCAAATCCCTCAGTCTTTCCTCATAAGAGAGGTATTTCAAACCCTAATCATCTGTGTAACCCTTTGCTGCACCCTCTCAAGGAGTTCTCTTTCCTTACAGTGTCCATAAATGGCATGCCATCCATTTAGTGTTTGATGTTTAATCTCCAAGTAGACTTTTAGTCTCACAGTTAAGGTTGCTAATGATTGATTAATCCACCTTAGTATGGACAGAGCACACCAGGCAGTTAGAAGAAAATTGCAATCCTTTCTTGGATGCCACGTTTCATAAAATGTGCTGTCTGGGGCACAAAGGAACAGCAGAGCCTCTGTTTCAAGTGTTGACCCTGAACTAATTAGAACAGGTCCTCCTTCATTCCATCTCAAGAGGTGAAAAAGAAAATTCAGAAAAGGTTTTCAAAGGAGTAGTTCTGTCCAGTGTGGTGTGGTATGGGCTTTTTTCTTTTGACTTGGTTGGTTGGTTTTGGGGTTGTTTTTGGTGGTGGTGGTAGGGTTTTAGAGTGGGTTTTTTGTCCATTCTGGTTTGGTTAGGTTTTTGGTTTTTTCTTTTTTTTAAGGAATAGGAC
Source organism: Psilopogon haemacephalus (assembly GCA_013396835.1). Classification (NCBI taxonomy): domain Eukaryota; kingdom Metazoa; phylum Chordata; class Aves; order Piciformes; family Megalaimidae; genus Psilopogon; species Psilopogon haemacephalus. Next base: position 228,312 of record VWZI01014440.1, read on the forward strand.
TTTCTGTAAATTTACTATGCTCTGCAGCCATGAGGAATTATTCACAGGTATCCAAAGTGTCCCTGGAGGTATTTAGGAAATGTGTGGCCATGGCACTTTGGAATATGGTTTGACACCCACAATGGTGTAAGTTCAACAGTTGGACTTGATGATATTAGAGGTCTTCTCCAAGCTAAGAAATTCTATTTGTCAGCGTGCATGTGTACAATAATGAGTTTTGTCCTGAGGTTTGTTCAGGTTTCTTATTTGAATCTATTCCTGATGGTCAACACAAGGCTGTTCTGCATCCTGTCCATTTAAAAGATTCAGATATTAGGAAATCAGTATCTAGGGAACCGGAAATTGTGCAGTGGCAAGATTTTGCTGTTCTGCCATCAGCAAATCTGACTTCTTTGCAAATGGAAGTCAATTTGCCCTTACAACTACATGCATTCATTTATCCAAACTGCTTGGTGTTTGCTCCATGAACATCTGGAAGGAAGAGGAGGGTGGATGTGGGGATAAACACTTTCAAAAGAAACAATCAGGAATCAGAGCTTTTGCATTTAAAGCAGCATTGCTCTGAAGCTGGAGACTGATGCAGTTTCAGGCTACTCAAATTCTAATGCTACCATGTCTCTTTAGGTTTCGATGGCAGTTAACATAAATATTAATGACAATTTCATTAAAACTGGATTTCATACCAAAGTGAATTATTCTTATTTGTTCCCTTGTGCTAAGTGCCACTGCCTGTTGAATGCTTGCAATGCCATGCAAAATTACCATGCATGGCAACCACTTCATTATGTGTGTGAAGAACCAAAACATTGTACAGCTTACAGGCATTTGCACAGAGCTGGACCTCACTCTTCTGCAGAAAAGGGTGAGAGTGTCACAGAAGTGTTAAAGAATCATAGAATTGTTTCAATTAGAAAAGACCTCCAAAATCACCTAGTCCAGCCAGCAATCTAACACAACCACAGCCATTAAATCATATCCAGAGGTGCCATTACCACGTTTCCTGGACATCTCCAGAGATGGTGATTCCACCACTTTCCTGGTCAACCTGACCATTCTTTCTATAAAGAATTTTTTCCTAATAGAGAAAGCTGAAGGACAAGTAGGATAGAAGATGCACGGAAAACTTGCATATTTTTAGTGAAATATAGAGCTGTGCCAGTTCAGTTCCAGCTCAAATATTTTTTTCTTTTTTTTAATCTCATTTTTTCCTCCTTTCCCCTTTTTTTTCCTCCTTCTTTCCTCTTTTTTTTTTAACTTCATTTTTCTAAAAGCTTTTTTATTTTCTCCTGTTCTTTTCTTTTTTTTTTTAAATCTCTCTTTTATTCCTCCTATATTTTTTTCTTTCTTCTTTTCATACTCTGTTCTATTTCTTCTCATTCAGCAGTCAAGCTGAAGAAGATCACTATGATTTTTGAGAGTGCACACTTTTGGGACTGCTCAAAGTACCTTGCTGAACTTTGAATTCTCATTTTGAGGCCCAAGCACTTTTGAACTATGAAGCTGGTAAAACAGTCTGTTAATTAAGGACATGGAATTGCTGCAGGATGTCTAGAGAAGGGCTTTGAAGCTGATGAATGGCCTGAAGAATAAGCCTTATGAGGAGCAGTTGAAGGAACTGGGGTTGTTTAGTCTGGAGAAGACTGGGGAAACCTCACTCCTTTCTACAATTCCATGGAGGTTGGAGTGAAGTGAGGGATTCACAGGATCACAGGATGTTAGGGATTGGAAGGGACCTCCATAGATCATCAAGTCCAACCCCACTACCAGAGCTTGACCATCTGAACAGAATCTAGCTCAGATCACACAGAAACACATCCAGACGGGTCTTGAAAGTCTCCAGAGAAGGAGACTCCACAACCTCTCTGGGCAGCCTGTTCCAGCACTCCATGACCCTTACAGTAAAGAAGTGCTTCCTCATGTTGAGATGGAACTTTCTGTGCTGTAGTTTATACCCACTACTCCTTGTCCTATCACAGGGCACAACTGAGCAGAGCCTGTCCCCTCCCTCTTGACATCCAGCCCTAATATTTATAAACATAGATTAGATCCCCTCTAAGTCTTCTCTTCACCAGACCTGGTCTCACCAGGGCAGAGAAGAGGGGGAGGAGAACCTCCCTCAATCTGTTGGGCATACTCCTCTTAATGTACCTCAGGATCCCATTGGCCATTTTAGCCACAAGGGCACATTTGCTATTGCATGGATAGTTTGTTGTCCACCAGGAATCCTAGGTCCTTCTCAATGGGGCATCTTTCCAGCAGATCACCTCCCAACCTGTAATGGTGCAGTTTATTATTCCTTCCCAGGTACAGGACTCTGCACTTATTCTTGTTGAACCTCATTAGCTTCCTCTTTGCCCAGCTCTCCAGTCTATCCAAGTCTTGCTGAATGGCTGCACAGCCTCCAAGTGTGGCAGCCAAGCCTATCAGCTTGGTATCATCAGCAAACTTGCTGAGCAGACTATGTCTCTTCATTAATGTCACTGATGAAGATGTTAAACAGGGCCAGACCCAGCAGTGATCCTTGGGGAACTCCACTAGTTACAGATCTCCAGCTGGACTTGGCACCATTGATCACCGCTGGGTTGGTCTCTTCTCCTTAGTATCAGATGGCAGAATGAGTGGAAATGTCCTGAAACTGTGCCAGGTGAGGTTTAGGTTGGATATTAGGAAATTCTGTTTTCCTGCAAGAGTGGTCAGGCATTGGAACAGACTGCCCAGGGAGGTGGTGGAGTCATCATCCCTGGATATGTTCAAGAAACTTGTGGACATGGCACTTTGGGATATGGTGTAGTGGCCATGGTGGTGTTAGGTTGATGGCTGGAATCGATGATCTTAAAGGATTTTTTCCAACTGAAACAATTCTATATTTCTCCTAAATTAGAAATTAGCCAAGTATTATAATGAGCATGCATTTCTGTTTTTGCAATCAGCTACAAGCTGCACTAAAAAGCTTGGTAGATCATGAAGTCCCCTCCACTTTTTTTTTTTTTTTTCCCCCTCTTATTTTACTATTTATTGTCCTGGGTTTCTACCTGGCCAATGTGTGTCATGACAAAAACAAAATTAATTTCTAGCTATCTGATTAATATCAGGATTTTAGGATGTTTTTCATATTATATATCTTGTGTTTATGTAGAACTTGTTGATGAGCAGGCTGGTATTTTTCACTTCTGTAATAGCTTTACTGTAAATGATTCCTTGACAGAAAACATATAAATACTAAGATTCCCAGCACGATGATGTCATAACACCTATAAATACTCAAAGCATAGAAATGCATCCTTCTAAATGGAGAGTTTATAGTACTCTCCTGGATACCTTCCAGACAAAGGATGAGCAGTTCATAATTTGCTTTTGACAGAATGAATAGGAAATCCATGATGCCTATCAAGTTCTGTAGAGACCCAGACAGCCAGATCCATATGCCATGCTTTGCCTTGTACATGTTGGAAGCACTAGCAGACTTAATTGTTATACCCTGGAGAATCTTCAAAACTACTTTTGGCAAATAGAAGTGATATTAACAAGGCAAAGATGTCTCAGTACATTTACTAGGTGATTACTGCTGTTTCAACAGAAGTAAATTATTATGTTTATTCATGGAATCATGGAATGGTACAGGTCAGAAAGCATTTCCAGAGATTATTGAGTCCAACCCCTCTTACCAAAGCATTCGTCTATGATGCTTCCACAGGAACAGAAACCAAGCTGTATGTTTAAATTATTTGATTTTTTATTTTCATGAAAAAAAAACCAACAAACTATTTGAGGGAGGACTAATGACAGAGAAGGGGAAAGAAGGAATCAGGTTTGGATAGTGCTATGGAGACAGTCAAGTTGCATAGTTTATCATTAACTCTGTTTCAGAAATAACATATAAAACCACAAGGTTTTTGGTCTGTGTATACAAGTGATTTATATCACATACTCTGTGTGGTAGCATATGCAGTCTCCAAATGTTTCATCTGTGTCTAGGCATTCCAGGTTTTAAATCGCAGCAACATGTTGAGCAAAGAAAGGTTTTACCATATAACCTCCACGGATTTGTCTATTTACAAAATGTTAAGTACCCTGTCTCCTTCCTCTCATTCAAGCTTCCTTTTTTCTCCCTGTTTCTTCTCACCTTTTTTCCAAGACATTATCAGTGAGCACTGAAGTTACGTGTCCCTTGTATTCATTTACTTTGGTAGTATGTGGCTGAAGGGAACTAAATGAACCATACTATATTCAGCATAAAAATCTTCAAACTCAAGCAGTTCATGACAATGAAACAGAGTCTTTGCTTTTTCCTAGTTAAACCCATCCAGTTTGGGCAACATTAACCCAAGCTTTTTAATCCTGAACTTCATTTGAAGACAAGTAGATGTCATCCTGACTTCTTGTATTAAGGGTCAGTGTGTGTAATGTGACCACTGATGTACTGAATTCTGTTTTGCTTACTTTCAGCTGGACAATCCTCTAAAAGATGTATATAATATTGAAAACTGAAAAACTTTAATTTTTTTTTTTTTTTTTTGAGATTCAGCTGATAATAGCAGTAAGATGCTGCTTTCCCCATAATGTACAGGAGAACAGAACAGAAACTGCAAAATCCAATCCATCATTCTGTGTTCAGGGAAGCTGGTGAAGGGTCTAACAGCAAGCATTATGAGGAGCAGCTGAGGGAACTGGAATTGTTTTATCTAGAGAAGAGAGAGCTTGGGGGAGAACTCATTGCTCTCTGCAACTACCTGAAAGAAGGTTGTAATGGGGTGGAGGTTGGTCTCTTCTTCCTAGCATCAGGTGATAGAGTGAGGGGTAACGGCCTGAAGTGGTGCCATGAGAGGTTTGGGTTGGATGTTAGAAAAAAAAATATATAGAGTGGTCAGACTTTGGAATGTGCTGCCCAGAGAGGTAGTGGAGTCACCGCACCTGGAGGTGTTCAAGAAATGTGTGGACTTGGCACTTCAGGACATGCTTCTTGTCCCCATATCTTTATGAGACCACATCTGGAATATTGCATCCAGCTCTGGCCTCCTTAGTTCAAGAGAGACAGGGAACTGCTGGAGGTTATGAGGATGATGAAGGGCTCAGAACATTTATCTCATGAGGAAGCACTGAGACACATGATGTTTTTAGCCTGGAAAAGAGAAGACTTAGAGGGGATCTGATGAGCCTTAAAGGTGGGTGTCTAGAAGAAGGGGGCAGTTTCTTTTAGGTGGTGCCCTGTGAGAGGACAAGAGCAATGGACACAAACTGGAACACAGGACACAAAGAGGAACTTATATGGTGTGAGGGTGCTGGAGCAGGCTTCCCAGAGAGGCTGTGGATTCTTCTTCGCTGAAGACTTTCCAAACCCACCTGGACACAATCCTCTGTCCTGCCCTAGGTGATACTGCTTTGTTGGGGGTGGGGGTGTGGGAGGGATGGAGGCCAGATGATGTTCAGAAGTCCCTTCTAAACCCAACCAATTCTGTGGTACCGTGATTCCGAAAAAAGATGTGAAGTGAGGTGGTGCTAGAAATACTGTATGAAATTACCTCTGCCGGCTGTTTATTTCACTTTTTTCTTCTTTTTTAGAGTAACTTATCATTAGCTAACATTATAGAAACAACATGTTTATGACACTTATATATAGAAGCATGATTCCTATTGAGCAGCTCCCAGAGTAAAAGCACAATTCACAGCTGCAGCTGTAAGGGTTCAGTGCTTCTGCAAGCCACCTTTAGAGATGAACATGAAAATGGGGAGCAGAGGATGAGTAACCAGCAGTAGAATATCGAGACTAAGTGAGTTACTTAACTTGATGTAGTAACACCAATTCTAACAGCGTAAGAACTAATATTGTTTGGTTGTTTTTTCCTCTCCATTTCCCTCCATCCCTTCTGGCTGCAGAAGAATATGGAAACTCCAGGGAAGTTTCATAAATCTGGAGAGTTGAGAGGTTAGTGAGCAGAGAACTGGCCTACTCTTCTCATCATATCTGTGATTCTTCTTTACCCTTTGATCTTTGTTTCCACCATACACATAGAATCATAGAATTGTTTTGTTAGAAAAGACCTCTAAGATCACTGAGTCTAACCATCGATTATTGAGTTTATTATTTTCCTGATGTGCCAGCTCAACTTTTTCCTTCTTAATCTTCTTACCATATTACTTGTTTCCCTTGTTCAGCCTATTCTTGCTCTGGCTGCCTGGTGGTTGATTTTTTTATTGGCACATCTATAATGATAGAAAGAGCATATTTTTTAGCTCTGTGGAAAATTTCTACAGCTAACTTGAGACTCCTATTAGTCAGAAGAACACTTGGAGTAAAGGTGTCACAGCACTGCTGGAGATGGCATAGTTGCAAAGATAAAAATCAATGTAGAAGTTGGTGTCAGTGATAGGATGCTGTCTGGATTTCCAAATATTTCTAGACTTTGCCCCATTTGTCCTCCCTGGCTATGCCTCTTTGAAGCAGAAAAAAAAAAAGCTTGAGAAATTTTTTTTTAAACATTTCATTTCATGGCAGTAGGTGATTGGAACAGGTTGCCCAAGGAGGTGGTGAAGTCGTCATTCCTGGAGGTGTTCAAGAAATGTGTAGACATGACACTCTGTAACATGGTTTAATGGCCATGGTGGTTATGCTGAAGGTTGTACTCAATGATCTTAGAAGTCTTTTCCAACCAAAACAATTCTAAGATTCTATTATTCTATGTGCGTAAAATCTTTGTACATAAAATAGTATGAAGTGAATGTTGCTGGCAAGCCTTGGAAAACATGCTGTGTCTATTATTTAGCACAGTGGAGTATTCTATTGGTGTGATTGGTAGGAGACTCAAGAAGAGATAAAAGGTTTTAGAGGGTATTATCTCTCATGGTAACGTTTTGGAAATATCTCCCCTCAGTCAGATCAATTCCTTTGCAAATACAAAGTATTTACAGGCCAGAAATATTTGCAGGAGCCTTGGGGATAAACAATTTCTGTCAGCGATAATTTAGCAGTATCCAAAGAAGTGATACCATCTGATGAACCATAACCATCATCCCAAACACCCCCATAAATATTTTTGTGGAATTTTAACGAGGCAGTCCCAAGGGACCACCTTTCTGCCAGATATCCAAACAAAATACCACATGTGACTGCCTTTTTACTGCAGCACCTATCTAGATCATCTACTCTAGAATTGCACAGATGTACCTAATGCCAGAGGTTAGTGATGGGACTTGCATGGTATTATCTGGTGAAGCAATCATCAATCAGTATTCTTATGGCTACTTTCAGGTAAACTGAGAGAGGGGAAGAATAGGAAAAGATAAAAAAACATGAAACTGCTTATATATTTTTGTGATAAACACCTCTTGTCTGTGACTCTCAAGAAAAGACTAACACAGCACTCACCTCTCTAAAATCTCTTTTAAGGCCATTGTAGAGAGTAATGGGGTCTCCCCTCAACCTCCTCCTCTCCAGACTAAACCATCCCAGCTCTCACAGCATCTCCTCCTAAGACTTGTTCTCTATACACTTCACCAGTTTCATTGCCCTTCTCTAGACACGCTCCAGTGCTTCAATGTCCTTCTTGTATTGAGGGACCCAAAACTGAACACAGTAGTCTAGCAGTTAACTAGTAGAGGCCAAACAGAGGCTTTGGACAACACAATATCTTGCTGCAAAGTCTTTCCTTATAACCACCTATAATCACTTGGGAAAACTCATTCTACATAACTGTCATCATATGGTGATCATGCTTTTACTTACCATCTGCCATCGAAACATTAAGTTAATTGTCAGATATATTGGTCTCATAGCTCTGCAGCTGCCCATTTTTTAAGACCTTCATCTTGCATACTACTTGCTTTGCATCCATTCGCTCTGTATCTTGGAAGTCATGTAGCTCCACTTAATGCCTTTGAGTAACAATGGACAACAGCTCAGTAGAAAACTGCAGAAACACATAACTCTGACTACATAAGAGATGCAGTAAGATAGCAGCATCCAGAAAAACTGTATAGAGATGCATAATGCTGTGTTTGCATACATAATCACAAATACACTAAAGAAAAAAAAACAAAAAGATTTTTTTATTTTCAAAATCAGCTCCTTTCATGGTTTTGGGGTGTTGGCTGATTGGTTTGGTTTTGGGTTGGGTTTTTGGTTTTGTGTGTGTGCATTTGAGGTTTTTTAAATTTATTTCCAGTTTCCCCATGTGTAATTTCTAGCGTGATGAAATTCTTCACATCCTGGTACTGCATCTTCACCTGCATGATTTAATACAAGTTAGCCTTTCCTTTAACATTTAAGTCTTGATGGCTGGACAGGACAACCTTCAAGGTTTCCATCCAACACAATGCATTCTATGATTCTTTGATCTTATCCAAGTTTTATGTTGCTTGCACTCTGAATGTCTGGCTGAAGGGAAGGAACTGCCTTCTCTTACGTGCTCAGAATTTACTCTGTTTTCTCACAAAACAAAGTGAAGACATTGGAAATCTTGATTTCCATCTTAAACAACTCTTTCTTGATCATTTATGCCTTCTTGACCTGGTGATTAACCTGACCACAGCACCCAGCCATTCACTTCCTTTTGTATCTGTCAGTTCTTTTGGAAGCAGCTCTTCTGCTTCTCTGGCTGTGCAGGGATCAATAGGTCCAGGCTCTGGTGTGCATCTGTCTGTGTCATAAAGCTGATAAGAGAACTATATCAGACTTCAGGGTGTTTGTGGAGGGCAAGGTGTAGAACTGGAGCTACACAGTGAAGTAAAGGCATGGTGACCAAGAAAATATCTACTCCAGCAATTCTTAGAGAGCTGAGAGCAACTTAAGCCACTTCTGTCAGGGCTAGGACATTTTGGACAGAAAAAAAAGACTCAGTGTGCTGTTAGAGGTGGTTACAGAAAAATGTCATAGAACAATTTCACTTGGAAAAGACCTTCAAGATCACTGAGTACAACTATCAAGCTAATGCCACCATGACCATTAATATGCCCTGTCCACACATTCAATGAACACCTCCTGGGACAATGACTCTACTACTTCCATGGGTAGCCTGTTCCAATGTTTGACCACTCTTGTAGAAAAGATTTTTTCCCTAATCTCCAACTTAAACCTCCCCTGGCACAATTTCAGACTATTTAGTCTCATTCTATCACCTGATGCCAGAGAGAAGAGACTGACTGCCACCTCACTCCAATGTCTTTTCAAGGCAGTGGAAAGAGCAATGAGGTCTCCCCTCAGCCTCCTCTTCTCCAGACTAAACAATCCCAGTTCCTCCAGTTGCTTCTCATGAAACTTGTTCTTTAGACCCTTCACCAGCTTTAATGTCCTTTTTCGGACAAGCTCCAATACCTCAATGTCTTCCTTGTAGAGAGGGCCCAAAACTGAACCCAGTATTCAAGCTGCAGCCTCACCAGTGGCCAGTACAGTGGCACAATCACTTCTCTGCTCCTCCTGGTCACACTAGTATGATGTGCTTACTGTACTCTGATCCTTCTTTCAGATTTTTCTGACCTACTGAACAGCTTAACTACGGTGTGGGAAATTCATATTTCCATTGGTTTTGTTGAGGAATAGGAGGTAGTTCTGATCATATAGTTGATAGCATTGTGCTTTCTTTATATAGTGCCTGTACATCTGCACATCTGATAAGTCAGATGTTCAAACTCTACTCTACTTCCACTGCAGGCTATGTGCTTTGGAGAAAGTGTGAATTAAAGGTCTTAAGTTTGGGTGGAAAGGATCTTAAAGTTAATGTAACTCTATCCCCTGTGCCATGGGAAGGGACACATTCCACTACACCAGGTCACTGAAGGCTCTGTTGACCCTGGCCTTGAACACTTCCAAGAGGAAGTCATCTACAACTTCCCTGGACAACCTGTTCCAGTATCTCACCACTCTCAATGTAAGGAATTTCTTCCTAATATCCAGTCTAAATCTCCCTTCTTCCATCTTAAAGCCATTATCTCTTATCCTATCACAACAAACCCTTGTAAAAAGGCCCTTCTCAGCATTCTGGTAAGCCCCCTTCAGGTACTGGAATTTCTTTACTATTTGTTTACTATTGTTTATTATGTTTATCTTACAAACATATTTTATCACTCTGAAAGAAGGAAGGAGTATGTGTAAGTCTGCCTAGAAGAGGTTCTGATAGCTCCCTTCAGCCCCACCAAAACAGACCTTGAGTGCTGGGTAGTACTGATGGTTATTCTCAAGTTATCCACAAGACAAGCTCAATCAGTGATGCAATCCAAGCACCTTACTGTCACTTGATTTGAAAATATTTTGTTGCTCTCACTGGAAGAAGCTCGTAAAGTACATAATGGAAACTTTTAGTTGAGTCTTTATCATCCTGTTTATAGTGCATGGTTAAAATCAGTGAACCTATAACAAGTTTTGGATGGAAGTTTTCTTTCCTTTTGTAAAGACCAATCCTAAATATCCTTCTGGCATCCCAGCATAAGAAAGACATAGAAATGTTGGAGTTGGTCCAGAGGAGGGCCATAGAGGTGATCCAAGGGCTGGAGTGCCTCTGCTATGAGGATAGGCCGGGGGACCTGGGATAGTTCAGCCTAAAAAAGAAAAGACTCTGGAGGGACCTTATAACTGCCTTGCAACACCTGAGGGGAACTTGCACGAAGGCTGAAGTGAGACTTTTCATAAGAATGTTTAGCAATAGGATAAGGGGGAATGTTTTTTATGCTCAGAAAGAGTAGGTTTAGACTGGATCTTCGGTATGAGGTTGGTAAGACTGGAATAGATTGCCAGAGAGGCTGTGGATGCTCCCTACCTGGAGGTGTTCAAAGACAGCTTGGATGAGGCCTTGAGCAACCCGGTCTACTGGGAAGCATCCTTGTCCTTAGAAGGAGGTTGGAACTAGATGATCTTTAAGGTCTCTTCCAACACAAACCATTTGATTCTAGGAATCAAAGAATCTAGGATCTATAAAAGTAGTTAATGGAAACTTTTACTGAAGACTTTAAAAATCTGTTATGCATGGTTAAAAACAGTGAACTAGGCTTAGAGGGCAATCTTCTTTCCTTTCATGAAGATTGATCCACAATATCCTACATGAGCTTTGTATTTTTGCAGTGTTTTGCACAACCTTTTTTGGTTTTTTATTCAGCTTCACTGATATGAGTGATTCTCTGAATTAAAAGTGAGATAATACTAGATTTGCATGGAAGAAACATTGCTTTAGAACAGGAGAGGAAGAATAATTGAACGAGATGTTCACTGACATTTTCATATCAAACAAAGTAATGCTCTGTGACTGTGCCAGCAAATATTATTTTCCAGCTCTGTCAAACAATGCTTCTAATGTAGCAGTGAGCTAAGTATTAATCTTCGGTCGATGACTACACTCCTGTTTTTCTGGTCCCTGTCCCTGGTGAGTCCAGTCAACAGTTTCTTTGGCCTCACATATCACTGTTGAAAGAGCATGTGTTCTTGGGGCCTTATCAGTTTGCAGCCTGACAGAAAGTATTTTAGCTTATCTGTGCTCTCCAGTGGCTCCACAAACCAGCAGACTGTGTTGGGTGTTTTTAGGATGCCTGCTTTGGCATCCAGGTTAATTGGATGGTTCTCCATAGTATTGGCAGTAGGCAACAGAGTCCTCTCTTTCGTCTCTTTCTCTTTTGTCTGACTTTATGGTTTTCTTTCCTGCAGCAGATCTTCTGTAGCTGAGATATCTTTGCATATTCCTTGGCATGGAAAGCAGAGATGTGCCTGTGTTCTGGCATCTGCACTCCTGCTTAGCCTGCGAATCTGTGCATCGCTGTAAAGCTGCTGTTTCTCATCCTCTGGTTTATCTAATTTTTTTTAATCTCATCTTCTGTCATTGAGGACAGACTTTTTAGCAGGGCTTTAGACCAGCATTAGGATGAGAGGGAATGGATTTAAGCTAGAAGAGGGTAGATGTAGAATGGATATTAGGAGGGTGGATATTTACAGTGAGGGTGGTGAGACACTGGAACTCATTGTCCAAGGAGGTTGTGGATGCTCCCTCCCTGAAGGTATTAAGGCTGAATTGACAGGGTCTTGAGCAGTCTGGTCTACTGGGAGGTGTCCCTGCCCATGACAGGGAAGTTGGAACTGGATAATCTTTAAGACCCCTTCCAAACATTCTATGATTTTTTAGTTGTTTTTTTTTTTCAACAAATCTGTAGGTACAACAGCACTGAAGCACATAGCCATAGATGCAGTACACTTCTCCTTCCTAATGAATCTGGCCTGTGCCTCAATGGTGTAACCTTTTTCTTTTCCTGCAAAACTCTTGTTTTCTTTCCTAATCCACTGTATACAAAATGTGCACCCTAAGAACATTTTCTCATCTCTCACCATTACTGGATAGCTCCTGCTGTTTCTCACCTTATGAACAGGATGCTGCTTCTAGCCTGTCTCTTTTTTCCCCCCTTTCTTTGTTTTCCCCTACTCAGTTCCCTGAAGTGCCATGTAATGAACAGAGTTAGAGGCAGAAAAAGACCATCTTTGACCTGAAATATTGTTTCCTACAGTATATTTTTTACTACTTCACTGAGTCTTGTTCTAAACATCTCACAAGATGGGATTCCTTCTGGAGACAGTTCTGCGGTGCAATTCATCTTGCTTCTCTTCCCTGCTGTTCAGCCTCAATGGTCCATTTTTTTAAATGGCTTCCCATTACTTATAGTTATATCCTCTTAGACCATTCACGCACCATTGCGCTATCTTTTTGCTTTCTACACTTCCCCATGCCCTTTCAATTCTACTGCTGACATTTTTATGCCTGATTCATTGTAACTGTGCCAAGTTGCATATTGTTGGGGTCAAATTTGCCTCCAAGTTGGTAACTTGGTGCAGAGGTGTAATAGAGCAAAACTGACACATGGCAGCATGCAAGTCTTAACTGTTCTTTTAACTTTTTGAGTACCCAGCTCCTTTCTGTTTCCATCTACTCACCCACTCATCTGTTAATGTCTTTCCAGTTGCACTTCAGTCAGTTCCCTGTCACACTAATAGCAGTTTTTCTCTTTCTGCCAGCTTCCTGCTGTAAGGTACAAAGTGGACTTCACAGAGCTTTCAATTTCTCATGGCCACGAACCTGCCTATTTTAAAAGTAGCCTAATTTTAACAATTTGCCAGTAGCCTTCAGTCTCCAGAGTTATCATAATTGCTTTTAAGTGTATTTAGAATAAAACTAAAATCCAGCCTAAATGACAGCCTGCAAGATTCCAGATGAGTGATAAGCATGTTTGTCTTAAGAACTATTAACATTTATTCTATCAGTAGTGTTTTCTCACTTGAGATTTTTATCAAGCGGAAAAAAACCCACATTCTTAATGCTTCTGGAGTAGCAAATAGAATTTGGCTTTTACTCCATGTTCCTTATTCTCCCTGTTTAATTTATTCACATCTAATCTAAAGGCAAAAGCATCAATCACAGACTATTTGAGCCTTTGATAAAAATTAAAAACATAATGACATAAAAGATGAAGCTAGCAAATCATCTGCTGCAACTGCTGTCTTAGTCTATATCAAGCTACTCCATAGCCCTGTCTCAAAATGCATTGTAAAGACAGAATTTTAAAAAGTAGCACCGAGTGGAAATGAAGGAAATTGGAATAATTTCCCAATTTGATATAAAAGTCTTTACAGTTCTTGGTATATTACAAGATTTTACTGGTCTTGTTTGTCCCTTAGGGACGACAACACGAAGGACAAGGTGCAGATATTTTGGCAGAAGCTTGACACATGAAGGAAGAAAACAAAGCTGCGAACTCTCACTCATCTTTGCTTTGTGTGACCTCTGTTAAACTAGCCTTCCAAACTCAGCAGAAATAGATTGATGCAGGCATTATGGCAGAGTGAATAATAGAATTGTTTCAGTTGGAAAAGATCTCTAATATAATTGAATCCAACCAGATATGCATTTGTAAATGATGTTCGCAGTTTTTTGGCCACTCAGATATTATAGGGAGAAGAGCCATTGAAGGTATTGATGTAGAATGATCCAGATCAGGCTCTAGAAAGCATGAGGAGAGACTGGACTCTTCAGCTGTATAAGAATAATTAAATCCTTGCAACATATTTTCAACTAATTACCCCCTCTACCACCAGGCAGGTAAAATATTTTAATTGTGGGCTTGAAAATTTATGGCTGTGTGTGGTGAGCATAGAGTGTTGTGGATCACTTGGAAGAGAAATGAATAAATTCATCAGATAACTTGTCCTGAATGTTTTGAGACCAAATGCCTAGATGTAATTAGTGACTATATGACAGATTATAGAATTGTATTGGCTGGAAAAGACATGTAACACCTTCAAGTCCAACTGTCAACCTAACACTGCCATGGCCGTTAAACCATGTCCCAAAGTGCCATGGCCACACATTTCTTGAACACCTCCAGGAACAACGACTACACCACCTCCCTGGGCAGCTTGTTCCAATGCCTGACCACTCATTCAGGAATGAAATATTTCCTAACATGCAACCTATCCTCCCTTGACACAATTTCAGGTTATTTTTTGTCGTTCTATCTGGTATCATACAATGATGTGAGGTTTGGTTTTAAATTTTTACTCTGGGAGACTTAATATGAGACAAAAGATCAGGAACTACTGTGAGAAGTATTTTGGTACAGCCTGAATAATAATCTTGTGAGACATGGAAGATTAGATGCTAACTGCTAGTTGCCATGGACAGGATATGAATATACTCAGCAGCAGCTATATGCATCTATCTTGGTGAGAGTTGGCAACTTTAAAAGGAACCCTCAAATTTTGGACTAACTGAGGAATATCCTATGAAGGTTACTCTCATGCAAGGATAGAAGGTGTCTCTGCTCCAGATTTTTCCTCCAGAGTATGTTGCTATAGAATATTCTTCTATATATTCTAGTGCTACAAATATGATTAGGGGATTGTAGCATCTGAGGAAACAAATGAGAGAACTGGGTCTTTTTATTCTGAAAAAGAGATGACAGAAGAGGGATCTCATCAAACCTGATCAATACTTCACAGGTGCCAGGGCGATGGGACCAGTCTTTTTTCAGTGATACCCAATGACAGGACAAGGGGTAACAGGCACAAACTTGAATATGTTATTTAAGGGTGGTGGAGACGTGGAACAGGCTGCCCAGAGAAATGGTGGATCTCCATCTCTGCAGACATTACAAACCTGCCTGTGTGACCTTCTCCTGGTGAACCTGTTTTGGCAGGGGGGGTTGGACTCAGTGATGCCCAGAGGTCAGTTTCAATGCCTCCTGTTCTGTGATTCTGTGATTCTTTCATGAGTGTAGTAATATACTGTATATCAATATATCAATAGCTTTCAAAATGCATAAAAATACAGGAAGATCTCTTCTTAGTAGTATATGAATTTTAGTAGCATGCTACCTCTTTATCTCTTTTCTTTCTTAGGCTTAGAGTGTTTTGTGCAGTGTGGATTGTTTTTTTAGGTGGTTCTTGTTTGTTAGTTTTTTTCTTTTCACCCTCAATCCCTCATTTGGAAAGTATCAGGCAATTGTCTTTGTTGACAAGAAATACGAAAGAGAGAGAAGATGATTCATGAGCCAACCAGATTTCTATCCTTCACCTATATGTAATAAGCCTGGGGCTTAGATGTTGCAAGAGAACAGTTACTGATCATCGGCAGTCTCCTGCCCTGATACTTTAGAGCATCAAGTCCTTACTTTTGTCCGTAAAATAACAGTGAGAAAGATCTAAGTAAACTTGATTGAGTGGTGTATAATTTCCCAACATACTGGATATATCATCCTGTGGGAGCCATCTCAGGGTGTAAAAACAAATCTCTGACATATTTAAAAGGTTTGAAATTGAGTAGTACTTAGTGAGTCAGTCGATCATTTACCTGTTTCTGCTGGAGGTATATTAGTGTCTGCTTTGATATGCTGGGGGTTTCACTGGGATACACCGGTCAAATGCAATGCATCCATAGGTACTGAAAGCTGTGTTTGTCCTGCTGTTACTTAACACACTCTAATTACATAATAGAAAGTATAATATAAATCAAGCATATCACATACGGCTCTTTTACTTTGAGTTTGAAGACTGTGTCATTAATTTTATTTTAAAATTCTGACTTCTGAAGATCCAACTCCACTACCAAAGCAGAATCATCTAGGGCTGGACACAGAGGAATGTGCCCAGGTGGGTTTTGAAAGTCTCAGAGAAAGAGACTGTACAGCCTTTCTGGGCAGCTTGCTCCAGGGCTCCAGCAACCTCACAGGAAAGAAATTTTTCCTCATGTTGAGGTGGAACTTCTGGTGTTCCAATTTCTCTCTTTTATCCCTCATCCTTCCACAGGGTGCCAGTGAAAAGAGACTGGCCCCTTCTTCTTGACACCCACCTTTAAGATATTTGTAAACATTGATCAGATCACCTCTCAGCCTTCCTTTGTCTAAGCTGAACAGCCCCAAGTCTCTCAGCCTTTTCTCATAAGAGAGATGTTCCAATCCCTTAATCATCACCATAGAATGATCTGAGGCTATGAAGCACACACATTCCGTTTACTTTTTTTTTTTCTTGGATTTTGCTTTGTGATATTTGAGTCACTTTTTTTTTTCTTTACTTTTCCAAAAGATGTTAGAAAAAGAGTTTCAGTAACTCAACAGTTGAGAAATCAGCAATAGTATCTCCAGTTCTTTTGTCTTCCCCCTTCTGCAATCACCTGGTTGCCTTCGCCTCTATTGCCCATCGGGGGTCTCTTAACAAAATGGATAGCATCTGTCTCTTTCCTGGGAATGTCTGTCTTCCTTTTAATGCTACTTTTATCTCACTTTAATTCACATTATGTTTCATTTGGTTACAATATCAGACAGTGCACCAGAAGCACCACAAACATCTCTTACACAAGGCATATACATCTCTTTTATAGTGACCAGAAACCACTGTCTGCTGAGGTGCATGTTTTGAATTACCTGCTGACAGATGGGAATTGTACAACTCTCTGAACCTGGGCTATTATTATATACTGCTTCTTATAGAAAAAAAAACAAAACAAAACAAAACAAAACAAAACAAAACAAAAAAAAAAAAAAAACCAACAAACCAAACTTAAAAAAATCCAAAGCAAAACACCAAAACCCCAAAATAAGAAAAACAAACCAAAACAGAACAAGACACACACACAAGACAAAACAAAACCAAACCAGAAATAATACCAAAACAAAAATACTGTTTTCTTCATAACTTAAGAAAAAACCCCTTTATGTACACTTTGAAGAAGAAAAATATAAATGGCAATGCCACAAATGAAGATCTTGTTCTGTTCTTCATACTATTCTGTACTGAAATTTTATAGGGCTTTAAAAATTCTGTTGTGGTTGCATTTGCATATCTCGTTTTGCAACTGAGAGATTTAATTTGCTAACCACTCTAAATGTTGCAAATATTTTTAAAATATTAATTTTATAAAAGAATTATCAGAAATTATATTGCTTGTTGAAATTAGTGTTTTCTCATCTTGGTCATCTTAGCTAGTGCCTCCGTGTCCGTTTCTCCATTTTTTCTTTTCTTTTTTTTTCCCTCCATTTTATTTTTTTTCTGCCCTAGGTCTCTTGTTTATGATTAAAAAAAAAAAAAAAAGCAATAAATGTAGTTTCTTAGCTCTTAAAATGTGCATATGTCACAATATTTAAGTGCTTCCACCATTTTAGCCATACACTTTACTAATTCACTTGAATAAAGTTTATTATACACTTAAAAGCTCTGACTGGATTAGTGCCTGTCAGCAGGTGATTTTTTTTTTTACTTGCTATGTAATGGTGGGCTGTTTTCTTAAGGATTCTCACCTGGTAGTGATGCCTGAAGCTCAAAACCACCATGCTGCCTCTTCCTTAATGTTATGATAGAATTGCAGTCCAAAACTGAGGCTTCAGGTTAGTGCCACAGAATGTACAAATTACCAAAAAGAAAACTTCTTTCAATTCAATAATTTAATGGCAAGTTGGTTTAATGCCTTATATCTGATGGGTTCTTATATCTGGGTAGCTATTGAGCAACAGGTAAGATATTACTGACCCTGCCCTATCTGAAAGATGATATATAATGACAGTGGCTCTAAAGATGCATGAAAGAGATACTACTGTGATATTTCTTTTATTCTGGTGTGATGATATACCTTTTTTTCAGTGCCAATTTTAAAGGTTTGTAGCTGGAGTGTGGAATTCCACTCTGAACTGAAAACTGTTTTTTGTAATACACTTCCTTGTCCAAAGGCTCCTTTATAATTTCCCAATTTAAGGATACTAGATTAATAGAATCATAGAATGATTTGTGTTGGGAGGGGCTGTGGTAGTTTAGAGCTAGCACTCTAGCCAAATCCTAAATTGTAAACAACAAGTAGGAACTTTCTGGACATTTTTTTAATAGAAAGCAAAGAGAAAAGAAGCTTGGTTATAGAAGAAATAATATAGATAAAAGTCTGTATCATTTCATTCATTTGCTGGACTAGTATATAATTTGTTGTACAAAATGTTCTCTCTGATGCTTCTTGCCTCCTCCTCCCTCTTCTGATTTTCTGCACTGGCTGATCTTCCAGGCTACGCTAATCCTGGCTGAGTAGGTAACAGCTGGGGCCTGGATTTCTCTCTGGAGGGTGAAGAAAGTGGCTGTTAGCCCCATCTGGGTTTGTCTGGGGCGGGAGGGGCAGGTATCTCTCTGTTATTTCTAAATTGTAAGTAATTGTAAATATATGTAAGTATATTTTGTATATATGCATTGTATTATATGCTTTTAGATTTTACCTTGCTATAAATATATAGCTTTATCTTACTTTCAAACCTTCTGAGCTAATCTGGTGATTTTATTTTGGGGGATAACTTTAACCCCATCACAGGGACCTTGAAGATCATCTAGTTCCAAACCCCCTCCACAGGCAGGAACAGCTTCCATTAGATCAAGTTGCTCAAGGCCTGATTCAACCTGGCCTTTGAACACCTCCAGGGAGGGGGGTGTTTAATATATTTAATAATTTTTAGCTGGGTATGAATTACAGGTGTTGTGATTTCATTTTTAGTTAACTCAAAAATGCTATGATCTAGTTTTTCAATGGAGAACAGCTCCTGATAGTTGTTTATAGAATCATAGAATTGGTCAGGGTTGGAAGGGACCACAAGGATCATCTAGTTCCAACCCATCTGCCATGCCCAGGGACACCTTACCCTAGATTAGGCTGCCCACAGCCTCATCCAGCCTGGCCTTAAACACCTCCAGGGAAGTGGCCCCAGCCACCCCCTTGGGCAACCCATTCCAGGGCCTCATCACTCTCATGGTGAAGAACTTCCTCCTCACATTCAATCTGAATTTCCCCACCTCCAGCTTTGCTCCATTCCCCCTAGTCCTGTCTACCTGATAGCCTAAAAAGTCCCTCCCCAGCTTTTTTGTAGCCCCCTTCAGATACTGGAAGGCCACAATAAGGTCACCTGAGAGCCTCCTCTTCTCCAAACTGAACAGCCCCAACTCCCTCAGTCTCTCCTCATAGGAGAGGTGCTCCAGCCCTCTGATCATCCTTGTGGCCCTTCTCTGGAACATGCTCCAGCATGTCCACATCCCTCTTTTAATAGGGGCTCCAAAATTGGACGCAGTACTCCAGGTGGGGTCTCACCAGGGTGGAGTAGAGGGGGAGAATCACCTCCCTCGACCTGCTGGCCACACTTCTGATGCAGCTCAGGATCTGGTTGGCTTTCTGGGCTGCAAGTGCACACTGCTTGCTCATGTTGAGTTTCTCGTCCACCCTCAAGTCCCTCTCCTCAGAGCAGCTCTCCAGCCACTCACTGCCCAGCCTGTATTTGTGCTTGGGATTGCCTCAATCCTGATGCAGGACCTTTCACTTGGCCTTGTTGAACCTCATGAGGTTGGCTTGCACCCACCTCTCCAGCCTGTCCAGATCCCTCTGAATGGCATCCCTGCCCTCCAGCCTGTCTGCTGCACCACACAGCTTGGTGTCATCAGCAAACTTGCTGAGGGTTCACTCAATCACAGAATCACAGAATTTCTTAGATTGGAAAACACCTTCAGGATTATTGAGTCCAATCATTAGTTTCACACTGACAAGTCCTTGACTAAAGCAAATCACTCAGCACATCTAATCACTATGAATCACTATGGTTGGAAGGGACCACCAGGGTCATCCAGTCCAACTTTCATCCCAGCATCCTTAATCACCACACCAGAGCCTCAAGTGCCTCATCCACTCTTTTTTTTGAACACCTTCAGGGATGGTGATTCCATCACCTCCCTGGGCAGCCTGTTCCAGTGCCTGACCACTCACTCAGTAAAGAACTTCCTCCAAACATTCAATCTAAACCTCCCCTGATGTAACTTGAAGCCATTTCCTATTGTCCTATCATTAGTAATTTGGAGGAAGTGACCAGCACCAGCCTCACTACAACCTCCTTTTAGGTAGTTGCAAAGGGCAATAAGGTCCCCTCCAGCCTCCTCTTCTCCTGACTAAACAACCCCAGCTCCCCTAACCACTCCTCGTAGGTCATGTTTTCCAGACCTCTCACCAGCCTTTTTGCCTTCTCTGCATCCGCTCCAGCACCTCAATGTCCCTCCTAAACTGTGATGACCAAAACTGGACACAGTACTCGAGGTGTGGTCTCACGAGTGCTGAGTACAAGGACATGATCACCTCCCTACTCCTGCTAGTCATACCATTTCTGATACAGGCCTTCTTGGCCAATGCCCCTGTCTATGTCTCTGACAAAGGTGTTGAACAAGACTGGTCCCAGAACTGATCCCTGAGGGACTCCACTTGTCACTGGCCTCCACTTGGACATGGACCTATTGACAGCCACTCTTTGGGTGCAGCCATCAGCCAGTTCTTTATCCATCTAGTGGTCCACCCATCAAACCCATGCTTCACAGCTTGGAGACCAGGATGTGTTGCAGGACAGTGTCAAAGTTATAATTCATTCTTGCATAAAACATTAAACCCATTTTCAGACATATAGAATGGCTTGAGTTTGAAGAGACCTTAAAGATCATCTAGTTCCAACCCCCATGACATCAGCAGGGACACCTTCCATTAGACCAGGTTGCTCAAGGTCTCATCCAGCCTGGTATTTAACACTTTCAGAATGAGACATTCACAACATCTTTGGGCACAATCTCTCACGTTGTTTGTGGCTGAGCTTGTGATCCAATAAAGCACTTCTATACCCATAAAAGTTAGCATTTATATAGAATTTAAAAAATGAATACAGCTAGAATGGAGTTAAAAGAGCAGTTAAATGGAGGAGTTATTGCACTTGTGTTGTCATTGCATTTCTTCACTGGTATAATGAGACGATAGGTTGCCTTTAGTACATTCATCATATAAGCAAAAACATTTCAAATTCTGCCACTTTATTGTATCTATCTGAATGTGTAGATCTTTAGAGTATGAAATGAGGCTAGTTTCTAGCTTTAGAGAAGGATCGAATCTGGACAACATTTCAGAATCACAGAACTTTAGAGGTTGGTAGGGACCTCCAGAAATCATAGAGTCCAACCTCTTTGCCAAGGCAGGATCCCTTAGGGTAGTTTGCTCAGGAATGCATCCAGGCAGGTTTTGAAATTCTCCAGAGTAGAGGAGGAGAAGAACATCCCTAGGTCTGCTGGACACAACCCAGGATGCCATTGGCTTACTTGGCCACAAGCGCACATAGCTGGCCCATGAAGAACTTGCTGTCCACCAAGACTCCAAGGTCTTTCTCCATAGAGCTGATTTCCAGCAGGGCAGTCCCCAACCTGTACTGGTGCCTGTTGTTACTCTTCTCCAGATGCAGCACCCTGCACTGGTCCTTGTTGAGCTTCACATAGTTAGCCTTCATTCATCACTCCAGCCTGTATTCTGTAAGACTGTGAGATTGTCACAGAGCAGGAGCTGAGAAAAGGACATTCCATGTTGTGAATGGTTTCTTGGTGTGTTGGATAAGGTTGCTGGTTAGCTCTGAGATTTAATTTTCAGCTTATCTGTCTAGGATTTGTAGAATCATATGGTATAAAGCAAAAAGTTGATTAAAGCTGGAAGAGGGTAGACTCAGACTGGGTATTAAAAAGAAATTATTTACAGTGAGTGTGGCAAGACACTGGAAGAAGTCTCCCTCAAGGTGATTGAGGCCAGGTTGGACAAGGCCTTGAAAAACCTGGTCTATAAAAGGTGTCCCTGCCCATGCCTGGGCAGTTGGAACTAGATTATTTTTAAGACCCCTTCCATGCCAAACCGTTCTGTGATGATTCTATGATACTGAAAAACTGAACTGGATTGTCAGTATCTTGCCAGTTGTTTTGCAGAGAGAGCTATTTACGGTAGCTTCTTACCTTCTAAGACATTAGAGTGTTGTGGAGTGCAGGAGAATTGATGTGGCCAAGTCAGGAATTATAAAAATAGAATGATTTCATTCCCAGAAACCCCCACCTTCAACTATGTACAGAATTAATTTTAAAGTTATTTACAGGTTTCGATTCAATTGGGAAAAATCTTCAAAAGGTGCTATAGATGAATTCAGAAATTTAGGAAGTCAGAAAATGCAAAAGGCTAAGCTATAAGCAGCTTCTTAGCCCCTTACCAATTTGACTAAGGAGAAAATTAAGGGGAACAACTGCTTACTCACAAGGTTGAGGAGAATGATGCTTGTCAAAATCCTTGCTGTATTCTCTCTGCGGCTCGATTGGTTCTGGCTATAAAATAATATCCAATCGGATTCAAAAGGCAAAGTCCAATATTTCAAAAATATGGTTACCGCGAGGCAAAGCTCTGTGGAAATCACTGTCTCCAGCAGCGACAAGGGAGAGACAGCTGCTTCAACCCCTCCAGACAGGGTAACAGCCCCGACGGCAACAGCAAATTGGCTGTTAGGAAGGTGCTCAGAGTAGCCGGGTCCGGGTGCCGCCGGCAATTCTCTCAAAAAGGCCCCAGGACTTGCCAAGCATGCAAAAGTTGTACAGCATCGTGTAGGAGTGGGGACTGTCCAGAACTGGGACAGTGTAAAACCCAAGAGCCGTGCAAAGAACCGTCTACAGCCGGGGACTCCTTCAGAAGGCAGGGTTCTGTAAACGCAGGGAGCTTTCAGGCAAGAACCCTTTCAGCCGGGAACCTCTCAGGCGGGCACACTGGCGCCTTTTCCCTTGCCTTTTTCTGCCTTTCCGGACAAGATGTTCTTTTGCCAATTTCACAGTGGGCGCAAAATCTCAGCCAATAACCAGCTCAAATCCCTGCGCCGGCTCGCAGCAGGAACCTCCACACGTGCAAAAGGGCCCTCTGCTCTGTCCTCTGCAAGCCCGCAGGGTGGCAGGGAAAGCAGTTTTGCGACTGCTGCATCTCCCATTCCCCCGCGGGGTGNGTGGCCAGGACAGAGAGACAGATTGTTCCCAGTGATTCAGTACACTGAATTCCTCCTCTGGCATCCACACAGCAGGCCTACAACTGGCCTAATCTGAAAACTCTCACCTGTGCAGTGATGGAGAAATCACAGAATGGTAGGGGTTGGAAGGGACCTCTTAAGACCTAGTCCAACCCTGCTTGCTACAGCGGGATGATCTAGAGTAAATCAAAATTATTTTCTTTTACTCTCAGCAAGGGCAAAGCACAAGGATCAGCCTAAACTTTTCTCTGCGTTGTGTTATCCAAAAATGCTTCCTTTAGGGAAGAGTGATGTAGCAAGCAATGTAAGGCTGGGAGTCTCCTATTGTTTCTTCACATCACTTGTAACAATGGACAATGTGGGGAGGATGTGGCAGTACATGTATGGCTCTTAGAGGAAAGTAGCAACTACTTGTCTGCATTTAAGGTCTTGCTTGACAGGCATGGTAAGGGGAGGGGCATTTGGGCTTGGGATTTTGGGGGTTGTGTGAAAATTTGGCTTATTGAGCTTTCGTGTTAAGCCCAGCCCAACGATTTCTTTGTGTTTTATATGCTTTGCAGTATACTACTGTAGCATTGTAGAATGAGTTGCCTGTCCATTTAATCTTTCCAATTCTCCAATCCTTTGTGTGAGCAGTTTTCTTTTGCCCCTTGTGGGAGAGGTAAAAGAGCAATCTGTCCCACTTGAAACCACGACACTTGATGCTGGAGCACCACATCTACATGGCTTTGAAACCCCTTCAGGGATGGGTACTCCACCACTGCCCTGGATGGCCTGATCCAGGGCTTGACAAACCTTTTGGGGAAGAAATTGTTGCTCATGTCCAACCTAAACCTCCATCACTGGTAAGAATGCAAATCTCTGCAGGTTTCATGGCATTGACAATCCCATGTATGCACACAATCTGAGAAGTACTACCAAGGTTGTATGGGAAAGTATGAAATGGCATCACTAAAACTTGTCAGTATCATGACAAGAAGAAATTATTTTCTCACAATGGCAACTTTCATACTGGGAGTGAAGTAACTGTTACCATCCCAAATGAACTACCAAATCCAACTGGATCAGCACGAGTTCACAAGCAAAACATTAAGTCCTATAATGAAGAGTTGCTTGAGATGTTTTAGTTTGCTTAATTGTTGTGTTCACTGAATAAACACGTGGTCACTATATCTTTGTCCCTAGAGACTTTCAAAATCTGTCAGGATCCATTCCTGTGCAACATGATCTAGATGTACCTACATCAGCAGGAAGATTGGACTATATGATCTCCAGCAGTCCCTTCCAATCCCTACAACTGCGTGACTCTAAGAGAAGCTACCTATATTGGCCTACATGTGATACAGATGCCACAACACATTTGGGATAATCTTCATGGTACCACATCATTCAGCCTCCCCTTGAGGACAGACGCAACTGAAAGTGTGGGAAATGTAATATTAAAGTGAGAAGTGTCACTTCCATACTGATAAAGTTATATATTTGATTGTGAAAAAAGGGTTTGTCTGCTAGGAAGGCCTATTTACAAGCTACTCAAAGTTTTCATTCAAAGGCAATCCTGCCAATTAATTCTCTGTACTTTACTTGCCTTTACTTGGCAGTGAAAAATGAAAGCCCAGCACATGCTGTTTGCCAGCATTAAGCAGCCCTTCAAAAACAAGCTTGAGGCTTGGATATAGCTCCAAGACTACACTAATAGCACAGGATCAATGACTTCCTGTGACTCAGGCTAGAGGTCAAATCTATACATTCTTTGACCTCTCTGCAATTTTTGACACAGCCACTGATTGCTGTTGAGCCACTAACAGTCTCTAATAGCATAAGCAATGTGTGACTCCTTTCACTTCAATTATGCATCTCAAGCAGGACCTTAAATGTAGACAGCAGATGTTACTTTTCCCCCAGGGCCATGCTTGTACCAGGTTTAAGGATCAATGCAAGCACCCTCTTTCCATTGTCCATTCCTACAAGTGACCTGAAGAAGCAATAAAAGACTCCCATCCTTAACATTGCTGTCTATACTACTTCTCTGTAGAGGGAAATATTTTAGGATAACACGACCCAGATAAAAGTTTAGGGTCATTCCTATGCTTTGCTCTTGTTAAGAATAAAAGAAAATATTTTTAGTCTAGGTGATCGTCCTGTATCAGTGACAGTTGGACAGGGTTTATTGATGATTATGAGTGCTGGGTTGATTGTTGGACTTGATAATCTTAAAGGTCTCTTCCAACTAGAATGGCTCTATGTTTCTATGATTTTGGACAACTGATATAGCTTAGCCTCAATACACTTTTACACAAAATCAGACAGATATTCCAGTCCATTGCATCTTTGTAACCTCTCTTGGACTCTCACCAGTATTTCCCATTCCCTCTTGAACTGGGGAGCCCAGAACTGGACACTCTGGAAGTTTTCAGAGTTTCTTGTCATTGAGTCAATTTCATGGGAAGTGAGGAACCAGTCTACTTGTGTTCTGTGCAAC
This sequence comes from Psilopogon haemacephalus, assembly GCA_013396835.1. Taxonomy (NCBI): domain Eukaryota; kingdom Metazoa; phylum Chordata; class Aves; order Piciformes; family Megalaimidae; genus Psilopogon; species Psilopogon haemacephalus. Next base: position 254,101 of record VWZI01014440.1, read on the forward strand.
ACATGTTTCTCATTTAATACCAACCTGCAGGGACCTTGCAGCTCAACAATCTTAATAAAATACAATGAAGGTTAATGGCTGGGAGCTGGAATTGACACAGCAATGGGCTGGACAAGGCGTTGTAGAGTCTGATCTGTCTTCAGCCTTTTGAGTGCTTTTACTGAGCAATGTGAATTTGGAACTAATACCCAACTGTGGATTTTAACCTTTTTTTTTTACCTTTTTTTAAAAATTATTTCTCTTTTCTTTTTTTCTTTTTTTTTTTTTTTTTTAGAATTTGTATGAAAAATAAGAAAGGAAACAAAAAAACCCCCAATCAAAACAAAAAAAAGGTAATGATAGTTTAGTTTCATTACAGGAATTTCTTTCCTATCTTACTTGGCATGTTGTCTGCTCTGTACATCTGAGATGGCTCACAAAGAGCATATAAACCTTTTCAACTGGAAACCTGTGAACTCTTGATCTCAATGCAGTATGTATCCTTTACCATGAAATGGAAACATTTGGACACGCCATTAGCAATGATGAGAGGGTGCCAAACATTTGAGAGAAACTTTATCATTCCCATTCAGTCTTTGATAATTATTGTGACTGAGAAACTACAAAGATCCATTCTTAGTCATTTTACAGGACGAAATTATGACAAACGAGGCTCTGAGTGACTGTTCTTACAAGAAGGGGACACGTCCATGGATTGCATGAAGGGTCAGGTCTGAGAGCCCACAAGAATGTCTTGTGCTGGTTGCTCATGCTTTTCAAACTGGGCCCTTCCTAATGAATAAGCATCTGTGCTACGCAGCCTGAACAGAGTCAGAGTCCTGTTAAGTCCTTTTCCATGAGTGAACCAGATTTGAGTATCTAATGGGATGGTTCATGGCATTGGAGAGGGACTTCTGACAAAGTGACAGGACAAGGGGTGACATGTTCAAGGCCAGGCTGGGCAAAGCCTTGAGCAACCTGATCTAGCAGAAGGTGTCCCTGCCCATGGCAGGGCATTGGAACTAGATGATCTTTAAGGTCCCTTCCAACCCAAACCAGTCAATGAAGGTACAAGAGAAAAACATCTGTAGGCATTTTGGATACCAATATAGGTATATTTACCTCCTTTTCTTTGCTAGAAAAAATATATAATAAGTGTTCGGGGAAAAGATTCCAATTACAAAGGATTTTGATAAATTTAAGAAATAAACTGCAGTTGTTCAGAATTATTTCAGTAAAATAGAGATGATGAGGATGATGGCAAATACAGCTTTCTTCACACTAGCGGAACAGAATTCAATTATTAAGCAACAAAATGGCTAATCCAGGTTTGATTCTATTTACAAACTTTATAAAATTGAATAAATTACAGCAGCTGTTTGAAGCTATTAACTACACTTAATGCTGGCAGGAATTGCTTGTAGTTTGGTTCAATGATGCCAATATATTCCACCTTGCAAAAAACCCCCCGAAACACTAATATATTCAAATGAAGGGTTATCCAAGGGTCTAATTATATTAAAGTAGCTCTGTTAATTTTCAAATTAATCACATTCCTCAAACCATGCAAAGCAACAGCAGCCTATACATGATCTCATACTCATATTTCAGTATAATGTTTAAGGTGGCACAACATAGACACAGTGTAATTGTCTTGGTCTAAACAATTTAACTTCAAAGCTGCCCATCTTTAGGTAGTTTCTGTGTTATAGCCTTCCCTTTCTTTTTCTTTTTTTTAATATTTTTTTTCTTTTTTTTAATCTTTTTTTTTCTTTTTTTTTTTGCCTTGAGCAACTAGTCCGTAGTGTAGGATATATAAATGGTAGCTTTTTCACAGCTTTTTGAAGTACTGATGGAAAAAATACATGAAAGATACTCAGGTGTTTAGGTCATCTGAGAGGATTACAAAATCCTTCCGTTTCCCAAGATAAAAAAAATGCATTTCTTGTCAGAAATAGATCACAGATTCAGAGAGCTGTCAACCCAAGAACACCATGGCCATCTAACTTACATGTCTGAGGTAGCTTTAAAAAAAATTGCTTTAATTCCTCAAGAATATTTGTGTGTAATAAATGATGCAGTACAATTCCTATCAAAAAAGTAGAATTTCTAGTTCACAGGAAATGTCACTTTTTAGAAGTTCCCATGGACTGAAAATTCAGTTTTGTCAGAGACAGAATCAAGTGGCTCTAATGCAAATGGTGTTCAAGGTGCTGAGCTGATGACACTCACCACATCATTACTAATTGGGACAGCCACTTAAGAGTGCTACCTAATCACTCTGGGATCCTCCTAGGCTGTGGACTACTGGAACAAATTTCTTTTCTGCAGGAGTGGTCAGGCACTGGAACAGGCTGCTCAAGGAGGCGGCAGAATCACTGTCCTAGGATATGTTCAAGAAAAGTATGGACTTGGCACTTTGGGACATGGTTTAGTGGTCATGGTGGTGGTAAGTTGACCACCAAAAATCCATTGACTAATACATTTGAAGGAGAATGTTAGAGATGCTCCAAAGGTTTACGAAACTGTCCTGGACCTGGATGCTAAAATCTCATGAACGTGAACCTAGAAGAGTCTGCCTGGTGGGCTTTTTTCAGAGGTGCCCATCCTACAAGGGACTGGGGATTGTGAGTACTCACCTTGAATGGTCTGAGTACCTCAACTTGAGTGGTCATTTGGCACCCCAGTGCTGGGATTCAGTTTGAGAACTGATTGGAATACATTGCCCAGGGAGGTGGTGCAGTCACTGTTCTTGGAGGTGTTCAAGAAATGTGTGAACATGGCACTTTGGGATGTGGTTTAACAGCCATGGTGGTGCTATATTTATGATTGGACTGGGTGATCTTAGAGGTCTTTTCCAAATGAAACAATTCTATAATTCTTTGTCAAAGCAGAATTACTACTGGAACTGAGCTTTCTCTCAACTGCATGTCCTGATGGGAAGTTACGTAAGCTGCTTTCAGTAGTTATATGCCATTCATATCCAGAATTTTGGTGTGATTGCATTTCCCAGTTGATCTCATCACTGAGCAGAATCTGCACAGCCCAGACTGCTGCAGCCCTGCTCCGCAGGTTCTTCTAGATGAGAAGACCTCAGAAGGCAACAGCATGGCCTCTTTTACAATGCCAGTGTTTGTGGAGGAGATTATCTGATGTGGCCTCTTTGCCACATGGCCTCTTTCAGCCTTTTCTGCTGCTTCTGCTGGTTTTGCTCTTTGTATCCATGGAATTGGAATGGAATTAGAATGAACTAATCCTTGATTAAGGGCTGAAAGGTTATAAAAAGCCAAAACGTCAGTGCTTGTGAATTAAATGTAAGAAGGGACAGCAATGTCCCCATGTGGTCAGGGAGGGCAGTGGTATACTGGGATGCATTAAGAAGAGTGTGACCAGCAGATTGAGGGAGGTTCTCTTACCCTTTTCTCTGCCCTAGTGAGGCCTCTTCTGGAGTATTGTGTCCAGTTCTGGCTCCCCAATTCAAAAGGAACAGGGAACTACTGGAGAGAGTTTAATGTAGGCTACAAGGATGATGAGGGGACTGGGAGATCTGTCTGATGAGGAAAAGCTGAGAGACCTGAGATTGTTTAGCCTGGAGAAGAGAGGGCTGAGAGGGGATCAGATCAATATATCTTAAGAAGATTGGTCCAGTCTCTTTTCACTGATGCCCAGAGATAGGATACGGGGCAATGGACACAAAATGAAATACAGGAAGTTCCACCTCAACATGAGGAAAAACTTTTTCTGTGACATTGCTGGAGCACTGGAACAGGCTGCCCAGAGAGGTTGTGGAGTCTCCTTCTCTGCAGAATTTCCATACTCACCTTGACATGTTCCTGTGTGGCTTGCCCTAGGCAGTCCTGCTTTGGCAGTGGGGCTGGACTGGTTGATCTCTAGAAGTCCCATCCAACACCCACCATTCTATGAGTCTATGAAACATGATAAAAACAGTAAATAGGTCCATCACTGATGCAGCTATCTACATTTACTTTACACATAACTTTTAAACATACTAATAAATGTGTCTTAAAAATACATTTTAAAAGCTGTAGACTGCAATACAGTACACCTGATGTTGTGGTACATACCATTCAATTTTTAAAAGATAATAAGCACGTTCTGCATGCAGAAAGAATATACACAAATCTCATCTACAAAGAGGATTAATCCATTATGTAAATCTAAAGTTGTCAAAGTGATCTATTGTAACTATTTCTACTGTCAGCTGTTCCACCAATTCAGCAAGGTACTCATCCTGATAGGGGAGAGTGTATAAATATTGTACCAAGTATTTATTAATGTTAGTGATTTCTATAGCACCTATTGCAATGATAATTATTGCTACAGGGATTAATGCACAAAACAGAAGATGAAAATCAAAAGCTAAGAAAAGTAGTATCATGTTCATGACCTGAATATAAATTGCTGCCTGTGAAGGAATGACATGACTCAGAGAATTGCTGCTGGAAGCCAGACTTTCATCAGGGGGTCATGTTTAGAAGCTAGAGCAGGTGGGAGGGAATCAAATGTCATTAGTGACGGCTGCAATCTATGTGAAAGAGATGTAGTCTTCTTTCAGCTCTTACTATGCTGCATATGAGGAAAAAAAAATTTCTGAAAAAGCAAGAAAGAAGGAATCTAACTGGAAACTAATTTGTACCTCACTTGCATTCTGGAATAAACTGCCCAGACATGTTTTTTGGAGTCTTCTTCTCTGGAAACTTTCCAAACCCACTTGGACATGTTCCTCTGTAGCCTGCCCAAGGTGAACCTGCTTTGGCAAGGGGGTTGGACTCAGTGATCTCTGTAGTTCACCATTCTGTGAAATAAAAAAATCGGGGTGTAATTAGTGTTTTCACCTAGACTTGAGAAAGTTTGTCTTTTCTCCTAAGCCATTTCACCTAGTTAAACTGTTTTGGCAGGAAAGGGTTAGAATGAATGATCTCCAGACATCTCTTCCAACCCCTGCTATTCTCTGATTCTCTCTAAAGGGAACATACACTAATTTTTTTTTTTATTTTTTTTTTGCATACAGAACTAGTCATTGAATGCTTCTTCTTTCTCACAGAAGATATTTCTGAAAGCTTAGGAGATAGGCAGCATTTGATAAGATTTTTCCTGTCATTGCTCATGTTATTTTTTGATTGTTTGTTTGTTCCTTGGCAGGCTAGATATGAATTTACATTGCTAAAACTGTAGCAGTTCAGTACAAATTATATCAAAATATTTAAACAATATTCTGGCCATGGAAACTTCTTTTAGCTATCTCTTGTTGTGTCTACTTTCTTTTTAAAAGCCAAAGGAATATATGTTGATGCATCCTGACAGTGATACTTCTTTCCAAACAATAGTAAAAGTCAGAGCTTTGAGTCAGATTCTACAAAACTTATTAACCATTTCATGTGTGTTCAGGTTGCACCAAAAACAAAGGTGCATTAGACAGCAGTTTGAACTCAGTGTATGGAAGTTTGAAAGGGTTAACCTGCTACGTGGACATGAAATAATGGTGAAGCCAGTGGATTCTCTTTTTCCCTAGGTTTTTGGTCATTGATCCCTTCAGATTTCTTCTTTAAAATGCACTCCCAGTTTCAGTGATTTGGGTATTGGTGCAGTACAAAAATATATGAAGTGCTACAGTTCGCTGAAGTTTGTAGGAGGTTGCTTGGAGAATAGTATGGTTCTGTAGAGGTGAAAGAAAGAGGATTCCACATTTTTTCTAAAGTGGGGTCAGAAGGAGGGAGTAAAATATCAAGAAGTGCCTTGTGGATCAGCATGCGGTACCTAGACCCAACTCGATGGTCTGAGGTCTAGCTTAATCAGTGACTACTCTGAGCACTGTCTGAACTTGTAGTTGGGCTTTGGGTGTTATTTTTGTGTTTAGTTCTGCTGTGATGTTTGCTTCAGGCCTGTGGAACCTTCCTGATGATTGTGTCATTGGAACAGAGAGGGAGGTTGCAAAAAAAAAAATCTATTTTTCAAAGTACTGCTTTTTTTTTTTCAGAGTAGCATTTAATTAGAGAAAACAGGCAGTAATTAAAATTCCCATCAAATTTGTAGATAGTGACTAAAAAACAACAAAATCTGTCACCACTGAGCAGCTGAATATTGCTTGACATTCTCTTTTGATCATGTGAGAGACGATACAGAAGATGTCTTAAAATTTTGAGTCTTTAAATTGTGTAACTATTTTTGGTTTTCAAAAAGTTATTTAGGTTTGGGCTTTTATTTTTTTCCCCTGGACCATTGTTGATTGTGGTGCAAAGGTGTTTTATTTTTGCTTTCTGCAAATACTGACTAAATGTGTCATGTTCTGAATTATTTTTCTTTGACTGTGGGAACAAAAGTCCTAAGCAGTATAATTTATGTTTGCAAAGCAGCAGTATGAAGAATAGGAAGATGATATAAGTCTTTACTGGACTACAGCAAAGAAGATGGTTTTGTCTAATTATCAGGCACCTTTCTCTCTAGGAGATCTTTGGCTTCAAGAGTGTTAACCTCCCCTTCCAGGCAGTTCCAGGATGCCTCCATTCTGGTAAAACTTCCTAGTGCTGATTTCAAATTGCAGTCAACTGGCTCCTTCAGTCAGAAAGCCAGACCACTTATCTGTGTCTCGAGTTGCTTTACAGAAAATGCTTCCTCTCCATGCCTAATACCTTACCTTGTGGAGATGGAAGGGAATTTTCTATTAATTCTGATATTCTGGGACTACAATGCCTCCTGAAAATTAACTCTGTGGAAGGAAGGGAAAAGCTGGATGTGCTGCATAGAGATTGGGTTTTTGCTGATCTGCTTTTAAAGGCAGGTTTTTTTAGAGCTCTGCCATTAACATTTTAGAGGGACCCTAATGACTCCCCTTTCCATTCAATTTGACTCTGTAGACTGATGTGGCACAGAAGGAAGGTGAGGCCATGCAAAAGGCATATAAGCAGTGTGCCAGATGAGAGTAAAATCACAGAATCACAGAATGGTAGGAGCTTGGATGGAACCTCTGGAGACCAAATCCAAGCCTCCTACCAAGGCATGTCATACAGGAATGTGTTCAGAAGGGTTTGGAAAGTCTCCAGATGAAGAAATTCTATGATCTCTCCGTGCATTCTACTCCACTGATCCAGCAACCTAAGAGTAAGGAAGCTTTGCTTCGTAATTAGATGGAACATTCTGTGTTCCAGTTTGTTTCCATTGCACCTTATCCTATCACAGGACATGACTGAAAAGAGACTGGCCCCTTCTTCACCCTTAGGATATATGTAAACACTGATTGTATCCCCCCTCAGTTTTTTCCAGGCTATCCAGCCCCCAAGTCTCTCAGCCATTCCTCATCAGGTAGATATTCCAGCCTCTTCATCATCCTTGTAACCTCTGTTGTACTCTCTCCAGGACACAATACTCCAGATAAGACCTCTCTAGGGCAAAGAAGTGGGACAGAAAATGTGCTCATCTGGCTAGCCACTAAATCAAATGTGTTTTTAGCATACTTGGTGAGTGTTATTCCTTGTTATGGTTGGGAAGAAATATCCAGGAGTGAGCACTGTGTTCCAGTTTCATTTTCTACAAAGCATGTAGAAATTGCTTTGTAGTTGAGTTGGTGGTTTAGTGACAGACTTTTTGGCTGCTGAGTCTGTTGCAATTTTTTTTTTTTTTGTAATATGAATAGTTCAGTTATGAGCAAAAAAATATATATGTGCCATGCATTTAAATCATGAAAGGTTCTTCTTCAGAGCTCTAGTTGGAAGTTCCTACATGAATTAGGCCTCACCCTGAATACTGGCTTCAGTTTTGGGCCCCCCAGTGCAGGAACGACAGTGAGGTGGCAGAGCTGTCAAGAGAAGGGCAACTAAGCTGTTGAAGGGTCTGGAGAACAGGTCTGGTGAGGAGCAGCTGAGGGAAGTGGAGTTGTTTAGTCTGGAGAAGAGGAGGTTCAGGGGAGACCTCATTGCTCTCTATAGCTCCCTGAGAGGAGGTTAAAGTGGGATTTGGTCTCTTCTTTCAGGTATCAGGTGACAGAAGAAAAGGAACTGGCCTGGAATTGTGCCAGGGAAGGTTTAGGCTGGAGACTAGAAAAATTTTCCTTCTTCCAAGAGTGGTCAGGAATTGAAACAAGCCGCCCGGGGAGGTGGTAGTGTCACCATTCATGGAGGTGCTCAAGAAACATGTGGACATGGCATTCTCTTCCAACAGAAACAGTTCTATGATTCTATGTGTGAGTGATTCTGTACCTTTTATTTAATTCACCTTCACTTTCTTGGTTCTCCTCTGAACGCTTTTTTTATTGCCTTAGTGAGAAGTGTAGCTGGTTCATTACAGTGTCTTCATGAAAAGCATTATCCATCATGGTTTTACTGCTTAAAGAGAAAGAAGGATCCTTCTTACTTAGAAATATTTCTTTGGCTGGGTTTTGAATCACTATTATTAGTAAGACTGAATTTGCAGAGTGCTCCTCTGTTGTATTTTCATCTCTGTGAAATTTAATTCTAACATTCCAAGGGATTTATTTTTTTTCTCCAAAGATATTTGATGAAATTAGCTCAATTAGATATAATCATAAAATTGTTTCATTTGGAAGAGAACTTTAAGATCATTGAATCTAGCTATCAACCTAACACCACCACCATGGCCATTAAACCATGTCCCAAAGTGCCATGTCTGCATGTTTCTTGAACACCTCCAGGGATGATGACTCCACCACCTCCATGAGCAGCCTGTTCCAATGCTTGACCACTCTTGCAGGAAAGACGTTTTTCTTAACATGCAATATAAACCTCCCCTAACTCAATTTTAGGCCATTTCCTCTTGTTCTATCACCTGACAGTAGAGAGAAGAGACCAACCCCCATGTCACTACTCCCTCCTTTAAGGGTAATAGTAGAGAGCAAGATGATCTGTCTGATCTCTGAAAAATTGTATCCCCTTTTCTTCTGAGCCCATCTTCTGTAAATCCATCGTTGCATTACAGTAATCATTTAAGCTTCCTCATTTCTTTTTTTTTTAATTTCTGAGAAAAGCATCTGATCATTGTAAGATTTGTTGCGCATTAGGGGCAAAAAGAAATATGATTTAGAGCAAAAAAAGAAGCCCACAACCCTGTAATTTGGTAAAATGGTGTTCTAAGTTATATCCTGAGTAATTCTGATGAGTTGAGAATTATGTGCTTCAAAACTTGAAAGTTAACTGCTGTGTACAGCATCTTAGGGTAAAAAAGGAGCTTTTCAGTAAAGACAGATCAGTGGTCCCCCCTGTCTCATGTAATCATCTAGATATACTCTGGGGACCTCCAGCTCTCTGCCAGCTGATGACGTGGCAGGTACCTACATTGAAGAAAGGCTTTTCTGTAAGTCTGTTCAAACAAGGAGCACGAGTTTTTGTGAACTTCTTGTTCTGCTTTGTTCTGTGATAGGTTTGTGTGTACCATGTGTTTGTATTACTGAGCCAGAACTGTCATTTTTTTTGCAGGGTTTTCTATTGTGCAGTTATGATTCTTTTGTGTTGCCAGCTACTAGAAGATGCCTTATTTCTTTAATGAAACAGTTATATGATATGTGTATCTATCTGAACTAAACACAGGATCACGTGGAAACACAGAATCACAGAGAGAATCCTGAGAGTAATAGAAATATTTTAATTTTAGTGTGTGAGTATTGAATTTTTACACATTAAAATGACTCCTTATTTTAGTTTTTAAAATAATTGCCAAGCTAAAAAAACCCATCAAATATCTTTACTACAGATCTGTGCAGAAGCTCTTCTAAGCTTTGGTGTATGTTCCTTGCATCTTTCTGGAAAAGTTTTTTGTGTTGAAAGTAGTTCCTTGCATCTTTTCAGTAAAAGTAAGAGCCTCATGGTGAGTTGGAACATCACTAAGTCTCATCCAGAGCCCATCATAGCAAAAATAGTGTAGTTTCCCAAGAGCTAAGTGTGAGCTATGCTGTGCTTTTGTGATTTTTATTGGAGAGAGTCAAGTTCTACTAGATTGTATTTCAGAATCAAAGACACTTGTAGTCACAGTATTTTGGGATAAGATGGTTCCTTTCTGAAATGTTCTTGGTGCTGGTAACCATTCTTCAAATGATCTTTAAAAAATAATTTTATAAAACTTTTTTTTTTTTTTCCCAAAGTTGCATCAAGCTCTGATAAGTTTTTATATTACTGAAAGTTCTTTTATCCTTCCTTCTTAATGAAGAATGTTGTCCTAAAACAGAAACTGCACACAGTTTAAATTGGTTCTTTTAATTTTCTTGCGTGGACTAGCATCTGCTCTGCCTGACAGACTATATGATTTAGACCTTGCAGTCTACAGGAATTAAATAATGTAAAGGATAAGCATAATTTTACTTCATGGGTACTGTGGTCATAGAATCACAGAATGGTAAGGGTTGCAAAGGAACCTTTGGAGATCATTCAGTCCAAACTGCCTGCCAAAGCAGAGTCATCTAGGACAGGGCACACAGGGACAGGTGGATTTGGAAAGCCTCCACAGAAAGACAGTTCACAACCTCTCTGGGAGAGCCTGTTCCAGGGCTCCAGATTTTCCTCATGTTTAGGTGGAGCTTCTTGTGCTCCAGTTTGTCTCTGTTGCCCCTCATTCTACCACAGGGCACCAGTGAAAAGAGACTGGCCCTTTCTTCTTTATACTTACCCTTAAGGTATTTGCAAACATTGATCAGATCCCCTCTCAGCCTTCTCTTCTCCAGGCTGAACAGCCCCAGGTCTCTAAGCCTGTCCTCATCAGACAAATGTTCTATTCCTTATTCATCCTCATAGTCATCCATTGGACTCTGTCCAGCAGTTCCCTGTCTCTCTTGAACTGGGGAGCCCAGAACTGGACATAATACTCGAAATGAAGTCTTGTTAGAGCATGCTGTAATGTCATCATATCAATTTGTCAGACCAAAGTTTCTATGCTGGCAACTGACTACTTGTTCTTATTCTCTCCAGAAGATACTGTTCTTACCAGATGTTACCAGAAAGGTCATGGTCTGACAGCCTCAAGACATTTCCCTTACTAATAATTTAGTTCAAAGCAAGAACCGTTATTAATTTCTGTCCTCGTTGTCCTTTTAGGACTTCAACTAAAACCTAAATATTTTATGCAATTGTTTCTGCCTAGCATCTTGTCAGTGGAAAGAGGGGATTATTGAGTCCTGATATGATAACATTTTTAATTTAACATTTCTCTATTTTTTTTTTTTCTAACATTCCAAAGGATACTTTTCTAAAAGAAACTGAACGGAAGTAGCTACATTTGATACTTCAATAAGTTCTCTGAAAAGCAGTATCCCTTTTTCTTCTGAGTCCATGTTACATCATGTTTACATTGTAATCATCATTTGGCCTTCCTCACTTATCTGATTTCTTCCTCCCCCTCAATTTGCATAAGTCACAATATTTAGAAAACAAACAAACAAAAAACCCCAAAACAGAGAAACAAGTAAACAAGCCCCAAGAAACCCAACCCACCAAACAAACAAACAAACCAAAACCCCACTCCTAACCCTTTTAACTGAATTAGGTCAGAATCTTTCTGGTGTATAGAATTTTCTTTCAAAATCAGAATAATTGTGTCATATTTTGATATCAGTATTGTGAAGAGCTGATGCAGTGATCCTTCTACATTATCCAAGAGTTTATCTGCTAAGAACATTGACCCACTTGTACGGATATGGAAATAATTAAAATCTTCTTATTAGGAAGATTAATTTAATTAATAGAAATAATTATGTCAGATTAAGTAGTGCACTATTGAACATAAAATTTTAAAGACACTATAGATCATAAAACCACAGACTATCTCAAGTTGGAAGGGACCCACAAGGATTATCAAGTCCAATTCCCTGCACTTTGCAGAACTACCTAAAACTAAGCCCATGTCTAAGAGCATGCCCAGACTTGGTTCTGCTACCACTTCTCTAGGCAAATAGTTTTGGTGACTGACCACCCCCTCCATGTAGTATCTTTTCCTAATGCTGAGTTTTAACTCCTCTGATGCAGTTTCATATAATTTCCTGTTCTGTCCTATTGCTCGTCACCAGAGAAAGATCAGCAACTTCCCCTCCACTGCCCTCCTTGAGGAACTTGTAGACAGAGATGAGGTCACCTGTAAGCCCTCTATTCTCCATGCTGAAAAAGTCAAGTGACCTCAGCTGCTCCCTATAATTCTAGCCCTTTGTTGATTTTACTGTTCCTGATGCTATTGTTTCTTGTTCACTTCAAGGTGGCTGGACTAGATGACCTTTAAAGGTCCTTACCAACCCAAAAGACTCTGATTCTGTAACACTCTAAGATTCCAATAGCAATATCTATTTTTTCCTCCTAAAATACATACATTTTTCTAAGATGATAATTGCAAAATATGGAGCTCTTTGAAAAAGGTGGTGCTGATGTTCTTTCAGTGAAGGTTTTTTGTTTTGGTTTTTTTTTTTTTGTGGGTTTGTTTTTGTTTGTTTTGGTTTGGTTTTTTGTGTGTGTTTTTTAATCACTGAGCTGACATCATTCCATGAAGAATAAGTATCCAAAGTCCTTAACATTCAGGTGATTACCCTAGCTTTCTACTGGCTTCTAGAGTTGAAATATCCTTGCAGTTACTTGTCCCATCCTCTAGACTCAGAAAGCTTCTGGTCATTTATTTCCCTCTCAATGACTTTTAAAGTATTTTACACAAGTTGAAAAAGTAACAGCAGGAAACAAGAGAAAACCACCTCAGAATAATGGTTGTGGGTGTACTCCTGGGAGATGCAAGATATAGGTTCAAATCCTCTCAATTAATTGTGTGGCTCCCAAGCCCTAGATAAGTAACTGACTAAAAAGAAAAAAAGAGAGAGAGGGAGAGAGAGATATAGAGAGAAAAATATAGCTTTAAAATATTTCCAATAATAGAGGAAGGTGAATGTCATTTGTGGTTTCAGCAGTGAAAATTTTACTTGAATTTATGAACAGATTATTTAGCTTTCTCTGTCTGAGAGCCACAAAGACAATTGAAGTACATCTTCTGTGGGTATAGGCTGAAAGAACTGGGTTTGTTCAGCCTGGACAAGGAAGGTCTCTGGCTAGACCTTATAGCTACATTTCAATACCTGATGAAGACCTACAGGAAGGCTGAGGAGGGAGTGCTTAGAAGGACTTGCAGTGATAGGACAATGGGGGCAATGGTTTGAAACTGGAGCAGGGTAGATTTAGGTTGGACATCAGGAGGATGTTCTTAACAGTGAGCATACTGGAACACATTGCTCAAGGATGTGTTTGAGACTGTCCCTGGAGATAATGAGTATTAGACTTGACATGACTCTGGACCATGTTGGAGATGTCCTGGCTGTCTGCTGGGGGCATTGGACAAGATGAACTTTGAGGGTACCTTCCAACCCAATGAAAACTGTGAATCTGTGATAGATACAGTTGACTCTTGCAGTGACTTTACTGCTTTTCCAAAATGTGATCTAACTCTGCCTGTTTGTTTTTTTAAATTTGTTTGTTTTTTAAAGAAGCCAAACATAAAGTGTTTTGTTTAACTGTTATCATGAAGTTAGACTGAATGTCCCAGGACCTACATTCCCTGCAGCTATGTCCTGCACACGGTGGGGTCCATCTGTCCCCAAAAGCTAGTAATTGAGTTTCATTTCCTTCTTCCAAACTGTTCGCCTTGATCATAGTTTTGATATGACACCTCTTACTGTGTCTCTGAATTTGTGGGTGTCTTTGTGGTGTGTCTTGTGGTCAGTGTGCTTCTTCAGATAGTTTCTTTAGAGTGAGCATCCTAAAGAATGGAAAGGGCCTTGAATCTCAAAATACATTGTACAATATCATATAATGGATTGAGTTGGAAGGAACCTTAAAGACCATCTAGTTCCAAGCCCCCCAACATGGCTAGGGACACCCTCCACTAAACCAGGCTGCACCTTCACTGTAAATAATTTCTTCCTAATATTCATTCTAAACCTACCCTCTTCCAACTTAAAGCCATTCTCACTCCTATCACAACAAAGCCTTGTAAAAAGTCCCTCCCCAGCTTTCATGTCACCCCCTTCAGGTACTGGAAAGTCACTATAATGTCTCCTCAGAGCCTACTCTTCTCCAGGTTGAACAGCCAGAACACTGAACTTATAACTGAACTCTTCACTACAGGAAAAGCTCAGACTAAAACCAAATTGAAGGAATTTTGTAAACAAAACTGCCCTCTATTAATTTTTTGTTCTAGTGGAGTGAGTCATTCTATCAGACTGTTCTCAATATAGCAATGTTCAGTAGCTTCCAGGTTGCAAAACCTCTGTACAAGTCTCTCTGGATCTCAGGAGTTATCTTCCTCCTGCCATCCCAGTCACCTGGCTGTTGGCTCTCTGGTTATTTCAGAAGCTCCTCATTCTTTATGTCTGCCTTAGATTCCCTTCAAGCTTTCTTTGCTCATTCATGGCTTGTAATCACATATCCCATTGCAAGAGGGTCCCTTAGCCTTCCTCTTAGCTGTGTTCTTCCACCCAGTTCCACAACCTTCCTTGTGAGGGAAGACAATATTTCAGCTCATGGTATGTGAAAGTGAGCTGCAATCAGATGAAATAGATACTGCCCACTGCAGAGTTGTCAGACTAACAAGCTGAACACTCTTCATTTATTCCTTTTAGCATATTTGCTGTTGTGGGTAGTTTTCTGGATTTCTGAGCTACTGTCTCAGGAGGGGCTTCAAATATCTCTGGAGGTCTACTGAGTCAGCACAAGGGCAAAACAGATTTCTAACTAGACAAAAGAAGAGTAAATATAGAATCATGAAATCATAGAATCCTTTAGATTGAAAAAGATCCTTAAGATCATCGAGTGCAACCATGAACCTAACATTGCCAAGTCCACCATTAAACTATGTCCCTAAATGCCAGGTCTACAGGTCTTATAAACCCCTAGGTATGGTGACTTAACTACTACCTTAGGCAGCCTGTTTCAGTGCTTAGCAACCATTTCAGTGAAGAAATTTTTACTGATACCCAGTTTAAATCCTTCCTGGCACTAGTTGAGGTCATTTCTTCTCAGCATATCACTTGCTACTGGGAAAAGATACTAACACCCACCTTGCTTCAACCTCCTTTCAGGTAGCTATCTCAGATATATACTTAACACATTCCAAAGCATACTGCAGTATTCTAGGTTCCGCACTCAATTAGAAGATTAGCAGAAGCCTAACATCCAGTCTGAACTAATCACAGAATCACCTTAGCTGGAAAAGACCTTCAAGATCATCAAGTCAAATCATTATCCAACTCCACCCACCAAGGGCTTTTCAATACACCCCAGGACAGCAATTAAAGCCATTCTCTGGGTAGGCTGTTCCAGACTTTGAGAACCCTTTGGGTATAGCATTTTTTCCTAATGTCCAACCTAAACATCAATCAAGCACAAATGACAACTGCAATAAAACTCCCATATACTAAATCAGTTTTATTCTTGATACTAGAGCTTACGGGTCTCAGCTGAGAAGACTAAGTGTTCTAAAACTGTTGTTTGACCACACTGTAGGTGGCAGTTCCTGCCTCAGAAAGCCTGCAGTCAGAATGGCTGAAATCCTGTTGAGCACAGCACTATTACCCTTGCTATAAAGACTGAATTTAACTGACACACTCAAGGTCAGAGAAGGACTATGACAAAACTGAACGAAGATCTTCCAAATCCCAGCCTCGTGTGCCTGAGCCAGAAGATAATTCTTCAAATCATGCAGAACATCACCATTTATTTTCATACCAAATGCTCTCTTTCATGCTGGTAGTTCTCCAGCACCTTTTTGCATGGCTTTCCATCTCTGCCACAGAGCTTTCCTCCTCTAGGTGCTATTCTGGCCACACAACAGTTATTGAAGTTAGCCATGTGCATCTGCACTCTCTGAAAGAAGTTTTCAAAAGGGAAAGCTTTTGTTAATAAAGGTCTATCCACAAGTCGTGCACATTTTAAAATTGTTTTTTAATTTATTATTTTAAAAACATGATCGCGGAATGCATCAGGTTCGAAGGGACCCTCAAAGGTCAACTTGTACAACCACAGCAGTAAGCAGGGATGTCTCCAGCTGGATCAGATTGCTCAGGGCCACATCATATTTGACCTTGAATTTCTCCAAGGATGGGGCCTCTACCACATCTCTGGGCAGTTTGTTCCAGTGTTCCACCACTCTCATAGTAAAGAACTTTCTCCTAATGTCCAATCTAAATCTACTCTGCTTCAGCTTAAATGCACTGCCCCTTTTCCTATCACTACAAGCCCTTCTAAACAGTAACCCCCAAGATTTCCTGTAGATCCCTTTCAAACAATGAAAAGTCTTCCTGGAGCCTTCTTTTCTCCAGGCTTAACAGACCCAAGTCTTTCAGCCAGCCCTGGTAGGGAAGGTGCTCCAGCCCTCTTATGGGACTGATCTATGCTCTTCTTGTGTTGAGATCTCCAGAGCTGGACTCAGTACTTTAGGTGAGGTCTCACCAGAATAGAGTGGTAGAATCACCTCTCTTGACATGCTGGCCATGATTCTATTGATGTAATCCAAGGTACAGTTTGTGTGCACATATTCTGTCCTTTTCCTTTGCTTTCTACAGTCCTGGAGCATCAGGTTTGGGACAAGAACAAAATTCTGGAGGCCAAATTAAAAGGCAAATAAAAAAAAATCACAAATTTTAAAAAATGCTCTGTAATAGTTGTAACTAGAGCGTGATGCTCTTCTGAAATCTTCTTTCCATATCCATATGAATATCATCCAGCAGTGTGCTTGTGTGATTAAAAAGGCCAACAGCATCCATGCCTGGATCAGGAATAGTGTGACCAGCAGGAGTAGGGAAGTGATTATACTCTGGTACTGGCCACTGGTGAGGCCACAGCTCAAATACTGAGTTCAGTTTTGGGTGTCTCAGTACAAGAAGGACATCAAGGTGCTGAAGATTGTCTGAAGAAGGGCAAGAAAGCTGGTGAAGGGTCTAGAAAGCAAGTCTGTTGAGGAGCAGCTGAGGAAAGTGGAGTTGTTTAGTCTGGAGAAGAGGAGGCTGGAGGGAAACCTCATTGCTCTCTACAACTCCCTGAAACAAGATTGAAGTAAAGTGAGGGTTAGTCTCTCCTACATAGCATCAGATGATAGAATTAGAGGAAGAAATGGCCTGAAATTGTGCCAGGGGAGGTTTAGCTTGGATATTAGGAAAAAATTATTTGCTGTAAGAGTGGTCAGGCGTTGGAATAGGCTGCGCAGGGAGGTGGGGCAGTCACCGTTACTGGAGGTATTCAAGAAATGTGTGGGCATGACACTTTGGAACATATTTTAATGGCTGTGGTGGTGTTGGTAGTTGGACTTGATGATCTAGGAGCTCTGTTTCAACAAAAATAATTCTATGATGCTATAATGCTCCAAAACATAAAACCAGAGCAAGACAAAGCAATGATGTTGTATAGCAATTGATTTTATTTTCATTCTGTAAAGGTTTTAGGTATTGCATATGTTCAGAGAGTGAAAATGGTGTTTACCTTTATTATTAAGATGCTAAAAGCAAGCATAATTAGTGCCAGAATGTTTCCAAAATTAAGCTGGTATTATCAGGAGAGAGAAAAAAATTAAGGTAATTTAATCCTGCCTTCCCTCCCAGATAGAGGGGCTTTATTTTCCCTTTCCATAGAGGTAATGAATTCTTACAAGTGTAAGATGCACAGAATTCAAGAATCATGCAGCACAAATCTTCTTGAAATCAATACTGAAATTAGCAGTATTATTTCCATGTAAAACCGTGGACAACTGTGAAATAGTATTTGCTAATCAAATATTAAATGGCCCATTTTTCTTATGAGGAAGGGACAGATGCTTGTTTAAAACAAGTCTAACGGCAGCTTGCAGAGATAACAGAACTATTGCTTAAATAATTTGTGGGGGAGGTTGAAGTAATGAATTTAATTGATTTGTCTTCTGGTTTGACAAATATTTCTCTTCCTGTCTTATAAATGCTGTTTTCTGCCTAGGAAGGAAAGCCTCAAAAATGGTTATAGGGAATCTGGACAAGAATAAGACTTAATAAATTAAATAANGACATGTCCAAAACCCACATTTTGCCAGTCATTGTGATCTCAAAAAAGGTTTGTTTTCTTCTTACATTAAAAATGTTTTTTTGTAGGTAAAAGAATTCTTCTGATTTTAGTAGAATTGATTTAGGAAGAAAGGGAAGAGATTTTTTCAGAGGTGCTTGAAAATATCAGAACCAGCAGCTATGTGTGGTGCTGGGGAAAAGACATTAATCCACTTATATAAACAGAAAGATCTAAGAAAACAGAGGAAATGTCGGTCATCTGGATGTCCTCCTCAGCTCTGGCCTGCTAGTGACACTGTTACACCAGGGACAAGGCACTGCAAGGCAATGGAGGTGGCACCAGAGCAGGGTAGTGGTGCAGCATACTGACAGGAGAGGAGAGGACTGGTCTAGTGGAACACATACCAGTGACATGTCCAGAACTTTACTACTCCAAAAAAGCCAGGCTGCAAGTCTACATTTAGGAAAATTAATCAAGATAGCATATGGAAATGTGCTATGAGGCTGAGACTGGGGGAAAAATCCCAGCTTTGGGTTAACCAAAGAGAGAGTTGGGGCTTTTCAGCCTGGAGAAGAGAAGGCTTCCAGGAGACCTTATAGCAGCCTACCAGTATCTGAGGGGGGCCTACAGGAGGGCTGGGGAGGGACTGTTCACAAGGTCTTGTAATGACAGGACGAGGGGGAATGGGTTCAAATTGGCGGAGGGGAGATTTGAACAGGATGTTAGGAAGAAATTCTTCACAGTGAGGGTGGTGAGGCACTGGAACAGGTTGCCCAGGGAGGTTGTGTCTGCTCCCTCTCTGGATGTGTTCAAGGCCAGGCTGGATGAGGTCTTGAGCGTCCTGATCTAGTGGGAGGTGTCCCTGCCTGTGGTGGGGGGTTGGAACTGGATGATCTTTGAGGTCTCTTCCAACCTAGACCATTCTATGATTCTATGATTAACCATGAGACCATGATTCTATGATTAACCATGAGTCAAGATCTGGTTTGCTCACCCTTCACAGCAGTGATTTCAAGGGTTTCTTCCAGTGTCAACCGGTCTATGGTTCTGTGGTAAAATATATGTTATCAAAGCATATGATTGACAACACCAAAACTAAAGAAAGACTAAGATTGTTGTTTTCCATCTGTGTGCAGAATCCTAGTGAGCCATATTTGTTAACAATTAGTACAAGAGTGATTTTTACTTTGTTATGTATGAAGCAGAAGTCTCTTACACAAGAAGAGGAACTCAATCCATTCTTCAGGTGGACAACTTAAAATTTGTACCCTGATTTTGTCCTCCAGAAACTGAGCACTGTAGTGCTCAGTGTCACAGTGTGAAATGTCTTACACCAGAGTGTGAACTCTTTATGTATAAGTATGGTTGCTGCTACCAAGGGTCACAGAATCACAGAATGCCAGGCTGAAAGTGACCCCAAGGATCACCTGGTCCAACCTTTCTAGGTGATAGTAGAGTTGAAATGAGCTGACGCAGCATCCTGTCAGGTTGAACCTTCAAATTGTCCAATGTAGGGGAATACACTGCTTCCCTTGGGTGATGATCTCAATGTCTAACTGTTCTCATAATGAAACATTTTCTTCTCAAGTCCAAACAGAATCACCCCAGGAATACTTTGTCCCTATTGTCCCTTGCCATTTCCACAGGACTCCTTGTAAGAAGAGTCTCCATCTCCTGGTATCCTCCCTTTATGTACTGGTCCACAGTAATAAGGTTTCCTCTAAGCCTTCTCAAGGCTGAACAAACCCAGTTCTCTCAGCATTCCTTCAGAGGCAGGTCTGCCAGTGCTCTGATCATTCTTATGGCCCTTCTGTGGATGATGCAAACCATGGGTATGTTAGCAGATATTTGCCAGTGATTTCAACTTGAGTTAATTTAAGTTAGCTGGTAACTTTCAAGCTAAACTTTAAAATATTGAACTTTCTATCTTTTTGTGCCATGGCAGGGCTTCATTAGGAGAGATCGTAACTGTCCTCACAGCAAATAGATGCTGTTCTTTACTGCTAACAAACTGACCTTTGCATTTTAGTGCTACTCGTTAGACATCATTCTACAATTTCCATTTCATTGTGTTGCCATTTTTGTTATTGACAGGGTTTCTGTTCCTGTAGCCTTCCTCTTCTTCCAAGCAGCAGCTAGTTCATACTCACTCTTTTTAACCTTTGATGAGAAGAGGTTGGTAAGCTGCTTATAAAGTGATTTCCTCTTCAGGGTGAGGGGCTGCTGAAGAGTTCTTCCAAAGAGATAGGTAGCAGTTCTTGGCCAAACATGAACTATGCTTTCCTGAATTTAAGGCTACTTAAATAATAATGGTCCCCTCTGTTTCACATGCAACTGTTTATTGACCACTTTAGTAGTATGTTCACTCCTTCCATGAATTTCTGTGTGATGCTCTGTTTGCATTGTGTCTGTTGCGGGTTGCTGCTGCATGTCTGATCTTTGTGGTCAGCCCTAGGTGAACCTGTTTGGCAGGTGATGATCTCCAGATGTTCCTTCCAACCTCTACAATCCGGATGTCAACTGAGTGGTGCCATTCTCAACACTATAGTTCAAGATCTCAGTCTTTTCATTATGGCTTGTTTTACCAGCTTCTAGTTTAGGTCATTTACTTTTGACAAGATAGCAGCTGGAGGAATTATTTTGTTTATTTTAATATGAAGTTGTTTCAGCCAGTTTCTGAATCCTAATAAGGTATCAACAATGTTCATCACTATGTTAGCAGGTGACTAACAGAATCAGGCAAATGTACACATTGTCCACAGTGCTATTTCATGATGACAAATTCTTCTCAGTGTCTTCCTTCTCACATGCTGAAGGATTCCTCTTCTTTCCAAAGCTAGTCTGAAATCATGCAAGAAAAAATAGATGCCAGGACAAAAAAAAAAAAAAAAAAAAAAAAAAAAAAAAAAAAGAAAAAAAAAAAAAAAAAAAAAAAAAAAAAAAAAAAAAAAAGGGTTATATGAAAACAATAGACAATTCACTGCAGGAAAATTATAGGGATGGGAGTCTATAGGAAAGCTTGGAGGGATTTTTGATAATGACATGATAGGGCAAGGGATAATGGTTTTAAACTAGAATAGGGTAGATTTAGATTAGATAGTAGCTAGTGAAATACTGGAATGGTTAGATCAGAGAAGTTGTGGATGTCTCATCCCTGGAAATGTTGAAAAGCAGGCTGGATGAGGCTTTGAACAACCTGGCTTGTTGGGAGGTGTATTGAAACTAGATGGTCTTTAAGGTCCCTACCAACTCAAGCCATTCCAGGACATGTGGATTTCAGGGCTGGCACTAGTAACTGATCTTATAGTAGTAATTTTAATCTTGAAGTAATCAAAATCCAGACAAATTATTTGTTACCAGAAAGGGAAATCTTCCTGGGATAAGGATTATAAAAGCAAGCCCTTCGAGACAGCTCTTATTGCTTCCTATACGTTCTGTGATGTATTTGCTTTCTTCAACAGTGCATACATTAAAATGTCTGTAGAATTCGCAACATGACATTTTCAGGCTTCTGCTAGCAAATGGTCTGTAATGTGCCTCATGCTGCTTTGCCTTTTAAAAATAAATTTCAAAAAAAGAAAAAAGTATCTTGAACTGTCTTTGATCCCATAGACTTAACTCTTTTGAGCAAAATCTTACCAGGATATTTAGGACACAGATTTACTGTCTGTGCATGCTATCTGTAATGACCCAGTAGACTAGAACATCTTCAGAAGACCAGTCACAATCTATCAAGTCAATGATCTGTGAAATATAAATTCTCTGTGGAAGTTGTTATGGGCCATTAGGTAAATAATAATACCTATTTTATAAACTCTATATTAACTTTATATTTATTGCAGGAGACCAAATTGATATGATAAAATAAAAATCAGCCTCAGCCTCCAACTAGAACTTAAACTTCCCTGATAGTGAAAAAAATGTTACTTGGTTTTGTCACACCATTCTTTTCATAAGCATCTCTTGTAAGACAGTATGCAAGGGGTATGAAATTACAGAATACCCAAACAGCCTATTTCCATCGCTTTTTCAACCTAATTTTGAAAACAGAGTCTTTGTCTAAGCTGACTTTGATAAGTTAAAATAGGCCTTAAATGAACTGAAGGAGAAAGTTCTTGAAATGGGCACCAAATTAAAAAATGCAAAAATTAACAGAAGTAATTGCTCTGAGTTCTGCCTTGAATTCCCTGGAAGGCATTCACCTGGAGAATTTCATTCCAACTGCTGTATCAGAGTGCTTCAAAATATTGAATGTGTTGGTTTTTTCCACTGAAGTACAGGACAGGATTCTGATTCCCATATTTTAAGAAGCAGAAACTGAATCACCAAACTTAGAATTCGTCTCTCCTAACGATAATCACGGAGAAGTTAGGTGCTGAGCCAAAGGGACTCTCTTAAGAATTTTGGTCATAGGGAAACCATCCCCATTGTCAGTATTCAGCCTAAGAGAGGTGTCTGAATCCTACTTTATGTTTTTTTGTTGAGATCTGTGCTTAAGCTACCAAAGCCTCTTGTCTTTAGTCTGTTCCTCTAGGCTGGATTCTTGGTAAATTGGTTTCTACTTGTGGCTAAGATTCCTTGGCAAATCCAATTGCTTTAATACCGAAAGTCTCCAGAGTATGATCCAAAAGACACAGAAAATAGGGGTTGGAAGGAACCTGCAGAAGTCAGTCCAGCACCTCTCCCAAAGAAGGATCCCCTAGGACAGGCCACACAGGAATGCATCTAGGTGGTTTTGAAAATCTCCAGAGAAGGAGACTCCACAGTGTCCTGAACAGCCCAGTCCAGTACTCCAGCACCCTCACAGGAAAGAAGGTTTTCTTTGTGGATACAAACTGGAACACAGGAAGTTCCACCTTAACATTAAAAAAACTGTTTACTCTAAGGGTGATTAGAGCCCTGGACCAGTCTGCCCAGAGAGGTTGTGGAGTCTCCTTCTCTAAAAACTTTCAAGAACCAACTGTATATGTTCTTGTTTGGCCTGCTCTATGTGATCTTGCTTTGGCAAGGGGTTTGGACTGGATGATCTCCAGAGGTGCCGTCCAGCCCCTACCATTCTGTGATTCTGTGATATCTTTGGTACCTGAGGGGTGAGGAATGACAAATAAGGTAGCCAGTCTTCACAGCAGCATAGGGGCCCCTTTACACTTAATATTTTCCCAGGCTAATTAGTGGAAACTGTAAGTGATGCATGGGAAAAAAACATTACCAACTAGAAGGGGTCGCCATGACTTCTTGAAAGCATAGTTCTGCTTTCATGCTTGGCCTCCTTCAGAGGGTCTAGGAAACATGCATGTGAATAAAGGTAGTAATGTACCTCCTTTAATTTTAATGAGCTTTTGAGGAAACCAGGTTGACACTGGAGAAGATAAGTTATTGTGGATAAATAATCAGTTAAAGATCACCATCTTTGGAGGTGTTCAAGAAACATGTGGACATGACACTTCTGACCACGTATTAATGGCTTGGTGTGGTTAGGTTGATGGTTGGACTTGATGGACTGAACCAATTCTATGATTCTGGGAGAATGAAGTCCAGCAGAAAATCGTCAGTGGAGTTCTACATGGCTGCCTGTTGAGTCCTGTGCTGGTCAACATATTCATAGTGGACATAAAAAAGAGGCTGAATGGTGATGATTACACCAAGGTTTGTTAGGACGAGGGTAACCTGAATAACTGGCAAGGAAGCGTGCAAGACTGAAAGACTGGGCAATAAAATTCCAAATTAAATTTAATGTAAATTGTGAAGGGATATACTTAGGAAAGACAGTCTAGATTCATGTCTGAAATGGTGGACTGTGAGCTAACCATTTCCATTCAGAAATGAGACCTTGGGTTGTGCTATTTATATTTTTCATCCTGTGTAAATATATGGTTGGGTTTTTTTCAGACAATTAATTCTTTTTGTAGCCTTTCCCTGAATGTATCAGATGGTTTTGCCAGTTTGAGAAATAAATCATCACATCTTTCCATCCACAGTGGATAATTAGCAGCATGTAACTTGGAACATGACTGATTACAACGAAAATTGTATAGCATGACTCATCAGTTAATAATTAGATCTCCCCTCATTCTACACCTAAGTCATGTCACCATAATCTCTAATGGTAAAGGAAAGAATGACTGATTTCATGCTTTTGGCAAGCAGAAGCTGCATTTTTCTAATATAGTTACAATAAGGAAATTGAGAGATTTCTCTTGTATTGACTTTTTGCACCTTGCATTCAAAGCACTCTTGCTGCCCTTTCATTGATTCTCCCTCCAGCTTCATAGATTCATAGAATTGTTTGGGTTGGAAGAGAATTTAAATATAATCTAGTTCCAAGCCCTGTGCTTTAGGTGGAGACACCTTTCACCAGACCATGCTGCTAAAGGCCTTGTCCAGCCCTGTCTGAACACCTCTGTGGAGGTGACATCCAGGACCTATCTGGGCAAACTGTTCAAGTGTCTCACCAGCCTAACCCTAAAGAATTTCTTTCTAATACCCAGTCTATATGTCTTCTCCTCAAGCTTCAATCCATTGTCCCTTGTCCTATCACTACAAGCCCTTGTAAAATGTCCCTTCTTGACTTTCTCCTAGGCCCCATCATATACTGGAAGGTCATTCTGGAGTCTTCTGTTCTCCAGGCTGAACAACCCTAACTCTCTCAACCTGTGCCTGCAGGAATGTTTCTCCAACCCTCTGACAATCTTCATGGCTACTCTGGACCCTCCCAAGCAGGTTCATTTCCCCTTTGTGTTTGGGACACCAGAAGTGGATGCAGTACTCTGTGTGGGGATTCTTACGAGAGCAGAGGGGCAGAATCACTTCCCTCATTCTGCTGCTCATACTTCTTTTGATGCAGACCTTGAAATTCCTGTTTTACAGGCCTGTTTCCCACCAGAAAAGACAGAAAAAATCATCATCCACAAACCACACATAATGAATATTGCATTATAGCAAGCTACTGCTGTAGGTGCTGTGTTGAAATAATGCTGGTAAATATTAGAGGATGATGTGTTATCTCAGTAGTCTTGCTCTAGAGCCTGAAAAACTAGAAATACAGATTACAAAATTCTGCAGAATCATTTTGGTTGCAAAAGACTTCCAAGATATTTGTAGTCCAACCATTAGCTAACTCTGTCAAGTCTGGTGCCAAGCCATGTCTCTCATCACTGCATCTCTGCCTTCTCTAAAGACCTCTAGGGATGGGGATTCAATGACCTTCCTGAGGAGCCCCTTCCAGTGTTTTGACAAGTTTCAGTGAAGAAGTTTTTTCCCATATTCAACCTAAATCTCCCCTGGTGCAATTTGAAGCCGTTGCCTCTTGTCCTATCACTTGTTCCTTGGGGAAGAGACTGTCCTGGTGGACTTATTCATGGAACAGCAATGTACTCTTGTGGCCAAGAAGGCTGATAGTATCCTGGGGTGCATGAAGAACAGCAGGTCAAGGGAAGTTCTCCTTCTGCTCTTCTCCACCCTGATGAGATCATATCTGGAATGTTGTGTCCAGTTCTGGGTTCCCCAGTTCAAGAAGGACAGAGATCTGCTGGAGAGAGTGTGATGGAGGCTACCAGGATTGTGTGTGGACTGGAATATCTATCTGATGAGGAAAGGCTGAGAAACTTGGGGCTGTTTGGTTTGAAGAAGAGAAGGCTGAGAGGGGATCTTATTAATGCTTACAAATAACTTTAAGAGTGGGTGTCAAGAATAAGGTGCCAATTTATTTTCACTGGTCCCAGAGATAGGATGAGGGGCAATGGACACAAACTGGAACACAGGAAGTTCCACCTCAACATGAGAAAAAAAATTATTTACTGTAAGGGTGCTGGAGTCCTGGAGCAGGCTGCCCAGAGAGGTTGTGGAATCTCCTTCCCTGGAGACTTTCAAGACCCATCTGGGTGTGCTCCTGTGTGGCCTGCCCTAGGTGAACCTGTTTTGGCAAGGGGGCTGGAACTGATGATCTCCAGAGCTGCCTTCCATGATGATCTCCAGAGCTGCCTTCCAACCTCTATGATCCTATGATTTGCACATTGATAGTTTGTATGGTTCTGCATTGGTTTCCAAGAAGCAGGATGGCAACTGTGACCATAATCCTTTAAGCACTTTGATGCGTATTTAACTTACTACATTCTTTTTATCTCATTAGCACAATAAAGCAGTTCAAGTAATTAAAAAATGAACATTGATTTGTGTGCAAATTTTGCACGTCATCCAATCTGTATTAGAAGCAGAGAGGCAGCCAAATTATATTAGTGTGTTGAACATACTTAGCCAACAGAAGCAATGAGAGTTAAACAGATGAATATTTAACAACATCATCAACTTTTACAGCATCTGCATGATGTAGTTAATATGCAAATATTTTGTACTCCTGTAAGCATGAGGAAAGATGACCAAGAAGATCTCGCTCGATCCCGCTCTAATAAAACTCACTAAGGGCAAGTGTAAAGTCCTAGGGAAGAACAACCCTATAGATAAGCACAGGTTGGGGGTTGATCTGTAGAAGAACAACTGTAGGAAAAAGAATCTGGGACTCCTGGCAGACAGTAGGATGACTATGAGCCAGCAATGTGCCCCTGTGACCAAGAAAGCCAGTGGCATCCTGGGGTTCATGAAAAAGAGTGTGGCAAGCAGGTTGAGGGACATTGTTCTGCTCTGCTTTGGTGAGACCATAGTATCTGGAGTATTGTGTCCAGTTCTGAGCATCCCAGTTCAAGGACAGGGACTTGCTAGAGAGGTTATAGAAAAGGGATACAAAGATGCTGAGGAGACTGGAACATCTCTCTTATGATGAAAAATATGAGAGAATTTGGACTTTTAATTCTGGAATGAAAAGACTGAGGAAGGATCTCATCAATGTTGATCAATATTCAAAGGGTGGGGGTCAGGAGATGAGACCAGTATTTGTTCAGTGATGTGCTGAGAAGGAGTAACAGGCACAAGCCTGAACATAAGAAATTCCATCTAAACATGAGGAGGACATTCTTTAATTTAAGGGTAATGGAGCACTGGACCAGACTGCTGAGATAGATAATTGAATCTCCATCTGTAGAGACATTCAAACCCACGTAAATGCATTCCTGTGTGATCTTTTCTAGGTGACCCTGCTTTAGTAGGGAGGTTGTTCTTGGTGACTGCCAGAGGTCTTTTCCAACCTGTACTATTCTGTGATTCTGTGAAACAAATTGCATCTGCCTGCACCAGTCTTAATCTTTAGCCACATATTGAGTCTGGTTTAGGTATGATCTGTAAGCACGTGTGTGAGTGTCTGAAAGGGTGGAGCCTTTGTGTTTAGTCATACAGGTCTTTATCTGATTTTGGACTGGAGGGACCAATGGAGGTAGGGGTAAGTCTCTTCACAGTATCAGGTGATAGAGTGAGAAGAAATCATCTGAAAAGATGCAAGGGAAGGTTTAGGTTGGATATTATGAAAGATTTATGTCCAATGGTTAGGCATTGGAAGAGGATACCTGGGGAGGTGGTGGTCACCATCCCAGAAGGTGCTCAAGAAAAGTGTGGACATGGCACTCCTAGACATGATTTAATGGCTGTGACTGCATTTAGGTTGATGGTTGGACTCAATAATCTTAGAGGTATTTTCCAACCAAATCAATTTCATGATTCTGTTCTGTGATTAAGGATCCTTTTCCATCTGACTGATAACTTAAAAGCAGAATCAGGCATTTTGAAGGATGAAAAGTCTTTTTTCTTTTTCCAAACTGTAATCCCAATGCAAACTTAAAAGACGTATCTACACATGAATAATACTTTAATCATTCCCAAATGCAAATCAAGATGCATAATTTTCCCATAAATCACCAGTGTTTTACAATTTATGAAACTGTATGTTCGGTGCTGTTCTCTGGGAAAAAAAACCAAAAAACCACAAAAACGTAACAACAAGCAGCTAACTAAAATTGCCAGCTGATAAAGTATATGAATGACAGTATTTCCTATGTTACAATATGAAATATTTAGAAACTAAAGCTAGTACACCAAATAGATTAAGAAAATTCATAGGTCAGAGTTAAGGTTATACTGTAACAATGAAAAATGCATTCCTTTCATGTAAATGTGAATAATCAATGAATAATGTATGTTTGTTATGTAGCCAATGTAAAATTTATTACATCCTTTAGTATTCGCTGCTTGGATTTGAAGTGCTTCTCTTTGTAAATGGTGCAACAGGTAAGTACATCTGTGTCATTTAACAGCCTAAGTGATTTGTGTTAGAGCAGTGCTAGAGTCAACTGCAAAGTTTAGGAACTGTTGCCAAGAACCTCAAAGTTTTGGTATGGTGGATGTTTAAATCTGGTGATTTGTTTGAGGTGATTTCAAACTTTAACAAAAAATCTCCTTGAAGATCTTGACAGTTGAAATAATTGAAAGAGTCCACAAACCTTGTGAGGAGTTTGGAGAGAATGCCTGTTGCAATTATTAATTTTTAATTACTATTAATAATCGCGGGGGTTCTGGGAATAGTTCCCCTGGGTTATTTTGGATGTTAGATTGGCAAGAATAAATACACGAAGTCGCTTAAAACACAAAATTAAACAGTTCGAACAGTCAGAACTTAGGAAACAGAGAGCCTAATACAAAGGCAATCCTAACTGCGCCTGTAAATACCCACAAAATGTGTGCTAGATGCAGATCTTTTCCCGAGAAAGAGGAAAGAAGGAGGATTGTCCCGAATAAAGAGAGAGCTTGTCCCAAATAAAGACAAAAAGAGAGAGTTTTGCCTTGCCGCGGTTGCAATACGCTGTGATGCCGCTGCTGCTGCTGCTTGCTGCAAAGCACGTGGCTGGTGCTGGATGGGGTGCTGAGATGTGTGTTCCTCACAGCGGTGGAAAGAGAAAGAACAAGACTAATGGCCGTTGCACCCCCTTAAATACCTCATTAGGGGAGCGTGGAACTGACCAATAGGCATTTAGCATCCATTGTCTGGCCAATTGGTTCAAAAGTCTCACAACCAAGGGTGGGTTCTAACACCCTAAGAGACAGCACAGATCATCTGACTCGTGTGCATGACTTGCGCGTGCAGCCCAAGATTTCCTGGTTCCAGAACCACGTGGTGTGCCCCCCTGCAACCCACCTGGAAACCTTACAATGGAAGGGGGAGGGGAACCTCAGGAAGGGAACCAACTCTGGGCAATAATCATGCCCATACCAGGACAATACCGAATAAGGAAAGGCAGTAGGTGCTGGGATTGGTTAGCCTTAAGAAGAAGAGGCTGAGAGGAAACTTTATTGCTCTCTACAGCTACCTGAAATGAGGTCAAAGTGAGGCTGATGTGGGCCTCTTCTTCCAATTAACTAACTACACAATAAGAGATAATGGCCTCAAGCTTTACCAGGGGAGATTTAGGTTGGATATTATAAAAAATTTCCTTTACTGAGAGAATGGTCAGGCATTGGAATAGGCTGGCCAGGTAGATAGTGGAGTCACCATCCTTGGAGGTGTTAAAAAAATTTAGTACATGTGGCACTTTGGAATGTCATCTAGTGGTCAGGGAGGTTTTGGGTGGAAGGTTGGACTTGATGATTTCAGAGGTCTTTTCCAACCTCAATGCTTCTACCATTCTGTGATTCCACTAGTAATGGTTAATTCCTTTGTGTATCTAACACCTACATGGAGCTGGAAGATTTATCTGTGTGTTTTCTAAGGTTCTTCCTCTGGTTTTTTGCTTCAGGGGTGCTGCAAGCAGCTTTCTCTGTTCTGGCAACTGGTCAAGGACAAAACAAATTCTTCCTCCCTGGGCTGCTGGTGTGTGTTGTATTGGCTATTATTTTAAGGTGTGTACTGTAGGAAATTGAGACTTTCTCAGCAAGGTTTTCTGGGTTACAGAGTAACAGACGACTGATGAAGAGCTGGTTCAAATCAGGGTCTAATGTGAAAACTGGATGAGGTGAAAAGATTATTCTCTGTCACTGCTTTATTCCCAGTAAGGAAAATTTTAGGACTAGTTCATTCTTTGTAGCAGTTTTCAAACAAGAAGGAATGAATTAATTGATTAAAGCTTGTAGCTGCTTAAATGGGATAGTCGGTGGGTTTCCTGTGAAATCCCAATGACCTGGTGTTGCAAGCCCTGGCAGCAGGGTGTGGGGTGGCTCAGTTTCTGCAACAATCCCTTTCTCAGTCTTTTTTTTTTTTTTTTTTTTTTTTTTTTTCCTGGAATGAGAACAGGATTGCTTCCTTGAAAGCTAGCACTCTTTTGGGGAACAGCCCAGGTAAGTAATCATAGAATCATAGAATCATATTGGTTGGAAAAGACCTCTAATACCATCAAGTCCAACTATCAACCTTCCACCACCACGGCCATTAAACCATGTCCTAGAGTGCCTGTGTCCACACATTTCTTGAACACCTCCAGAAATAGTGATTCCACCACATCCCTGGGCAGCCTATTCCAACGTCTGATCACTTCTGCAGGAAAGTTGGTTGTGAAGCAACAAAGCACCTTTAGAATACTTTAAATCTCATTTATGTCAGACCGACACAAGAATGCAGGGACCCTGAAAATGTAGGCCGTCACGGACTTTTCCTTTAGAAGAGATCTTTGTTGTTGCCTTGCAGATCTCATATCCACCTTTCACCTGTGGATTCTGAAGGGCTTTACAAAAGAAAATGGCATTACAATTAATAGTGTGACTACCAGGAGTAGAGAAGGAATTGTGCCCCTGT
This sequence comes from Psilopogon haemacephalus, assembly GCA_013396835.1. Lineage (NCBI taxonomy): Eukaryota > Metazoa > Chordata > Aves > Piciformes > Megalaimidae > Psilopogon > Psilopogon haemacephalus. The sequence continues at coordinate 284,752 of VWZI01014440.1, forward strand.
GCTTGGCACTGATGAAGCTACACCTTGAATATTGGGTTCACTTTTTGGCCCCTCTCTACAAGAAGAACATTGAAGTGCTGGAGCACATCCAGAGAATGGTAGCAAAGCTGGTGAAGGGTCTGGAGAGAAGTGCCTGAGGGAACTGCAAGAAGAATGTAGAGGAGTCTGAGGAGAGACCTCATTGTTCTCTATAACTCCCTGAAAGAAGGTAAGGGTTGGTTTCTTCTCTCTGGTATCAGGTAATGAAGTAATGAGAGGAAATGGCCTGAAATTTTGCCAGGGGAGTTTAGGATGGATATTAGGAAAAAAATGTTTTCTGCAAGAGTGGTCAAGAATTGGAACAGGTTACTCAGGGAGGTGGTGGAAGTGTTCAAGAAACATGTGGACATGGCACTTTGGGATATGGTTTAATGACCACAGTGGTGTTGTTGGTTGGATTTTATGATATTAGAATTATTTTCCAACAGAAAGTTTAAAGTCACTCACCAGGGTGCCATCTGGGCTGCTTAACACAGGGAAATCTGGAGGGTTCCTTGCAGTTGTAAAGTCAGTGTAAGATACATGTTCACAGTTCTCCGGCTGGTTGAAAGCAGTCCTTGTTAGCAAGCTTTTTTCAAGCTGAACACAACTACATTGTTTTGCTTCTAGTCTTGTATTCATGTTGCCAGATGGCACTGAAAAGAAAGAAAAAAAAGAAAAAAGAAAAAAAGAAAATGAAACATCCTAATAATTTTCATTGCTAGCCCTGACACTTCCCTACTTCATGAAAGGAGATTGGAGTGAGGTGGATGTTGGGCTCTTCTCCCTAGTATCAAAGGACAGAACAAGAGGAAATGGCCTCAAATTGTGCCAGGGAAAGTTTAGATTGGACATTAGGAATTTTTTTTTTTACTGACAGGATGGTCAGGTATTGGAATAAGTTGCCCAGAGTGGTGGTGGAATCACAGTCACTGGAGGTACTAAGAAAATGTGTGGACACAGCATTTCAGGACATGGTTTAATGGATGTGGTGTTGTCAGGTCAACAGTTGAACTTGGTGACCTCAGAGGTCTTATCTAACCAAAACAATTCTATATTTCGTCATGATGAAAGCTCCAAAAGGGGAGATGGTAATCTTCAAACTATTCCAGAGTCATGTCCCCTTTAGCTCTGCCTTATGACTCCTGAATTCTGCAAAACTGTTCTGGCTGGAGGTCTGTGTAGTTATGCTGCAAATATAATCAATGGCTTGAACTTTTCTCCTGTTTTCTCCTTTCCAGGCTGTCATAAGACATCAGACTTAGTTAAGCACCTGCCCCTGGAAGAGTCATGTTAAATTTTCCCTAGCCTTAAATGCTGTGACTTATAAGGCAATGTGGCAGTTTTCCCGGTCAGGTGTGGATGTTGGGACATCAGCATCTGAACAGAGATACTGAACTGTGCCTCTTTTGTTAGAAACGTTAGCGATTGTCCAGCAGGTTGAGGGAGGTTTTCCTGCTTTTACACTCTGCCCTAGTGAGGCCTCATCTGCATCATTGTGTCCAGTTCTGGGCTTCCCACTTCAAGAGGGACAGGGAACTACTGAAAAGAGTACAATAGAGGGTATGAAGATGATGAAGGAACTGGAAGATCTGTCTGATGAGGGAAGGCTGAGAGACCTGGAGCTGTTTAGACTGAAGAAGAGAAGGCTGAGAGGGGATCTGATCAGTGTTTGCAAATACTCAAAGGAGGCGTATTCAGAAGAAGGGGCCAATCTCTTGTCACTGTTGCCCTTTGATAGGATGAGGGGCAACAGACACAAACTGGAGCAGAGGAAGTTCCATCTTAACATGAGGAAAAACTTCTTTGCTGTGAGAGTGATGGAGCCCTGGAGCAGGCTGCCAAGAGAGGTTGCAGCATCTCCTTCTCTGAAGACTTTCCAAACCCATCTGTGTGGTCTCCTGAGTGGTCTGCCTTAGGCCTACCTTCTCAGGGCAGGGGGACTGGGTAATCTCCAGAGGTCCCTTCCAACTCCTACCATTTTGTAATTCTATTATTTTCTTTCTGTGCAATAGGAACCATGTTTGATGCCTTTCTTTTATTTAGGTTTCCAACCACAGTGATGATAAAACTTGCCTCTATAAATTAAAGCTAAACAGCTGTTCCTTTGTAGCAGGTCTTAATTGTCTTTGTGTTATTTTGTTCTTGTTGCAAATGTGGAAATGCCAATATTCATAGTAGATGCAAAATTAAAACAATAACAAGGCTCTCTATATTCCCTAAACAATGAAGCAAAAAAAAAACCAAAAAAGTTGCTTCTCAAGAGGAATTGAATGGACTAGGTTGTACACATTAACCTCCAGAAAGCACAGCTCACAGCCACTTGTCATAACAACTAGAAATCTGGAAGTAGAATTCAAAATTAAGACTAATTCCACTCCCCTGGAACAAAGTGGAAGCATCTCAGGTTATGCGAGCTCAGACCTGCTTCAGAATAAGGTACAAAACTACATGAAAAATTAAATCTATCCTTGTCCATTGCTGTTGCATCATTCTTCTGCTGCATGTTTGCTTCATGAAAGGAGGAAAAAATGAAAAAACAGTTGGTCTCTTCTCCCTAGTATCAGCTGACAAAAAAAGAGGAAATGGTCTGAAATCATGCCAGGGGAGGTTTAGGTTGGAAATTAGGATGGATTTCTTTCCTGCAAGAATGGTGAGTCATTGGAACAGGCTGCCCAGGGAAGTGTAGAGTCACTGTCGCCAGAGGTTTTCAAGAAATGTGTGGACATGGCACTTTGGGGTGTGGTTAGTGGTCATTTTTGATCTTAGGTTGATGATTGGATTTAATGATCTTAGAGGTTTTTTCCAACCAAAACAATTTTCTCTGAGAGGGAAATGTCAGGATGAAAGTGAGTCTCTTTGACTATACCCAGTAATAGGACAGGAACAATGAGTATTAGCTGGAACACAGGAAGATCCACCTCAACTTGAGGAAAAAGTTTCTTTCCTGTGAGACTGATGGAGCACTGGAACCGGCTGCCCAGAGGGGTCATGGAGTCTTTTTCTCTAGAGTCATTCAAAACCTTCCTTGGATGCATTCCTGTATGACCCGCTCTTGGTGATCCTGCTTTGGCAAGGGTGTTGGACTAGGTGATCTCTATAGGTCCCTTCCAACCCCTACCATTGTATGATACTGAGGATGTTCAAGGCAAGGCTGGATAAGCAACCAAGTCTAGTTGGGTGGCTTCCCTGTCTATGGCAGGGATCCGGGAAAAGATGATCTCTAAGGTTGCTTCAAAGCTAAGCCATCCTATGATTCTGTGATTCTAGTAGACAAGTCACTAGCTTCCACTCTTTTGTTCTTTATGACCACATATGATGTGCTGTTTAAACCACTGTTCCAGACAAGACAGGTTGTTTTGAGACTTCTAAAGTGGAGCAGAGTGACTTTGCCAATTCTGCTGTGGCAGTTTCCTGAGTAGGAGATAAGATGAGACTGAGAGCTCTGTGCTATTTCCATTATCTTCTCTTACATCCCTGCTGTGTGCTGGCAGTTCTCCTGCTACATTTACAGACCTACTGCAAACCTGAATGCAGATTTTCTGATATTTTCTAGACCACAGTGACTAGCAGAGCCTGGGTCATTTAGTTAAAACATGCTAAGAAGCAGGAATGAGACAGCTGTGTTTTCCAGCTCTATTCACACAGACTCACATTGTGCCAACTTGTGGAAGGAACAATTAATGCCTACTGTTTTCTTTATAGCATACATTCTTCTTTGAAAAGTCAACTGCAAGACAACTTGAACAGTGTATCAGTTCAGGCATCAAACTTGGAAAAATAAAGGATTTTTTTCCCTCCCTAAAATTCAAAGGAGGATGGTTCAGAGAGCAACTCTCATACAAGTGAGAGAAGGAGAGGATGGGAAGCAGGATGGAATTGAGTTTAACTGTGGAATCAAGCACTTTAACTGATCATCTTCTTCTGAAGTAATAATTCCTAAAACAGTAATTTTCATGGATTTATGCTTTCTAGTGATCCATGAATGTGAACTGCGTCATTTGTATCATTCTGCAGAAGGAAATAAAGAGGCAGAACTGTAAAATACCAATAAAATTTCCTTAGAGTGAGGGATCATGGCAGATCATGCCATTTCTTGTTTCTACATGAAATGTATTTCCAGGTCTCCTTTTCAGTCTGAGACACAGCTGTTGAAGAAAGAGGTTCTAAAAGTGAAGCCTGACAGCTGGCTGCAGTTGGAGAACAGAATGGGTTGGGATTTTTTTTTCTTTTTTTTTTTTTATTTTCCTTTGCTTTTTCTCATCTATTTTAATTTTGAGGAATAATGTTTCAGAGGATTGTTACTTACAGAAGGAATTTAAGTGCAGAGAGTGGTTTGTTTGGTTGGGTTTGGGTTGGGGGTTTTGGGGGGATTTTTTTGTTTGTTTGTTTTCTTTTGTTTAATGAGAAAAAAATAACAAAAGAAAAAGAGATTCACAGAGTTCATTAATTAGAAAAATGAGCTGAGAAGTGTATTACAGATACACTTTTTCAAAACCAGTCTTGCCTTTATCTAGCATGTTCCTATTTATTTGTAGAAAGGAAATAAACAGAGCAAGAGGAGATATTTAAAAATTAGCTTTTGATTGCAAACAAGCTTGAAATGGAAACCAACAATCTAAATAGCATCCAACATAACAGTGGAACACCCTTCCCTTTATGAACTACTCAAGTAGTTTGTGGGCACAAACTTCAGCATAGGAAGTTCCATCTAAACATGAGGAGGAGCTTTTTCTAATTTAAGGATGATGGAGCACTGGAATAGGCTGCCCAGAGAGATTGTGGTATCGTCATCTCTGGAGCCATTCACAACTCACCTGAATGTGTTTCTGGGTGACCTTCTTTAGATTAACCCACCTTGATAGAAGAGTTGGACTCAGTGATCTCCAGAGATCCCTTCCAACCCCTGCCATTTGGTGGTTCTACTTCTTTACCCCTGTGTCATTGGTTTTAATTCTCTTGTTCTGATGGAAATGGTTACCAAATAATTAACAGATGCAGAGGTCCAAAATGCAATGTTAAAGTCCTCTTTCCATCTTGGAAACTATTGTGATGGCTTTATCTTCTGATAACCGTGGTACACATGAAATGGAAAGCTGAGGCAATGGAACAGTTTGTAACCAGTTCCTTCACACTCCTAGACTTCTTGCTGTTGGGGTGAAACCAGGTTTTTCTTTTAATCACATTACTTCTTGGTAAAAGCTTTCAGATCAGGCAGAAAAGAGGTAAATAATAAATATATAAAAGGAGAGAGAATAGAGATAACTAAGCAGGAGAGAGGAAAAAAACCCCAAGGTGTCTTTTAATTCAAATGTTAAATTGCTACTTACAAAGCCATATTTTTTTGGCCATTTTAATGGAAAGTAGTCAACAAATGTCATTAAATTGATGAAGTTGCTTTCTTTAAGATCAAGGCATTTTTTAATTGGATGAGCTGAAGAGTGTAATCTCTTTTTATTTTTTTCCCCTTTAACAAGAGTTTTGTTTTTCATTAATGAAATGAAAATCTCCAGAGTAGGAGGCTGTATGGAATGAATTATATATTCCAGATTTTATAGAAATGATTTAGTGCAAACACATGTTTTGTGCTTCAGATGGAATAATGAATCTCATGTGATTTAGTTCTAATGGAGTTTGGCAACACTTCTGCTTTCCAGAAGTGGGATGAGGACTGTTCGTTATAATTTCTAGCGGTTTTGGTTGTATTTATTTACCTCCCTTCAGCATTTTGCCTCTGTGCATTCCCTTTGTACTATGTAGCAGTACAGTGTTGCAGGGCACTCCAAATCCCTTCTTTGCCCCCATATCGTTCTCCAGAGGTTTGAATGGGAGAAGAAGGTGCAAAGCTGCTTTGTGGGCTTGAAGAGGGAACAGAAAAAGATGCCCTTTCCATATGTGTACTGACTCTTGGGAAAGCTCACACTGGAATAGGCTGGTGATTGGCTGGATTCTTCACGCCCAGTATATATATGGCAACAGACACAATGTCTAGGAACATTATAAATAGAGTGAGGAAAAACAGGGTGCAGTTCCCGCTTTCACACCGTTCTGTGCAGTTCCATTCTAGTCCTCTTGCACAGTTCATTCCACTCCCCTACAAGTCTACAAGTTCGACAAGTCCTTAGGACTATTCAAGAGAGAGCTGCTAGCGGCACCCAGAACTGGCTTCTCTCAGAACACCGTGTCCTGACTTTCTGCTCACTACCCTGGGCTGAGGAACATGGCAGCAGTTTGCCTTTTATCCATGTGCTGCTAAGGCAGTGCTCCTCCACAATCTTTGCCTTGTGGAAGCTGTGTCTGAGACACTTTGGAGTTTGGCAGGTTTTTATTCGCATCAGACTTAATGCAGATCCTCAATGTGGATATAGCTTGCAGTTTCAGAGGCTGCTGCAAAGGAGCCCGGGATCATCTCTAAAGTCCTACTTCACCTCTGTGAGTAAAATCTGCTGTTCCCCAGGTTCTCTGCTCAGTCTGATTTATTGTCAGACTTGCTGTGGCTCTGGGCAGCCTGATCTAGTTGGAGCTGTCCCTGCTGACTTCAGGGGGGGTTGGACAATATGGCCTTCTAGGGTCTCTTCCAACACAATGCAATCTGTGAATCTGTGAGCCTGGGTTGATACTGCTTACATCTTTAAGTTGTAACCTCAGTTAGTGAAAACTTTTAGACGGCCAATGTGATGTTAATGTTTTTTTCCCTGTGCTGAAGAGAATAGAAACCTGCAAACTTGTGGCTTGTGAGCTCCAACCTCATCTCTTTCTATACTCTGTCAGATAGTCAGGGATTTTTTTTTTCTCTCTCTCAGCAGAAAGAATTTGAGAAGTGAGGTGTGAACTCACCAGCCAGCTGCCTCTCTATCAGTTTATCTGGATGTTATGTTCTTTCCACTCTTATCTGTGTATTAGGGAGAGAGGAGATATACTTGTAATTGGTTCAATGTGATTTTATATAGATTTGAAAGATTTCTAAGAGCTATGTCTGTAGTAGATCCTGTTTAACACAAATGTATATATAAGTGTCTTCTAGGTTCTATTATAAATTTTTATAAGCTACCCTTTTACAAGCTGTGAGTTTAATAGATAAACTTACAGGCGCAAAAACTCTTTAAGCTTAGATAAAGGCCAAAGGCTAGCTATGGTAATCACTTCAGTTAAGGCTTTCAGACATGTTTAGCATGTCAATATCTCTGCTTTTCTTACACACTAAAAGAATAGCACAGTCTCCTTCCTGGTGAAAGTGGAGGGTGAAGTGAAAGTTTTCCTAATCTGCAAGCAGCCTGGAGAACTGATTCATAAAGATTTGATGTCTCCCATTCAGTTTCATGAACATTATCCAATGCACTCAAGTCTGCTCCTCTGCTAGTCACACAAAATCACTATGATTGGAAAATAATTCTAAGATCAGCAAGTCTGACTAATATCTAACTACCAAGGCCACTACTACACCATATCATAGAATGGTTTGGATTGGAAGGGACCTTAAAGATCATTTAGTTCCAACCCCCACTGTCATAAGCAGGGACACCTTCCACTAGACCAGCTTGTCCAATTGCCTAAGGTGCTCAGTATCCTTCAACACCATATTTAGATGGCTAGTAAATTGATCCAGGGATGAAAATTCAACCACTTCCCTGGGCAGCTTATTCCAGTCTTTGAGAACCCTTTGGGTATAGATTTTTTTTTAATGTCCACCCTAAACCTCTCCTGGTATAACTTCTTTAATTTCCTCTTGTCATTTCAGTAGTTATTTGTGAGAACAGACTGACACCCAACTGTCTGTAAACTTTCAGGGAGTTTTATTAATTCAGGTGTTCAACTGATACCATTCCAGAAGCTAACCTTGTCTGCAGCTGATGAGAAAGCCACTTTGTTTCCTTACCCTACAAGGAGTTTCTTCCTTGGCCAGCATTGTCTGGTTGTTTGGTGATAGTGTTGCTAAGCAGTGCTCAGGGCCTTAATTAGGTAACGTGGCTTCACCTTGCTTTGTATTCATGTGCTCTGTGCTGCCAGTTGCCCAGATAATTCTGAGAACCATAATCTCCAGCATGAAACAAAGATGAGGACTCGTTTCATCCAGCTAACACTTAATATGTTCAGAACAAGCTATGTGAATTTAGCCCTGCCTTGTAATTAAACTAATAACTTGTCCTTCCTTATTCAATTTCAGAAAGGTTAATATGTATTTTTCCCAGATCTACAGACCAGAGCAACAGCCACCTGCTCCCTTAATGATCCACTGATGTTTATGAACATTTCATTCATAAAGTGGGGGGTTCATACTGTGTAGATATGTAGGAAAATGAGATACAAAAGGAGCTGCTTATAATTCTTCATCTGTTTATATTTGGAAGGAATAGGATCCATGGAGACAGTTGAGTCATCACCCCTGAAAGTGTTCAAGAAATGTGTGGACATGACACTCTGGTAACTGCTTTAATGGTCATGGTTGTCTTATCCTAAATGATCTTTAGGGTCTCTTCCAACTGCAATGGTTCTATGATGGTATGATTTATTAAACTGATACTGTAGCACTTGGGGTTAGTTTTGTTGGTCTGTCTTTTATAGCAGGTCTGGGATGTGCTTAGTAAGCGTTTTCTCTTATCAATGGCTTGTCCCTCTATGACTAGGTTTCTTTGAGCATCCAGCCAGTTTTCCATAACTTGAAAAGTGCTTCTGCCACACCATGAAACCTATGTACATCTGCTCAAAGCCAATATATTCTCCAACTTTCTTCTCACTGGTAATCTGTTTAGTTCTGACCCTCTGTGTAGTGAGTTGGGAACTCACTACACAAAGTTTGATCAAAGTTTGTTCTATTGTAATTTTGTTTGTGGTTCTGCCAGAGGGAGTATATTGTAAGGCCAACAGCCTGACCACTTCAGGATCTTGTCTCCATTTTTCTTCAACCAGTAATGAGTAGGACAAATACAACTTCTCTAGTAAACTCTGTTCAGCATTCTGTGTTTTCATGCCTTCACAGGATCATAGCATGTTAGGGTTTGAAAGGGACCTCGGATTCAGTGATCTCTTGACTTAAACCAAGACTGAAAGCTGAGCTGGTGATCAAATGGATGAGCTCACAGGAGCAGCAAAGGATTGCATGGGTGAGCTTCTCTAGTGAATTTGCACAGAACTTGCAATTAAGTGTTATGAGGAACAGTTGAGGCAACCTGTGTTGTTTAGTCTTCAGAAGAGGCAGCAGAGAGCAGGCTTCATTGCCCTTTAAAACTGTCTGAAAGGAGGTTGTAGTGACATGAGGGTCAGTCTCTTCTCATACGTAAGTGATAGCGAAAGAGGAAACAGTCTCAAGTTGTTCCATGGGAGGATCAGATTGGATATTAGAAAATATTTTGTCACTGAAACATTTATTAAGCATTGGAACAGGCTTTTCACACATGTTCTGGAGCCACCATCCCTGGAGATATTCAAAAGCCACACAAATATGGTGCTGATGAACATTGTTTAGTGGTAGAGGCTTAGCAGTTGTGGTGGGATTGTAAGATTTGGGTAAGCAGTTGGACTTGGCAATCTCAAAGGTCTCTTCCAACCTCAACAGTTCTATGATTCTATGAGCCCATTACTCAAGACAAGAGGAAGGGCTTAGACACTGAAATACGAGAGATAGCGTTAAGTGGATTTTGTTGGTCATACAGGAAGCTTTTGAGCATCAGTATAAGTTTATTAGCAGATAACCTGTCTTTCAAAGTAGGATTTATATGTCTAACTAGTGCAGGCATTATGGGAAATTTTACTCATCATGAAAGGAAGAAAACTTTCCGATAATGTTCATTTAGTGTGACGGTCCTTTCAAATGCCTGTTGGAGAATTACCCCATCATATAGTTCTGGGATGATCAGAAATCTTTCAGATTTGCCAAAGTAAAAATTAGTGAAAATCATTTTAAATATTTACAGCAGTGCTGCATTACGCAGTAATTGCATGCTTAATAATGCAGGATGTACTCTACTAATTACAAGGAAAGTTAATTTACTTTTTATAATAGTTGTTTTTTTTCCTTAAAAATCTTGCTGAATGCTTCATAAGCTGTGTATGTTTCTTTTATGTTATTGCTAATAGCTTTAAGTAATGATGTTTTAATTTGGTAAGGATGTAGAATATTACACATTTAAACTTTTAACTAGTTTTGAGTTATTTTTGTGTGATTTGTCTTTTTTTTCTTTTTTTCTTTTTTGTTTTTTTTACCTTGAAACTCTTAACTTGAGTGTCCAGTAATAGTAGGGACACTCAGAACAAGTGAGGGGGAAAAAAAACAAACAACAAAACAAAAGAACAACAAAAAATCTGGAAAAAACACAAAGAACAAACCAGACAAACACAAAACCCCCAACAGAATAAAAGAACATCAAGAAACACAGAACTCTATCAAACAAACAAACCCCAACACCCCCCCAACAAACAAAAATAACAAACAACCCTCTCCAACAAACAAAAAGAAATCCAAAGAAAACCTCCACCAAACATAAACTCCCCAACAAACAAAATAAACCCAAAAAACAAGCAAATGCCAAACAGTAAAAAAACAAAAACAAAAAGCAAGCCCACAAACAAACAAAGCAGAAAATAGAAAAATGAGTCAAAGCCATTGCCACTAGCAATTAGCATGTATACCTTCAGCTCTTAAAGGCAGTGAAATACCAAGAGAAAATGTAAATTGAGGTACTGTTAAAGAATCAAAGTATATATCTGGTTGGAAGAGACCCCAAAGACAGATTGAGTCCAACCCTTGAACCAACACTGCAGGGTCAGCACTGAACCATGTCTTTAAGTGCCAGGTCCACATGATGCTAGAACACTTCCAGGGATATTGACTCCACCACTGCCCTGGACAGACTGTTCCAATGTTTGATAATCCTCTCAGTAAAGAAACATTTCCTAATATCCAGAGTGAACCTCCCCTGGCACAGCTTGCGACCATCTCCTCTAGTCCCGTCACTTATCATCAAGGAGAAGAGTCTGCCCCCTCCCCACTCCAACCTACCTTCAGGTAGTTGTGGAGAGCAATGAGGCCTCCTGTCAGCCTCCTCTTCTGCAGATATATTCTCTCCTACTTGAGCATATCTGATACTATGCACATATAAAGAATTTTTCTGATGGAATATTTTTTTCATCTTTAAGCCCAAAATTGCATAAATTACCCTTTAAGTTGACTTGAAGTAATTAGAATTGATCATTTATTATTAAGTTTCTTACTATGAGGGTGGTGAGTCACTGAAACAGGTTGCCCACAAAAGTTTTGGATGATTTATCCCTGGAACTGTTAAGACCAGGCTGGATGAGGCTCTGAACAACCTGGTGAAGTGGAAGGTGTCCCTGTCCCTGGCAGGAGGGTTGGAACTGGGTGATCCATATCCAAGTGGAGGCCAGTGACAAGTGGAGTCTCTCAGGGATCAATCCTGGGACCAGTCTTGTTCAACATCTTTGTGGGTGACATGAACAAAGGCATTGAGTGCACCTTCAGCAAGTTTGCTGATGACACCAAGCTGTGTGGTGCAGCAGACACACTGGAGGGCAGGGATGGCATCCAGAGGGACCTGGACAGGCTGCAGAGGTGGGCACACCTCATGAGGTTCAACAAGGCCAAGTGCAAGGTCGAAGCAATCCCAGGCACAACAACAGGCTGGGCAGTGACTGGCTGGAGAGCAGCCCTGAGGAGAAGGGACTTGGGGATGCTGGTGGATGAGAAGCTCAACATGAGCAAGCAGTGTGCACTTGCAGCCCAGAAAGCCAACCAGATCCTGAGCTGAATCAGGAGAAGTGTGGCCAGCAGATCAAGGGAGGTGATTCTCCCCCTCTACTCCACCCTGGTGAGACCCCAGTTCTGGAGCCCCTATTAAAAGAGAGATGTGGACATGCTGGAGTATGTCCAGAGAAGGGCCACAAGGATGATCAGAGGTCTGGAGCACCTCTCCTATGAGGACAGACTGAAAGAGTTGGGACTATTCAGTTTGGAGAAGAGGACGCTCCAAGGTGACCTTATTGTGGCCTTCCAGTATCTGAAGGGAGCCTAAAAAAAAGCTGAGGAGGGATTATTTAGGCTATCAGGTAGTGACAGGACTAGGGGGAATGGAGCAAAGCTGGAGGTGGGGAGATTCAGATTGGATGTGAGGAGGAAGTTCTTTACCATGAGAGTGATGAGACCCTGGAACAGGTTGCCCAGCGGAGTGGTTGGGGCTACATCCTGGGAGGTGTTTAATACCAGGCTAGATGAGGCTCTGTCCAGCCTGATCTAGGGTAGGTTGTCCCTGCCAATGGCAGGGGGTTTGGAACTAGATGATCCTTGTGGTCCCTTCCAACCCTGACTGATTCTATGATTCTATGATCTTTAGGTCCCTTCCAACCCTAATCATTCTATGATTCCTGAAATGGAGCCCAAAGCTCTTCTGGTGCTTCTCACAGAGGACAATTTAATTTGTATTGGCTTTGCACCATACACTGTGGTGTCAACTGTATCCAAACATCTGTCATTCTAAGTAGCATATTCCTAACCTTTGAGTTTTCCTTACCCATCTTGAACTCCTCCAGGGACTCTACCACCTCCCTGGCCAGCCTGCTCCGATGCCTGACCACTCTTTCAAGTAAGATTTTTTCCCTAATATCCAACCTAACCCTTCTCTGACACAATTTCAGGCCATTTGCTCTTGTTCTATCTCCTGATAGTAGGGAGAAGAAACTGATTCCTACCTCACTACAATAAGAAGCATTGAGACTATTCTTCTAGGGTGTGCTGTACCCTAGACTTCATTTCTCCCAGCTTGCTGTGGTTCTGTTTGCCTAGGACAAGTCAGCTCTTTGTCCATTTTCATTTGTCACTGGAATCTGAAAAAAAGAAATTAAAAAAAAAATGCCACAGGGATGAAAATCTCACAACTCCTGCAGGCTTTATCTTTTCATTCCACTTATATTTCTGACCATTGCTCTTTACAGAAAGTGTTGCTGAGAAAGCTGTGGCCATTTCTGGGACCCCAATCCAACTGGGATTCCTTTTTCCTCGGTGTTTGCTGTTTCATATCTAAAGGGACTGTGATGTGAACATCCAACATAAGCCATTTTGGGGAAGAAAATGTCAGCAGAGGCCAACTTGCGCTTTATTATTGCTCTGCAATTGCATGACCTAAATATAAGCTAGAGTTTGCCTTCTGCAGCCTCTTTACCAAACTCTCATACATTTTGACACTGTTTTCTGTCAATATTTCAGATAGGTAATAATGGATAACTGTGGTGACTTGTTTAAACCTTCGGTCTTCATAAATTTTTGTGTACTGTGGTCAGGCATTGCAGAGATGCTTTGTAGCAATAATGGTGCAAAGTAAATTTGAGATACATGATTATTTCTCTATCTGTAGTTATATCCTTTGTTGCAGAGCAGGACAATATTAGTCCACAGAAAGTGCAGTGTTGTTTATTTGGGTAGCTGGCTGAGCTTTTTTATTTGTTTATTTGTTTGGGGTTTTTTTTCACCTGTTGCTTTGTTTTTTCTACTTTTTCTTTTTTCTTTTTTTCAGATTGGAGGAGTTGTGAACTATGGGAGTGAGACAGTGTTGGGATTTTTTCTCAATCAGCACTGCATCTACTTTTTTTTTTTTCCCCTTCAGTTTGATTTTGTTGTTGTTGTTTTTTTCTGGTGCCATTAACATTGGTGATCTTTAGCTTAACACAAAATCCTTGTGAATTCATTTCATATCCTTTTAAACTTAGCACGTTTTCTTCAGTATACCTTTCAATAAAATTAACTGCTCCTCAATAAAATCAAACTTACTAAGTAAAGAGCACTAAAATTGTTGATAAAATCTGAGGGGAAAACTGTCTAGCCACTGTGTGATCAAATTTGTACTTACCATTCTCCTTTTTTGGGATTTTCAAGATAAACAAATTGTACCTGCAACCTAGAAAGTTCAGCCATGAGAGCTGGGGCTATCCAGCCTCCAGAAAAGAGGGCTCCAGGGAGACCATAAAGCAGTGCTCTGGTACGTGAAGGGGGCTACAGGAGGGCTGAGGAGGGATTTTTTTATTAGGGTTTGTAATGATGGGATTGAATCTTGAGGAGGGGAGATTTAGATGTGATGGTAGGAAGAAATTCTTTACAATGAGGATTGTGAGACACTGGAACAGGTTGCCCAGGGAGGTCATGGACATCCTCTCCCTGGAACTGTTCAAGGCCAGGCTGGATGAGGCTTTAAGCAACCTGCTCTAGTGGGAGGTCACAGGATCACAGTATCACAGAGGTTGGAAGGGACCCAAAGAGATCATTGAGTCCAAACCCCTTGCCAGAGCAGGATCACACAATCTAACTCAGGTCACAGAGGAATGCATCCAGACAGGCCTTGAAAGTCTCTAGAGAAGGAGACTCCACAACCCCTCTGGAGAGCGGAGCCTGTTCCAGTGCTCTGGCACCCTTACAGTAAATAAGTTCCCCCTTGTGTTGAAGTGGAACCTCTTGTGCTGCAACTTACACCCATTGCTCCTTGTCCTATCACAGGAAGCAAGTGAGAAAAGCCTGTCCTCCCATTCCTGATACCCATCCTTCTCAGTCCCCTCTTCTGCAGACTAAAAAGCCCCAGGTTACTCAGTCTCTCCTCATAAGGCAGTGGTCCAGTCCCCTAATCATCCTTGTAGCCCTCCACTGGACCCTCTCCAGCAGATCCCTGTCCCTCTTAAACTGGGGAGCCCACAACTCAATGCAGTACTCAAAACGGGGTCTCAGCAGGGCAAATTAGAGGGGGAGGAGAACCTCCCTTAATCTGCTGGGCACAATCCTCTTAATACACCCCAGGATCCCATTGGTCTTCTTGGCCACAAGGGCACATTGCTGTCCCATGGATAACTTGTTATTCACCAGCACTCCCAGGTCTCTCTCCACAGGGCTGCTCTCCAGCAGATTACCTCCCAACCTGTACTGGTGCAATTTATTATTCCTCCCCAGATGCAGGACTCCGCACTTGTCCCTATTGAACCTCATTTGGTTCCTTTGAGCCCAGCTCTCCAGGCTGTCCAGGTCTCGCTGGATGGCTGCACAGCCTTCAGCTGTATCAGCCAAGCCTCCCAGTTTGGTGAAATCAGCAAATTTGCTGAGCAGAATCTGTCCCCTCGTCAATGTCATTGATGAAGATGTTGAACAGGGCTGGACCCAGCACTGATCCCTGGGGGACCCTCCTCATTCAGCAGTGGTCCCACACCATCCCTATTCTTCCTTTTCCTACTGATGTATTTGAAGAAGCCATTCTTGTTCTCTTTTACTTCTTTTGCCAGCTTCAGTTCTGAGAGGGCTTTGACTTTCCTTACTGCCTTCCTACATGCCTTGACAACTTCTCTATAGTTCTCCCAAGGGACAGATCCCTTCTTCTAGGAATTGTAAGTTTCTTTCTTCCCTGAGATTTCCTTCAGGAGCTTCTTGGTCAGCCATGCAGGTCTCCTCGCATGTCTACCTGACTTTTTACTCAGGGGAACACACATAGCTTGGGCTTGGAGGAAGTGGTCTTTAAAATCTGGCCAACATTTTCAGGCTCCTTTACCCTCTAGAGCCTTAGTCCATGGGATTTCTGCAAGCATGTCTCTGAAGAGCACAAAGTTAGCTCTGCAGAAGTCCAGGGTTGTAATTCTACTTATCGGTCTGCTTCTACCCTGTAGAATACTAAACTCCACTATGTCATGATCACTGTCCCCAAGGCTGTTCCTGACCTTAATGTCCTCAACCAGTGCCTCTTTATTAGTTAATACAAGGTCCAGCAGTGCACCTCTCCTTATTGGTTCCTCCACTACCTGCATCAAGAAGTTACCATTGATACATGCAAGACAAGAGCCTTTTGGTCTGGCTGTGCCTGGCTGTGTGAGCTTCCCAGAAAATATCAGGGGGATTAAATTCACCCATGAGTACCAAGCAGTTAGCTTTAGAGGCTACCTCCAGTTGTCTGTAGAAGGCCTCATCAACATCTTCCTCTTGGTTTGATGGTCTATAGTAGATGCCTACAACAATTTCACCTCCTTTCCCACATCCCTTAATTCTTACCCACAAACTTTCAACCTGTTCTGCCTCCTCCCTTGAATAAAACTCAGCACATTTCAGTTGCTCTCGCACATAGAGAGTAACTTCTCCACCTCATCTTGATGGTCTATCCTTCATGAACAGTACATAGCCATCCTTGACAATGTTCCAGTTGTGGGAGCTGTGCCACCATGTCTCAGTGATGGCAATTATATCATACTTATTCAGCCTAAAGCAGATTACCAGCTCCTCCTGCTTATTGCCCATGCTCTGTGCATTGGTATATAAGCATTTCAGGGAGGGAGCTAATCTATTGGCTTCCACTCTTTCAGTCTGACCATTCCCAGCCACTTCCATGGCCACCAACCTAGCAGTAAGCTCTGCGTGTGCTGATTTCTTATTACTTGATTCCCGTGGTACGTATCTGTAAGACTTAAAGAGTTCTTGTGTGTCCCCAGCATGCTGCAAGGTAACAGGCTGAAGGCTTTTATTAGCCTTCCACCCTGGTGTGCCATCCCTTGCACAACTCATAGTTATCTACCTCCCCTGAGGTAGCAGTGGAGCTGACACATCACCCCATTATTGTGTCAGGCTTGCTTATAGTAAGCCTGGCTTTCTTCTTTCCCACCTTCCAACCTAGTTTAAAGCACAATTAATGAGCCCAGCCAAGCCCTGTGATATAAACCTTCTTCCACTTTGAGAGAGGTGCACCCCATCTGCTGCCAGTAGACCTGGCATCCTGTGGGAGGACTTATGGTCAAAAAAGTCAAAATCCTGCTGGAGGCACTAGTCTCAAAGCCAAGAGTTGAGCAGGTGAGTCCTCCTCATTCTTTCTGGGTTAGTCCCTTCAACAGGGAGGATAGCAGAGAATACTACCTGTGCTCCCACTCCCTTGACCAGTTTACCCAAGGCCCTGAAGTCTCTCTTTATCAAGGCTCTGAAGTCTCTCTTTATAGCCTTCAATTTTCTTCTTCCAAGGTCATCATTGCCAATCTGGAAGGTTAAACAATGGGTAGTACTCTGTGCACCTTACCAGGGAAGGAAGCCTTCATATCACATCCTTGATCTGGGCCCCTGGTAGACAGCAGACCTCACTTTGGAGTGGATCAGGTCTGCATATTCGGCCTTCTGTTCCCTTCAAAAGGGAGTCTCCTATAACAATGACTTTTCTTTTTGGCATAAGATGTTTGTATCGTGGGCTTAGGCTACGATATTGTGGGATTCCAATTGTGGGAATTTCTCCAAGCCAGATGGTTCACCTTCCTCTCTGGCCAGTTGTACCTGAAGGACATCAAACTTGTTCTGCAAGGGCACCTGGGGGGCACTGTTAGTAAATGAAGCAACACTCCCACCACCGTGGGTGGGAACTTATTGCCACAGCCCCATGTTGAGAGGGTGGGAGGAGTTTGGGTGGCGAGAGGTGGACAAGGCAGGAGTTTTTTTACTGCCTTGACCATGGACTTGCCTCCACTCCCTGTTTTCCTTTACTTTACTGACCTCAGTCTGACAGCGGCTGGCTGCGGGGGGTACTTGACCCTCAGTATCTTTTAATTCTGTCTCTCCATTGGGGTAGTCAGAACCTGGCACCACCTGTCTATCTCGTCTTCTGCTTCCCTGATTCTTCTAAGACTGAACTTCATCCTTTAATCTTTCAAGCTCATCATCTAGCTGTGCTGCTTGTTTGAGTAAAAAATCTACCTGCTCATAGTATATGCAACTCCCTGGTACCAAGGAGAGACTAAGGCATTCTCTGCAGCCAGTGATCTGCATCATTGCCTGCTTCATTTCATCCTCTGCATTCCCATCTCCATCTTAGCTGGCACCAGGAATTTGCCCTTCTTCTGCTGGGTGGAGACAATTATGCTTACCTGATATGGTGTCGTGGTTATGAGTGAGTAGGTTAGGTTTTGAGGTTTTTGGTTTTTATTGTTTTTTCCCATCCCTCCCTCATGTTCTACTAACCATGTTCCAGTGAGAAGGTTTTCCCACTGCTGCTTTCATGCTGGAATGAGGGTCTTGCACTGATTGGCATTTAAATTTCACACAGTTCCCTCGCAACTCCCACCAGCCACATCACTTTCCAAGCAGGCATACTGAGGAGAGCCCTTGCCAGTGCTGCCCATTCCCTGTGGTCCTTCCACCCTCAGAAAGCCCTGTTTATGACAGGGGTATTGAAACTGGATGATCCTTAAGGTCCCTTCCAACCCAAACCATTCTACAGATCTATGAATTTCCATTTCTGTCCTTTGTTCTGATGAGGGATTCCCAGTTATGTGAAAAAAGGCCTTACAACTCTGACGGGTTTTGTGTAGTTTTACTGCCAATGCTGATGTCCCCTGTTGAGGTGGAACACACAAGGTTTAGCTAAATATTGGATATGTTCACTTCTGTCTTTGTCTAGAGAGGCAAGATGATGATTCTGCTTTATGTCCTTCTGCTTTATTCACCTGGTGATTACACAAAACTGCAGCGTGGTACAGGTTGGAAGGAATCTCTGGAGATTGTTTAAACTAAGCAGCCCACACCAGAGCAGGTTCCCCTAGATGAGGTTGCATGGCAACTCACCCAAATGAGTTTTGAGTGTCTGCAGAGATGGTAATCCCACCACCTCTCAGGGCTCCACCACCCTCACCATAAAAATGTTCCTCCTTACATTTAGATGAAACTTTCTCTGTTCAAGTTTGTGCCCATTACCACTGGTTCTGTTGCTGGCCACCAATGAAAACAAAGACTGGTCCTATCCTCCTGACACCTACCCTTTAAGTGTTTATAAGCATTGATCAGATTGTCTCCTCAGTCTTGTCTACACAAAAACCCCCAAGTCCCTCAGTCTTCTTCATAAGCGAGAGTTCTAGTCCACTTACAATCTTTGTAGCTCTTTGCTGCACCCTCTGAAGCAGTTCCCTGTGTTTCTTGAACTGAGAAGCCCAGAACTGGACAAATACTCCAGATGTGGCCTCACCAGGGCAGAGTAGAAAGGGAGGAGAACTTCCCTGGAACTGTCAGCCACACTCATCTTGATGCACCCCAGAATGTCATTGGCTTTCTTGGCCACAGGGGCACTTTACTCTCTCACTGTCAACTTATTATCCAACAGGACTCTAAGGCCCTTCTCCAGGATCTACTATGTCTTTTTTCTTTTCCCCCTATGAACAGCTCCAGTTGTCTTGGTCACTGTGCATACTGTGGTGTTTCTCACCCAGTTGCAAATCTTTGCTATTTATTGCAGTTGTTGCATGATGGTTCAGGTTTCATAGAATGTTGGAATCATAGAATGTTAGGGGTTAGAAGGCATCTCTAGAGATCATCAGCTTTGATCACCATTCATAGGCTGTGGGAAAAACTGACTTTTTGGCAAAAGCTGTCAGTGTCTTTCTTCCTTAGGATGCTTTCCTCTACTATTTTGAGTTCTCCATCACTCTGAGTGTGTCAAAATGTTGTGTCAGAGCACTGTAACTATTTCAACATTGTAGCTAATTCAGAAACTTCAGTTCACTTTAAATGGCTGCTGTTACAAACCTAATTTCAGTTGACTGTGACAAACTTCATTCTGAGCCTTCCAGCACATATGAGGTTTTTATAACCCTAGATCCATCTCAAGAGCAACCGAGTTTCTTACAAAGACCTCAGTTAAAACCTGCAAAATTGTAGAACAGGCTTTTTTATTTTCCTTTTAAAAACATGTGTCCCTCACCTTTCCTTTCACATGAAATGCATTTCCCTTCAAATGTCTATAACAGTATTTCAATACAGCTTCGTCTGCCCAGTTAACTGGAAACTAATAAAATCGCCAAGTGCTTTGGGGTCAACTATTGTTAGAAATAACACCACTCCCCCTTTCTTTTCTGTGTTCATTCACTACTGGCAGACAAAAAGAGAAGCAGCGTTTAAATCTTTTTCACTTCCCTTCCGTACTTCTGCAGAGTTTCAGTTCTACTGTTGAGCTTTTAACTGCTCTGCTTGTGAAGTTTTCTGTAGTTACTTCAGCTGCAGCAGCGTTTGCTGTTCAGAAATTGTTGCAGTGAAGAGCAACATTGTAAGGCTGCTGCTTCTGTCCTTGGCTGCTTTCTAACTGACCTGCTTTGCTTAGCACATAAGCCACAGAAAAACAGAATGGTAGGAGTTGGAATGCACTCTGAAGATCATTGAATATAACGCCCCTGCTAAAGCAGGATCACCTGTGATAGACCACAAAGGAATGTGGCCAGGTGGGTCTTGAAAATCTCCAGAGAAGGAGGCGCCACCTCTCTGAGTAGCCTGTTCAGCTCCAGCACCCTCATAGGTTAAGTTTTTCCTCATGTTGAGGTGGAACTTCCTCTGTTCCAGCTTGTGTCTGCTATCCCTCATCCTGTTATTGGGTATTGTGTCCAGTCCTAGGCTCCCCAGTTCAAGAGGAACAGGGAACTACTGGAGAAAGTCCATCAGAGGCCATGATGATGAAGGGACTGGAAGATCTGTCTGATGAAGAAAGGCTGAGAGACCTGGGGCTGTTTAGTCTGGAGAAGAGAAGACTGAGAGGGGATCTGATCAATAGTTGTAAATATCTTAAGAGTGGGTGTCAAGAACATGGGGTCAGTCTTCTTTTAATGGTGCCCAGGGAATGCCTGATCACACTGAAAGAGTGGTCAGGAATTGGAAGAGGCTGTCCAGGAGGTGGTGGAGTCATTGTCTGCAGAGGTATTCAGGAAATGTATGGACATGACATTTTGGCCCATGGCTTAATGGCTGTGGTGGTCTTATGTTGATGATTTGACTCAATGATCTTAGAGGTAATTTCCAACTGAAACAATTCTATGCTTCATCCATTCATTTCTTTAGATGTCAATTTTAGGATTGTGCTGCTGTAAGGGTATTTCAGTGTTGAATTTTGTATTGGTTTTGGTTGGGGTTTTTTTGGCAATGTGTTCCAAATTCAGCAGTTAGACCGGAGCTGCAGAGGGATTCGTCCATCTTGCAATTAGTGCATGTAAAGCCACTGGAGTGCCTGGTAATAAAAGCTTCCAACAATAATAGATGGCTATTGAAATAGAATTCT
Source organism: Psilopogon haemacephalus (assembly GCA_013396835.1). Classification (NCBI taxonomy): domain Eukaryota; kingdom Metazoa; phylum Chordata; class Aves; order Piciformes; family Megalaimidae; genus Psilopogon; species Psilopogon haemacephalus. The sequence continues at coordinate 305,802 of VWZI01014440.1, forward strand.
GTCTCCTGTAGAAATAGGGGGGATCAATGAATTATTATTTTATAAATTATTAAATCTATAGGCATAAGATGACCATAAGCTGAGTTCCTTCTCATTAATTAATTAAACAAGGACATACCCCCATTTTTACCATGTCTATTCATTTAATAATTTATTGAATAATGGATGCTGCTCATATAACATGAGAATATCCATCTATGGTGCTCCTTCAGCATTAACGAGAATGACACTGGTCTCCTCCATCCTTTTGGCAAATGTCTGCATTTTATATAACCCAGCAGAATGGGGTTTTCTGGATTTGTAATCTGGCAGATCTGCTCTACCAAAACTTTGGTTTCACAAAAATAATTTGGCGGTTTGAGCTGTGAGGGATGCTAAGGCTCTAAAATGGTGTAATGAAATAGATTAGAGGAAAGGAACAAGGCTAATGTGGTTAAACAGGTCAGTTAAATAACCCACTCTGAATCTGCAGCCCTGATGGGTATAATGAGCTAGCTCTTGCAAGAATCACTTAGTAAGTAACATAAATAACTAAGAGGCTGGTGAGACACTGGAATGGGTTGCCCAGAGAAGCTGTGGATGTCTCATCCCTGGAAGTGTTTACAATCAGGTTGGATGAGGCTTTGAGCAACCTGGTCTTGAGGGAGGTATCTCTTCCTATGTTAGTGGAGTTGGAACTAGATGATCTTTAAAGTCCCTTCCAACCCAAGCCATTTTACAATTCTGTGGTAGTCCTGACTTTAATAGTAAATGTCCAGACTATTTATTAACTCCTTATATAAGATAGAAAGAGCTTGTATAAGCTCTCTTAATTCCATCTTCTTCTATTTCTCTCCAAATTCTGTTTCATTAAAGGTTGTTTTGTTGAAGGTTGAGCTCAGCAATCTTAAAGATCTCTTCCAACTGAAACGATTCTATGATTCTGTGAGTTATCTGGGTTTTTGAAAAGTTGTATACTAAATATTATTACATTGTTTCTAGTAAAGATGTGTGTTATAGAATCATAAAATCACAGAATGGTTTGTGTCAGAAGGGTTTTTTTAGAGACCATCTAGTCCAACCCCCCTGCAATGGGCAGAGAGGTATTAAACTAAATCAGGTTGCTTACAATAAAAGCTGACCCTAGATGTTTGCATAAGAAATCAAAACTCCTCAATTTCACCAATAATAATAAAGCATTATTTTTTTAGACAAGAGTAGAAATTGCTGAGGCATCGTGGGGAGCTTCTGAGGCAAGAGCTGTTTATTGTATTGAATGTACATGAGAAGATGCTATTCTCAGCTCTGGATGCAAGTCCAGAGTGATGCAAAAGCACAGTGAAGAGCTGTTTTCTATACCTGGCAGGTACCAAACAGAAATGGAGAATGCTCCACTGCTTGGAGGAGTCTCACAGAACCCCATATGGTCACCTTTTGCTGATGGAACAGTCACTTCACAGTGTTCAGTTCAACTGAATAGGGAGGACAGGATGTTTGCTCTCTGATAGAAGTTATGGATGCTCCTAATATTTGCTTGTTTCTATTTCCTATCCTACTTTCTAATTAAACCAGTGTGCAGTTTGAACTAATTGGAGGATTTGAGTGAGAAATTAGACTATTGGCTGAGAAACGAAAATACATTGTGTCATTTCACTCACAGCTTTACTGAGAAAGAAAAAAAAAAAAATTGTTTTAAGAGTGTAACCCAAACATAGATAGGGCAGATGGTTTCAGACCTCACTGGGCTGTAACTGCTTCTCTTGCATGGTTCCTTTGTCTCTGTCTTTTGTAGCTGATTCCTAATAATTCTACTAACTTCTTTCCTACTACAAATCCCCCTGGCCGATCTACCTCAGCTTATCTGCAACATCAACAGGTGGTGAGATAAGATTGGGGAAGGGGGGAAAGGTGGTAGGCGGTGGTTGGTTACCCCTCTTGGGGATTCTGATCTCTGAGAGGGCTGTGGTGTTTCTGTATTACCTTTTCACTGTATATATTTGTAAATATCTGTTATACATTGTAAATATCTGCTTGTATATTGTGCATTGCTGTAAATATAAAGCTTCCTTTATCAACTTCCTGTATTCTGAGTCCTAGCTGGGGTTTATTTCAAAAGGTGGAGGGGCAGGTAACTGCTTAAACCACCACAACCAGGTTTTGCTTAAACACAGCAACTCCTGCATATGGCAAGGGTCATTGATGTCATTTTCAGTTCTCTGAAAAGAACATTTTCTGGTGAAGTCAGCTTCAAGATAACTCTGTGCCAAGGTACTAGTGTACATCATTAAAAGCTAAACGAAATCAAATGGCCTCTTACATATCCATGTGACCTCCTGGACTGTGTTGTGTAGAGCTTTGAGTAGCTCTTGCAGGCTATATTGATTATATATTATCACATACACAAAATGATCTCTGAGAATCACATTAATCATGTCAACTAGATACACAGCCTAAATATGTTTAATTGATTTCATATTTCTCTTCCATAAAATGAAACACAACTTGCATGTGAATTTGCTTCTATTTTCAACAATGGTTAATCAAAACTTTGAGGTTACTTCTACATAATTGTAGTCATAGAGTCACAATGATATCATAGAATCATAGAATGGTTTGAGTTGGAAGGGACCTTAAAGATATCTAGTTCCAACCTCCCACCATCATTGAAGGGACACTTTCCACTAGACCAGATTGTTCAAGGCCTTGTCCAACCTGGCCTCAAACACCTCCAGGAAGGGGGCATCCACAACTTCCCTGCATAACATGTTTCGGTGTCTCACCACCCTTCTTGCAATGAGTTTCTTCTGAACACTCAGTCTAAATCTGCCCTTCTCGTCCTTAAAATCCATCACCCCTCATCCTATCACTACAAGCCCTTGTAAAAATCTCTTCTCAGCTCTCTTGTACCCACCTTCAGGTACTGTAAAGATGTTCTAAGGTCTTCTCTGAGCTTTCTCTTCTCCAGGCTGACCAGCCCCAACTCTCTCAACTTGTCCCTGTAGAGGAGGTGCTCCAGCCCACTGATAATTTTTCTGGCCCTCCTCCTGACCCTCTCCAACAGTTACATGTCCTTCATCTGTTTGGAACCCCAGAACTGCACACAGTATTCCAGGTGGGGTTTCACAAGAGCAGAATAGAGGGTGAGAAATCACCTCATTCATTCTGCTTATAGCACTTCGGATGCAGGCCAGGACACAGGTTCCTTCTGAGCTGCAAGGTACCATTGCTGGCTCATGTTGAGTTTTTCATCAACTGACACCCCCAAGTCCTTGTCGTCAAGACTGCTCTCAACCCACTCCTTGCCCAGTTTATATTTATGTTTGGCTTTGCCCTAACTCAGGTGTAGGAATTTGCACTTGGCCTTGTTGAACTTCATATGAAAGCTGATACTTGGGAAAATTCACTTTGAGGAAATTGACTGGCTTGAACCACAGTGGATATAATTGATAAAAACCAACAAAATGTCACAAAATGGAAGTACTTCAAGTGCAACAGGTTATATTTTCCTGTATTTGAAATCCTTTCAGTAAATGGAGACTTGTAATGATAGTAAAAGAAAAAAAAGTTATTTTATCATACAGTGGTTGTTATTATGAGTTCTTGTTATTATAATAATATTATGTTGAGCTTGAGGAGAATGGATTTAGACTAGATATTAGGAAGAAATTCTTAACAGTGAGGGTGGTGAAACACTGGACCAGGATGCCTAGAGAGGTTGTGGATATCCCCTCCCTGCAGTATTTCCTAGGCCAGGTTGGGTAAGCCCTTTGAGCAGCCTGGTCTAGTGAAAGGTGTTCCATGACAGGGGGGTTGGAATTAGATGATTTTAAAATTCCCTTCCAAGCCAAAAGATTCTATGAACTCTATGAATTTTATGTCCAAAGTATCTGCAGTAATAAAACCACATTACTTTTCTTTAATTAGATTATTATCTGTTTCCAAGTATCTGACTTCAGCAAAATATTAAAATACAAATTTTATTCAACAAGGCAAAATTCAATACTAAGAACAGGCTTGGTGATTTTAGCATATATTTCATTATTGTCCACAGGTTAAATAAAAGAAAAACACAAAAAACTCCCACATTTTTACCTGGTCCCAAAAATGCATTAAAATAGTTAGATTTATCTTGAGCAATAGGTTCAAGGTTTGATTCCTGTTATAGAGTGATACATACTGAGTCTTTTATGCTCCCTGCTGATCTGACTAATGGCATATGGCTAACTTTGACAGAGTTACAACAGTGGCAACACCATCAGAGACTTGCCTTGCAAGGAAAACTCTTAAAGAGTACGTTGAACATACTGAATAAGACTGAATGCATTCAATACCTTTAATACAATCGAATATGTGCAACAGGAGTTTTGCTGGTGATGGAATGCAGTTCTGTACTGTAATCTGGACTGAAGTGCACCTGCTGGAATCTATGAAAAGTCTTGTAGAAATTTCAGTGGGAGCTGTAACAAGCTCATGACATGTAGCAATATATGAGAATCCTTTTCTCTCCTCTAATAAAAGACATTCCCTGCTCTGAATCCCATCTAGATGATGGATAAGGAAAGGCTGAGAGACCTGGGGCTGTTTAGTCTGGAGAAAAGAAAGCTAAGAGGGGATCTTATTAATGTTTACAAATACTTTAAGAATGTATGTCAAGACGAAGGACCAGTCTCTTTTCAGTGATGCCCTGTGATAGAAGGTGCAGTGGACACAAACTGTAGCCCAAGAAGCCTCGACATGAGGAAAAACTACTTTGGTGTAAGGATGCTGAAGCACTGGACCAGACTGCTCAGAGAGGTTGTGGAATCTCCTTTTCTGAAGACATCTAAAACCCACCTGGACGTGTTCCTCTGTGGCCTAGGTGATCCTGCTTTGGAAGAGGGATTGGACAGGATGATCTACAGAGGTCCCATCCAGCCCCTAGTGTTCTGTGATTCTATGTTTCTCTTGCTGTGCAATAGGAGCCACATTTGATGGCTTTATTTTATTTAAGTTTCAAATCAGTGCTGACAAAATTTGTGTTTATAAATTCCAACCCCAACTATTCCCTGATTTCAAAGAAGCTTTAACTTCCTAGAAAATTGTTCTAAACATGCAATGAAACTTTGACCTCTGAATCAAAGATAAGCTATTGTAACCACAAAAGGGGTTAGTTTTGCTACTGCATATTGTTGTTAGAACTGTAGGATTTAGACAGTTCTTAGAAAATATGCATTATATACCTGCATATACATATATAAATAATTAGGGAGATGGAAATGAAACATGAGTGCAGGAGGTACACCCAGGTATGCTACCCATGAAAGGATGAGTAGGTAGCACCATCATGATTTATGAGAACAATGGCATAGTAACAGGCTTGCCCTGTCATAAGCTCATGGGTGAGCTATTTTTCTCTGATGTTAATCATAAATCACCATTTTGCTTTTTATGCTTGAAGAGAAACACTTCAGAGTACCTCAGGCAGTAACTAGGCAAAGAATGGTTTTTATCCAAAGGTCAAGACGAAATCTAAAAGAAATTTCCATTTTTATGCCATCTGGGTGCAGATAATACAGTGTAGTATTTAGAACCAGATCACTGTTAATAGCTCTGATGATAGAAACTCCCCTAAGGGTGGGAGTCTTTAACAAGGAAATGTCAATTCCCCCCTCAGAGAGAAATAATTTTCTGTAAGAACTAACAGTGATTTAAGTGACCACCACTGAGATGTCATGGCACAAGTATGTGATGTATCATCAACACTGCAACCATGAGTAAGTTCTGTCAGAGAGAACTGGTTAACAGATGGAGAATGCTGAGTTTCTCTAACTCCACTGATTGAGTTGGGACTGTTCAGTCTGGAGAACAGAAGTCTCAGGGGTAGACCTTACAGAGGCCTTCCTGTACCAGAAAGGGACCTACAAGCAGGAAGTGACTTCTTACAAGGGCTTATAGTGATAGGAGGGGTAATGGATTGAGTGGAGTAGATTTAGACTGGATATTAGAAAGAAATTCTTTACAGTAGAGTTGGTGAGACATTGGAACAGGTTGCTCAGGGAGGTTGTGGATGTCCCCTCCCTCGAGGTGTTCAGAGCCATGTTGGACAGGGCATTGAGGAGCCTGGTCTAGTGGAAGGTATTCCTGTCCTGGTGGGGTGCTGGAACTGGATGGTCTTTAAAGTCCCTAGCAACCCAAGCCATTCTATGAATCTGTGAATTTATAAGATTATTTTGGACGAAAGAGAGGAAATCCTACATAACCTTTAACTGCTGTTACCCCAGTTATTATATTCACTCTACATCTTCAACTGTTATCTGACTCCACAGCACTAAAGAAGAATATCGTGCAAGAACTCTAAGTGCTTTCTAAATGGCCTGTGGCACAGCTACAACACAATCAGTTTTGAATTGAAGATGTTCCTATGATTATTTTGTGGGCTGGCATGGAAAATATTTGATATGGTTTGTGATGTTATCTTGCTGCTGCATAATGGTGTTGCTGATCATCCTTGTCTGGTAAGAGAAGAATTCTTGTAGAGCTTGTATGGAAAGAAACAGCTCTTTTCTTCCATCAAAAACCACATAAGGTGTCTTGAGCCCAACTACTCAGACTATTTTCAGAATCATGCTTCCAATTCTGTGTAATTTTTTTTTTTCTCCTAATTTTTTGGTGGGTTTTTTTACAGTTTGTTTGTTTGTTTCTTTGCTTTGTGTGCGTGTATTTTTGGTTGGTTGCTTGCTTGGGGTTTTTCCCTTCTGGAACCTTGCAAGAACTGCTACCTTCAGGAGAGTGCTGAGACACTGCAGGTAAAAGCTGTGTGTTTTGGAGGCCCAGTTTTAATTTATCAGAAACACAAGGGGAGACAGAGAGAGCCCACATTAAAATCCCCAATGACTTTTTTTTAGTAATGTGTCTAACTGATTAATCTTTCTGCTTCCATGTGTCATTTGGTTTTAGTAATATAAGTCTTGGGATATTTCTGTGAATTCTTGTCATTGCTAATAAGCTACTTGATTAGCTGGATCCTGCTGGATCAGTCACAGCTGGTCTCAGTCACAGCAGCTCCAAATGCCCACATATTGTAAATTATTTGTACCATCTCCAAGAGTGAGAACAATTTTTCTTCCTATACGCCATTGCTACAGCTTCTCTCAGAGGAACTCAGCTCGAGGTCAATGACCTGCCCAATTTACATTACTTATTAAACTCACATACAGCCAAGATTTTTTTTTTTTTTTTAAAGTCAGGTTTCCAACAAGTTTTTTGGCCATGTACAGAAAGTGAAAAGCTAGAATGGTAAAGCTGCCCTCGTCTCTACTACTCCTGCATCTGCATTGAGGCAATCCCAAACACCAATATAGGCAGTGACTGGCTGGAGAGCAGCCCTGAGGAGAGAGACTTGGGGGTGCTGGTGGATGAGAAGCTCAATATGAGCTGGCAATGTGCACTTGCAGCCCAGAAAGCCAAACAGATCCTGGGCTGCATCAGAAGTGTGGCCAGCAGGTCAAGGGAGGTGATCCTCCCCTGCTACTCTGCACTGGCGAGACCCCACTTGGAGTACTGCATCTAGTCCTGGAGATCCTATTACAAGAGGGACATGGATATGCTAGAACATNATGAGGTAGGGAAGAGTGACCAGACTGATCCTTTTTTTTCCTTTTTAAAACTTTCTTGGTGTATTTACAATGCAAACATCTGAGGCAGCTTTGAATTTTGTCTGGTGTTTGCATGGTTCAGGCAGAGATTGCTGAGGCTCTGTTTACCACAGCTCAGATATGAAACAGCTGTTCTGCTTCTGGATTTGTGTAACATTGTTAATATAATTAGGTTGCATACAATTCACTGTTCCAATCTAATTTNAAGAGACTGAGGGATTCAGGGCTGGAGAAGTTTGGAGAAGAGGAGGCTCCGAGGTGACCTTCTTGTGGCTTTCCAGTCCACAGGGGGGCCTACAAGAAAGCTGGGGAAGGACTTTGTAGGGTATTAAGTAATGGTAGGACAAGAGTGAACAGAACAAAGCTAAAAATTAGTAGATTCAGACTGGATGTTAGGAAGAAGTTCTTCAGCATGAGGGTGGTGAGACCCTGGAACGGATTGCCCAGGGAGGTGATGGAAGCCCCATCCCTGGAGGTGTTTAAGGCCAGGCTGGATGATGCTCCAGACTGCCTGATCTAGTGTAAGGTGTCCCTGCCCATGGCAGGGGGTTTGGAAGTAGATGATCCTTGTGGTCCTTTCTAACTGTGACTGATTCTATGATTCTACAGTAGAGAGCTCCCCCACTTCTGAGACCCTATTCCAGGAAGAATATGAGCATTCCTGTAGTGGTAGTTCCTCTGAGGGCTGCTTCTAGAGTAACACAGTTCATGCATCATTCTTTGCTCAGTGCAATGTCTAAGGGTACCACCCAGTTCTGAAACTGCAACAGTAGTAATTAAAAAGTACAAGCCAGAAAGAATGTAATGTTGCTGCTAACCATTATCTAAAATGATAACAGTCTCTAATGTACTGTAATTAATACTAATAATCCCTAATTAATGCAAGCTTTAAGTAATGGGAAGCAATGTGCTTTCAAAGTGCTGCACTATCAGCTGTCTGGCTGTGTCAGTGATTTGGCACTGAAAATGCTCACCAGAAAAGTCACCTCTTGTCTGTAGCACAACAGATGTCCTGAGAGGCATGGAGGAGTTGGAGGAACAAACTTTCCTGAAGTTTCTAGGCAAACCTTGAGATCACTCAAACCAACAGCAATAGGAAAGGCTGTGCATTTTCTTTTTGTCATGAAAATGCATTGGGTAATACAGCAAATATTAGCTTCTCTTCACCACTTCACAAATGTGCTCAGAAATCTTTACAAATAATGGCATTAAAATGTCTTTGGCAAAAAGTGAATTTTCATTGATTCATAGAATGGTTTGGGTTGGAAAGGACCTTGAAGATTATCTAGTTCCAAACCACCTTCCTATGGGCAGGGACATCCTCCATTAGACCAGTTTTCTCAAGGCCCAATCCAAATTGGCCTTGAACAGTGCTGGGAAGGAGGCATTCACCAGCTCCCTGGGCAATCTCGTCCAATATCTAAATACCCTATTTTAAAAGATTTCTTCCTAATATCCAGTCTAAGTCTCCCATCTTCCATCTTTAAGCTATTGGCCCTTGTCCTACCTCTTCATGATTTTTTTTTTTCTTCTTGTAAGAAGTTTCTTTTTATGAATGTTGTACTCAGTACTTGTGAGACTGTACCTTGAATACTGTATCCAGATTTGGGCATCTCAGTATAGGAGATCGTAGTGAGGCCTATGTTGGCCTCTTCTCCCAATCAACTGATGACAGAACAAGAGAAAATGGCCCCCAGCTGCATTGGGGGAGGTTTAAGTTGGGTATTAGGAAGAATTTCTTTACTGAAATGGAATAGGCTGTCCAGGGAGGTGGTAGAGTCATCAGCCCTGGAAGTATTCAAAAAGTCAGTAGATGTGGCACTTCTGGACATAGTCTTGTGGCCACGGAGGTATTGGGTGGAAGGTTGGACTTGGTGATCTTAGAGGTCTTTTCCAATCTTAACAATACTCTGATTCTAAGAGACAGTTGGGAACTGTGTTTTAATCTCTGTTATGCCATTACATGAATTGTGAAATCACATCACCACCTTCTGCATCTAGGGTTTAGTGTGTGAAGAAGCTTCAGGTATATACAGTGTTGTGCTGCCTGGCAATGAGGAAAGGAGGGAAGGCTTTGGGTCTAATCTCGCTAATAAGTGACTATTATATATCCAGGGTGTTTGGTTAATTTTTTTCCCCAGGTATCTTCACCAGTTTCTGTAGCTTTGCCAAACATATAAGCATTTGCTTTGTGTTTGTAGATGTATTTCCTCTTTCAAGTTATTGATACTTGCCAAGATCTTCAGTTCATTCACATCTGAGGAAGCTTTAGTGTGGGCTTCACAACATGTCTGCTGTATCCATGATTCCAGAACTGCTTTCTGAGGTCCCCAGAGGTTAGGAGAGTGCTCAGACTGTGGCTGAAGAATAATAATTTCCAGTAATCATTGCTAGTCAGTGCATTCCTGGCATGCAACAGGACTAAGACATGGGGGTGAACCTAAAGAACCTCAGGAGAGTAAGTCATGTAGGATAAAGAATGAATGATGCCTGAGAAAGACATTTATCTGATTGGTGTTAATTTTAGGTAAACTCAAGACTGTTACCCCAAATGGATGGTGGAACTGCCAATTTTTGTGGACAGGAAATTTCTCGACCTGTAGAGAAGAAGCCTCCAGGGAGGCCTTACAGCAGCAGTTCAATGTCTGAACGGAACCTGCAGGAAGGCTGGGGAGAGACTATTCAGAAGGGCTTGCAGTGATAGGACGAGAGAAACAGTTTTAAACTAGAGCAGGATAGATTTACGTTGGACATTAGGAGAAGGTTCTTTACAGTGAGAGTGGTGAGATACTGGAACAGATTGCTCAGAGAGGTGGTGGAGGTCCCATCTCTGGAGATATTCAAGGTCAAATTTGATGGGTTCCTGAGCAACCTGATCTAGTCAAAGATGTCCCTTCTCACTGCAGAGGGTCTGGACAAGAGGACCTTTGAGGATCCCTTCCAACCTGATGCATTCTGTGGAAAAAAAACTTGTTCTGTGCATAAAATTGATACTTAAACTTATTTTATCTACCTGTTACTTTTACTAGAAATCCAGTTTCGGCTTTATGTTGAGTAAGGTTTGCTTACATGAAAAAATAGACGTTTATAAGGTATAACTGTGTTTTTAATAGAAACAAACAAATAAAAAAGATTCAAAGTGATCCAGCCCCTCTTCTTCCTGTTTTTCCTCACATAATCAATCAGGCAGTCTTAAGCGATAGCATCTTAACTAATACTCAAGCACACTCCGTTTAATCAAGACGAAGCTTGGGTTTTTTGCAAGTAACAGAAATTAGCAGAAAAAATTAAAACCAATGTGATTTTTGGTTGGGCACTGTATTTACCAACAACTATAGAAAAAGAAAAAAAACTCTTTATTAGACATCAAAATATATCTGTGAGACACAAGATCCAAGGAGCTTTCAGCTCAAGGGAAAGATATGGATTAGTCTGATGGGAAGTGGGAAAACCAGAGTAATAAAAAAATAGGTGAGGGGATTTTACGTATATAAGTCAGTCAGTAAAGAAAAGAAGGCTTGTCAATAGAACTGGAAAGGTGAGTAGATGTTGTGTTGGACTATGCCTATATATCAAATTCACAAAGGGAAGAGAGTATCATAATACTGAATCCTCTTTTATTAATAGTGGGCCTTCCGTTTCTCCCTATGGTTAAAAGAATATGTAGGATAAAAAAAGTAACCTCGGTAACAAAAAAATAATGCCTCTGTGAGCAGTTGTGGCAACTCTGTGTAATTACTTCTGGGCTTCTGTAATCACCTAAGTTTGTGGAGGTGGGTAAGGTGCACCCGTCAGGCAAGATAACTCCCTTAGGAGAGCAGGACCCTTCCCCTCTTTACTAAAGGAGTGGTCAGGCATTGGAACTGGCTGCCCTGGGAGGTGGGGGAGTCACCACCCCTGGAGGTGTTCAAGAAATGTGTGGACATAGCATGTAGGGACATGGTTTGATTGCCATGGTGGTGTTAGGTTAACAGGTGGACTCCATGATCTTAGAGATCTTTTCCAGCTGAAACAATTCTACATTTGTATGAACCTAAGCTGGGAAATTCTGGTCTCCATCATTTCTCCCACATTTCCAGCTCTTATTCATCCATACTGGAAGATAAGGAGAGCCTGGAGGCTACTCAATAAGTATTTCCCTTAGGAAGCTGGAGGAATGAAATACTTGGTAATCGTCCATTAGTACCTAGTAACTGTCAATTTAAATAAATTTAATAAGTGACTAGAGGAGGAGAGAGAGGGTTGTGTTTTATCCATGGATCATGTGGACATTGGAGCTATTCAGCCTGGAGAAGAGAAGGCTTTGGGAAGATCTTAGAGTGGCATTCCAGCACCTGAAGGGGGCCTGCAAGAAAGCTGAGGATGGACCTTTTACAAGGGCTTGTTGTGATAGGATGAGGGGAAATGAATTGAAGCTGGAAGAGGGGAAATTTAGACTGAGTATTAGGAAGAAATTCTTTACTATGAGGGTAGTGAGACACTGAAACAGGTTGCCCAGGGAGGTTGTGAATGACACCTCCCTGGAAGTGTTCAGGGACAGGTTTGACAAAGCCTTAAACGACCTGGTCTAGTAGGAAGTGTCCCTGCCCATGGCAGGGGGCTTGGAACTAGATAAATTCTAAGCTCCTTCCCAACCCATTATATGAATCTGTGATTTTATTTGAGCAAATATTTACTTTCAGCAACCTAAACTTTTGAGAAAGTTGTGTACAGCAGCTGTGCTACAGCTTCTTCCAGTATGGCTGGGTAAGGTGTAGGCTATCCTGGTACAATCATAGAATTGTTTCGGTTGAGAAAGACCTTTGAGATCATCAAGTCTAACCATTATCTGACTACCAAAACTGGTAGAGTACCTTAGTCCCTCCAAGGATGGGGGAGAAATGTTGTCCTAGGCTGATATAGGCTGGCTCTGTACTCTGCTACTTTGAATGCCAGGCTAGCTGCCAGCAGACCCTATTTATTTTAACTGCTTGTGGCTGGCATCATCACAGCATTCTGGGTGCAAGTGGAGATGGTTTTGTTCATGAGAAGTGGAGCATCAGAGAAAGGACATAGGATATATATATATATATACTTTTTTTTTTTTTTAACTGTATAATTAATGAGGTAGGGAAGAGTGACCAGACTGATCCTTTTTTTTCCTTTTTAAAACTTTCTTGGTGTATTTACAATGCAAACATCTGAGGCAGCTTTGAATTTTGTCTGGTGTTTGCATGGTTCAGGCAGAGATTGCTGAGGCTCTGTTTACCACAGCTCAGATATGAAACAGCTGTTCTGCTTCTGGATTTGTGTAACATTGTTAATATAATTAGGTTGCATACAATTCACTGTTCCAATCTAATTTTTCAGGGATGCTGCTTTTTGGCATTTTGTACAGAAGATAATCTTCCCTCTGTTCAGTTGAAGTTGAAACATCTTTTTTTCTAACCACCTCAATGATTTTTTCTTGGATTTTCCTTTGGAGAAACATTCCCCCCTTAAAAAAAAAAAAATCTCACAAGAAAGAGCATCCCTAAAACACTCCTTGCTGCATGCATGTTCAAAGAGTTCTCTGTGCAGCAGCAGAAGCCAAATTGTTAGTTAGTCACTTTTAATGTCTGATTCTGTTAAATGTGCTGCAGAAGAAATCTGCACCAAGATAAAAGGCATTTTTAATCCTGATTTCAGAACAGCTTTACAGTAATAGCTTGACCAAGCAAGGGAGGAGACCTATTCTTATTTTACAAGTGAAGTTATTGTTTTAAAATCTCATTTGAAGAGAATAAATTTAACCATCTAATGTAAACCTCCCTCCATTTGGGTTTAATTTGGGATAAATGTTTTTGGCTTTTCCTCTGCAGGCATAATTTGCTATTGACATATATACAATGACACTACTGCTGCTATCCTGTTTTCCTTTGTGTCCTTTCATCACCTGCTGGTCCAGAATTTCCTCCTTTTTCTTTTTTTTTTTTTTAGTTCTCATGTAAACAATCACTGACCTCATCTCACCTCTTTGCACCCTGCAGGGAAGCTGGAAGGTTTCCATGTGGTGCTTCTCTGTCCCTCCTCTCTCTTCCCTCCCCATCGCTGAGATGCTTTGGTCTGAATAGTGGTTAATGAAATCTACATATTCATGAAAATAGACTTAAGCACAGGAAACCAACATGCAGTGGTACATTAATATTACAAGTTCTATGATTCAGAGTTGTTTTTTTCCCTGTGCAAACCATTCTGGTAGCTGTGTCCATATTGAAGACTAGTCATCTAGCAAGGTCCACGTGCTTCTACCTGCAGAACAATGACATCTCGTGTGTGTATTTTGTCATCCATCTAATGACCTCAGACACTCAGGAATGTAATTTCCTAACTCTCTCCCATCTATTGTACAATTTAGCTAAATTACATGCTCCTCATTTCACACATACTGACAGATGAACCTTCATGAGCATACAGCAGTTGTGTGGCAGAGCCAAAAACACTTTCTCTATTAACACCATCCTTAGCAATCAGACTGAGAGAGGATTTTGATGGATTTTCACCTTCTGTGGAAGTTTGTGCAGAAGCTTTGCACTTGCTCATGGACTGTGAGTTGCTGGAGCTGATGAATGGTCCAGAGAACAACTTTTGTGAGGATCAGCTGATCGAACTGGGAGTCTTTAGTCTGGAGGAGACTGAAGGAAGACCTCAATGCACCCTACAAAAGAAGGCTTTATAAAAGAAGACATCACCATTAATAGTGCAACTATCAGGAGGAGGGAAGTCATTGTGTCCCTGTGCTTGATACTGATGAGATCACACCTTGAATATTGGATTCACTTTTCAGCCCCCAAGACAAGAAGGACATGGAACTGTTGGAGTGAGTCTGGAGGAAGGCCATAAAGATGACCAGAGGGCTGGAGCATCTCTCCTATGAGGACAGGCTATGAGAACTGGGGCTCTTCAGCCTGGAGAAGAGAAGGCTTCAAGGAGACCTTGTAGTGACCTTCCAGTATCTGGAGAGGACCTACAACAAGGCTAAGGAGAGACTATTTAAAAGGTCTTGTAATGACAGGACAAGGAGTAATGGGTTTAAATTGGCAGAGGGGAAATTTAGACTAGGTATTAGGAGGAAGTTCTTTACAGTGAGGGTGGTGAGATACCGGAGCAGGTTGCCCAGGGAGATTGTAGATGCACCTTCCCTGGAGGTGTTCAAGAATGGGCTGGATGAGTCCTTGAGCAACCTGTTCTAATGGAGGTGTCCCTGCCTATGTCGAGGTCTTGGAAATAGATGATCTTTGATGTCCTTTCCAACCATTCTATGATTCTATGATTTTAAGGCATTGAATTGCTGTAACATGTCCAGAGAAGGGTAACAAAGCTCGTGAAGGGTCAAGAGCAAGTCTTATGAGAAGTGCCTCAGGGAACTGGGATTCTTCAGACAAGAGGAGGCTGAAGGAAGGGCTCTACAGCTCCCTAAAAGGATGTGGGGGTCGATCACTTCTCCTTCGTGTCAGGTGATAGAATAAGAGGAAATGGTCTGAAATTTTGGCAGGAGAGGTTTAGTTTGGACATTAGGAAGAATTTCTTTCCTGCAAGAGTGGTCAGACATTGGAACAGGCTGCCCAGGGAAGTGGTAGCGTCACCTCCTAGAGGTGTTCAAGAAATGTGTGGACATGGCACTTTGGGATATGGCTTAATATCCATGGTGGTGTCAGGTCGATGGTTGGAACTTGGTGATCTTAGCATTGTTTCACTTGGAAAAGACTTCTGTGATTCTATGACATATTAGCAGCAAGAGTCTCATGATTTTTGTGTGACATACAGTTATCATAAGAGAATTGGGTGTACAAACCTTGAGGACCCTGTTTGTCAGCACTCCTTGACTCTTAAGTTCTACAGCTGAAGCGAAGTAATCTCATGAAGTTGTTTAGCCTATCTCCTGGTTTCAGGAGGAAATAATCTTACAAGGTTTTTACCACAGTCTTTAGAAGTCTCCTGAGTGACACAGCATCCTTATTTCCACAGTCCTCATTTACATAAAACTCACTTGCTAGAAATGTAAGCCCAATATTGCTTGTACTAACCCAGCAGACATGAAGAACAATGTGTTACCCCTCCTCTATGCTTTTTTTTTTTTTCTTATTTTGATATTTGCACACAGTTATAAGGCCAATCTTCCAGCCTTCTTACAAAATAGTACCAGTCCTTTGGTCTCTCCTTCATAGTTTCTTTCCAGATCTCTAATCTTTTTCTGTTGCTTTCATTTAACGTTTCTGTCATTTCAAGCTCATGCAGTTGACCTCTCTTTTAATCAATATCCCCATAAAGGTCTCCTACTTTCTAAAGACTTCATCATGTGGTTTGTGACATTGATACCAGCCAAGAGACGAACTCCCAAGCATTTGCTATGGAGGAAGTTAAAGAATTCCTCTTGCTGATCCTAATTTTCTGAAATTTCATTGACAACAACATAAACATTCCAACTTTCTTGGTGGATTTTTTTTTTTATATCTTCCTTATGTTTGTGTCCATCACAATCCCCTTCTTTGTATAATTAATCTATTTTTGTCATCCCATTGCCTCATGCTTGGAGTGCTGTTGCTGATTATTATTATTTTTATTTTTATTGGTTTGTATATTTACACTAAAACTTAACATGTGCCTGAATGTTAATGCTGACTGTCCATATTTTTACTTTATCCTCTTTGACTGTGTCTCTTAATTCAGCTTTACCCATTTTGAATATATTTGTTCATAACCTAAAAACAAGCCAGAAGTACATCTCCAATGAGAACACCAATAGAGCTGGACAGTAACTTTTTCATGTCTCTGTTGCTTGCCCTTATGGATTCATAGAATCATAAAATGTCAGGGGCTGGAAATGACCTCAAAAAAATCATCTCATCCAGGCCCCCTGCCAGAGCAGGGTCACTTAGAGCAGATCACACAGGAATGCATCCAGACAGTTCTTGAATATCTCCAGAGAGGGAGACTCCACAATCTCCTTGGGCAGATGGTTCCAGCCCTCTGTCACTGTCACAGTGAAAAAAATCTTCCTCAGGTTCACTTGGAATCTCCTATGCCTCAGCTTCCACTCATTGCCCCTTGTCCTGTCACTGGGCATCCCTGAGAAGGGGCTGGCTCCATCCTCCTGGCACTGACCCCTTGCATATTTAGAAACATTAATGATGTCACCCCTTTGTCTCCTCCTCTCCAAGCTAAAAAACCCAGCTGCCTCAGTATCTCCTCATGAGGAAGATGTTCAACTTCTTTAATCATCTTTGTGACTCTGTGCTGGACTCTCTCAAGCAGCTCCCTGTCCTTGAACTCAGGGGCCCAGAACTGGACACAATACTCCAGATTAGGCCTCACCAGGGCAGAATAGAGGGGAAGGAGAACCTCCCTCAACCTACTAACCACAGCCCTTCTAATACACGCCAGAATGGCATTGACCTTCCTGGCCACAACAGGACACTGCTGGCTCATGGCCATCTTTAAATCCACCAGGACTCTCAAGTCCTTCTTCCCTTCACTGCTCTCCAGCAAGTCAGTTCCCAGCCTATACTAATACTGGTATGAACATAAACAGAAAGTCTAAGAACTAGCTCTGAACATCTTCCTTGCAATATTGTTGTGTCTGCTGCCATCATCAAAAACTACCCATACTTAGTGCTGTTTATTTTCCATCTCGCCAAGGCTCAGAGGATGTCTATGCAGAATTACTTTATTTCAACATTCACAATGGAGGCAGGAATCTAAGATTTTGGTGCAAGAATTGAAGTCATCTGTCCTTAACTGCTTGATCTCATCATGTTTTAATAGCAAGAATAAAGTTAACATGAAAGTGATGCACTGTGTTGCAATTACAACTCAATTTTAATTGTCAGGAGCATTAGGAAAGTAAAATTTTTCTCAACAGGGTTGTCACAGACACTCCTGTGATTTCCCCCATCTTCTTGTTAATCATTACCTTTAAAAAGTTAATGATTTAATTTCTGACTCTCCAGTAGTACTCTTTTTTTTTTTTTCTCTGCATAAAGCCTGTGTGAGTTTTTTTTTTTCCTTCTCTGCAAGCTTTTGAATATCCTGTCTTTACCACATACCCAGGACATCTTTAGTGACTACACTACTTGTCATTTCCCCACCCTTTTGTTGTTCTATTTTTTTCTTTTGGTCATGTTCATGCAAACAGATGGAGAAAAAAAATCAGTCTAAGGCTGATGATCTCACAAAATCTAATACGTCGTTGTGATTCTAAGAAGGTCATTTCTCATCATTAGTTCAGCTCAAAAGGTTGTGCATCACAACTACGTTTTTACCAATGACATTTGACTGGAGACAGAATATCACTTCAGATGAATGGAAGCATTACTGTAGAAGTCCAAAGCTTTTAAGGTTTTAATAAGATTAAAGTTTCTTTTACTTACCAAGGAGCTATCAAAAAAAGGGGAAGGATACTTTCAAAGGGGAAAGCATATAAGGAAATGATGCATCTGATTCTTCCATTTCTAGAGGTACAAACTGCAAATTGTAGAGAAAAGCAATTGATCTGTAAGCAAGAGAATATTGCACCTTAAACGTGGAACTCTACTTATTAATATCATATTATGCAGTTAATTTAGGCTAGTCCCTGGATTTGTTTTGTTTTTGGTTTGGTTTTTTTTTTGTTTTTTTTTTTCCTTTTCTCTGCATGTTAGATATCAGGAGAAGGGACCAGATTGTCTTGTTTTTAAAATTTGAGTGCAGTGTCATATGTGACAGTTGAGCTCTCTCTCTTCCCTCTTGGAAGCTGTGCTTGTTTCTTTTATTAGCTGAAACTGAACTAAAATTTACACTGATACCCTGATACCCAGTAAAATGTGCTCTGACTTCTGGGGAACATGCTTGCTACTGCTACCTAACGAAAGAGGTTAACAATTGCTGACCCTCTCTGTGAAGTATTTCAGTCCCTCCAGACAAAAGCCAGGGATTTCAGACTTATTCTGGTTGGAGCTTGGGGATTTTTTAAGCCCTTTGGTGGAATGAGCAGAAATGCCAGCTTTGTTGTGTCACCCTCAAAGGAATTTTTTTTTCCCCTGGAGCAGCTGTCAAGGGAACTAATGAAACACTGAGCATTTGTTAACTAACAGGATTGATGAATAGTGAGTAACTAATTTAAGTGGCATGCAGCAGCTCTTTCTGAAAACTTTTTTTTTTTTTTTTTTTTTGACATTGTGGGTAGAATAATGAGTGTTATCACTTGCTGTCATTGGGGGCAGACTGTTCTTTTTATCTCTTCATCCTCTTGAAGTGGGCAGAGAGAAACATGGGGAGTGTTGAGCTTAGCAGTAGCTGGCATATGATAGTAAGAAATCTGCAGAAGCTCTTGCTGTTATTTTGCAACTGGTTAGAGTTACAGACAGCTTAAATCTTGACAATTTACGTGGTTGGCCTTGTAACAGCCACTTTTCTGCTGTCAGAACAGAGGGCAGCAGATGTTTACATCGCAGGGGAATGGCTGAAAACCAAAACACAAGCCTTCCTAACTGCTTAATCAAGAACTTGATCCTGCAACCAGTGATATGGATGGGCATAGCTAATGATGTCACTTCAATGAGGAAAGGAGAGCCCTCCCTCCTCCTGTTACTTGGTGATAGATACACAGACTTCACACAGAGCTCCAGGAGGGGCTGTGTATAATCACAGTTCAGTGTTGTTAGCTGACTGCTGTGTGCCATGCATCAGGTTTCTCTGTGGGAATGGCCTGAGTCAATGGCTCCCCAAAAGCAATTATTTCTGAGTGAAAATAGAACATCTCCCGTATGAGGAAAGGCTGTTTAACCTGGAGAATGTGAGGGCAATGTGCCCCTGTGGCCAAGAGTGCCAGTGGTGGTGCACTGGAGGGTATTAGGAAGAGTGTAACCAGCAGATCAAGGAAGATTTTCTTCTCCCTCTACTGTGCCTTAGTGAGGACTCATCTGGAGCATTGTGTCTAGTTCAGGGCTCCCCAGATCAAGACAGACAGGGAACTACTGGAGAGGTTCCAATGGAGGCTTTGAGGATGATGACTGGAATTTCTCTCTGATGAGGAACAGTTGAGAGACTTGGGACTGATTAGCCTGGAGAAGAGAAGGCTAAGAAGGAATTTGATCAATGCTTACAAATACCTAAAGGGTGGATATCAAGAAGAAGGTCGCCCAGTGGTGGGCTGAAACATGGGAAGTTCCAGCTCAACATGACGAATAACCTTTGCTGTGAGGGTGACTGTAGGAATCTTCTCCTGAGAGTAAATCACCTTGTGATGGTGGTGACTACATCTCAAACTGAGGAATGTCTTGACAAAGATGTATCATATCTGCCCAGAGGATGTGGTGGAAAGATCCCCTGGAATGTGGAGGGGTGGAGGGGGCAGCCAGGAAGCAGCAGCCCAGGAATATCTCTTCCCCTTGGCCCCGCACCACCAAAGAAGGGCCATGGGGTGGCAAGTATTTCTGCGGATCTCTTTCTTCATTTTCACACTGTATTTCTCCCTCTCCCTCTGTCTCCCTTTTCTTCATTTCTCTGTTCTGTTTACTCTATTCTCTCTCTCTTTAATAAATAGTCTTGCTTTGATATATGGCTTTGTTTGTGCCTTAATTTTACTCACAGGAATGTTAAAAAAAAAAAAAAAATCTCCTTCCCAACTTCCAGACTGAAACAATGACTGAGCCCTGAACCAGGCTTCCCAGACAGGTTGTGGTCTCCTTTGGAGGCTTTCAAGATCCTCTGAACATGTTCCTGTGTGACCTGCTCTAGGTGATCCTGCTTTGGCAGGGGTATTGGACGTGATCTCCAGAGGTCCCTTCCAACTCCTGCCATTCTGTGAAAACTGACAAAATGAAATCACCTCTGTCACAGAAACCTTCCTGACTTTTCATTGGAGCCTATAGCAGGGCATCTCTCTTTTTCATTTCAACACCAGGAATAGATGCTGCTGCCCACACCTTGTTCCAATCTTTCTTATTCCTTAGACAAATTTGTAAGAAAACCTATACAGGAACTGGAGAGTTAAACTTGCTTCCCTGCCCCTGGATCTTGCTCAGATTCAACCTTAGCTCTCACCTCCTCCTGGGAGAGTCTCTGACCCTCCAGGTATTACAAAACTAGAGATAAAGGCTAGAATCAATCCCTGACTGGCATGAAAACTGTGCCACCATGCAGAACAAATGCCAAATGACTGCAGAAACAATGTGCAGAGTTGTCTTGTGGTTAAGAGTGGTTAAATCTTTTACAGATTGACTATAGCAAAGGATTTTGTATTTAAAGAAAAAAAATCTATATTCAGCCCCATTTTTTTTTTTTTTTTGCATAGACAAGTAATTTCAACAAAGGAAAACAAAAAAAAGCAAGCATTTCCAACCAACAGCAGGTACTGTCAAAATTTTAGCACTAGCTAATGTTACATAATGTGTTAATACAGAAAGGGAGTAATGGAGTCTAGTTAAGAGGCATTCCTGCCCGTGGCAGAGAGGATGGAGTAGATGATCTCTAATGTCCCTTCCAACTTAAGGCATTCTATGATTCTATGTATCCCACATGCTAGATTGTGGCACATGCTAAGATATAAAAGTGGCTGTCACATCAGCTTTTCATCAGATGTCATTCCAGTAAATGGTCTGGGAAGACTGGGAGATAGAAGCAGAAAAGAACATCTTATTTTTCATACCNCAAACCTCTAACTTCAACCAAGGGCAATGCCACCTGACACAGAACCATAGAATTGTTTCAGTTGGAAAATACCTCTAAGATCATGGAGTCCAGTCTTCAACCTAACACCACCGTGGCCATTAAATAATCTCCCAAAGTGCCATGTCCACACATTTCTGAGCACCTCCAGGGATGGTGCCTTCACCACCTTCCTGGGCAACATATTCCAATCATACAATCATAGAATGGACTGCGCTGGAAAGGACCTCCAAAAGGCCATCTAGTCCAACCCCATCTGCAGTCAGCAGGGGCATCCTCAACTAGGTCAGGCTGCCCAGAGCCCTATCAAGACTCTCTTTGAATATCTCCAGGAGTGGGTCCCCAACCACTTCCTT
Source organism: Psilopogon haemacephalus (assembly GCA_013396835.1). Classification (NCBI taxonomy): domain Eukaryota; kingdom Metazoa; phylum Chordata; class Aves; order Piciformes; family Megalaimidae; genus Psilopogon; species Psilopogon haemacephalus. The sequence goes on from VWZI01014440.1 coordinate 327,436, forward strand.
GGGCAACCTGTTTCAGTGTTCCACCACCCTCATAGTAAAGAATCTGTTCCTAACATCCAATTTAAATCTGTTCTTCTCTAGTTTGAAGCTACTGCCCCTTGTCCTATCACTACAGGCCTTTGAAAACAGTGTCTTTCCATCCTTTCTGTAAGCCCCTTTCAGGTACTGGAAGGCTGCTATTAGGTCTCCCCAGAGCCTTTGCTTCTCCATGCCAAACAACTCCATCAGGTCCCTGTTCTTCCTATATTAAGGGCTCCAGACCTGGATGCAGTGCTCCAGGTTAGGCCTCACAAGAGCGATGTGGCAGAATCAACTCTCTGCATCTGCTGGCAATGAATTTTTTGATGCAGCCCAGGATGTCTTCTGGGCTACAAGTGCACAATCTACTCGTGTCCAGCTTCTTGTCCATCAGCACCCCTAATTCCTTTTCCAAAGGGCTGCTTTCTATCACCTCATTCCCCAGTTTGTATCGATAGTGAGGACTGTTCTTGCCCAGGTGCAGAACCTTGTACTTGCTCTTGTTGAACCTCATGAGGTTCACCTGGACCCACATTTCCAGCTTGCCCAGGTCCCTCTGAATGGCATTCTGTCCCTCTGGCATACTGACAATACCACTCAGCTTGGTGTCATCTGAAAACTTGCTGATGGTACACTCAATCTCACTGTCTATAGCATTGACAAATATGTTAAGCAGCACAGGTCCCAGTATGGGACACCACTTGTCACTACTCTCCATCTGGACTTCAAGCCATTGAGCACCGCCCTCTGATTGTGACCATCTGACCAATTCCTTATTCAGTGAACAGTTCACCCACCAAATCCATATCTCTCAGTCTTGGTGAGTAGGATGTTGCGAGGCACCATGTCTATGCCTGACATCATTCTGAGAGGCCCTGTCCTTTTGACTACATCTCAGAAATATCACAATTAAGTGTTCAGCTACTGAGAGACACAATTTTGATGGCCTTCAGAACACCCTGGAATAAAGTAACATGGAGAAAACTGTGACGGAGGCCAAGGTATCTCTATTATGCTGTTCCATAAATTGCTTTTGCACACTCTGTGTCTTCTGCCAACTCCATTAGCTTCTTGCTCTGAGAAGTAATACATTTGACCAAAAAAAAAATTTTTAATACCAGACCATGTTCAAATGCCCTACAAATATCCATTTAAATACATTTCTACAATATTCCATATGTTGACAAGGCTTGTATTTGAGAAAAAAAAATGCATTTCCTAATCCTGTATTTGATTTTCTCCATTATGGACTAAATCAAATTGCCTAGATGGAAATAAACCTCAGTAAAAGATGATGTTTGCATTTGTTAATTATGAAGAACACCCACATCTCAAAAAAAAAAAACAAACCCAAAACAAAACAAACCTCCCAAAAACTCACCCAATCAGCCAACCAGAAAATCTACAAAATGACAACAACAAAACCAAACAAAACCAACACATCCAAGGTGGAATAAAGCAGCCTCAATATTGATCCTAGCAAATAAATTCTAGGCTAAATGAGGCTCATGCTAATAGCCAATCTGATAATCTGATAATTTCCCCAGGTAGGAAAACCTACTGACTAACTTCATAGAGGTTATTTGCTTGTTTTTGCTTTGTTTTTTCTATTTGTGTTTGGTTAGAGGTTTTTGGTTTGCTTTTTTTTTTTTTTTTTCCCTTGGGTTATTTATTTTCCTTCAGTGGTTCTCTTGTGTAGGTTTTTCAACAATCTTTTCATTTTCAGAAGATGGAGAAATGTCCTTCCTCTCCTATGAGCACGTGTCATTTGCATAGTCTATCAGGGTAGCGTACCTGGGATTGTATAGCCTGAAGAAGAGGAGGATGAGAGGAGACCTCATTGCTCTCTACAGCTACCTGAATCAGAGTGGACTGAGGCCAATGTTAGTCTCTTCTCTCTAGTAACTAATGACAGGATAAGAAGTGATTGTGTCAAGCTGCACATGGGGAAGTTAAAATTGGATACTAGGAAGAATTTATTTACTTAAAGAGTGGTCAGGCATTGGAACAGGCTGTCTAGAGAGGTGGTGAAGTCACCATCCCTAGAAGTGTTTAAAAAAATGTGTCTATGTGGCACTCTGGGACATGGTCTCACGCTCATGGAGATATTGAGTAGATGAACTGTGTTGATGAGTACACTTGCTAGCATATCTTATCTTGCTCTATGTTGACTGCAAAATCATCTTTAGCATCAGCCCTAGCTGACTTTTTATAAGGACTTGTAGTGACAGGATGAGGAGGAATGGATTTAAGCTAGAAGAGAGTAGATTTAGGCTGGATATTAGGTAGAAAATATTTACAATGGGGGTGGTGAGACACTGGAACAAGTTGTCCCTTCCCTGGAGGTGTTCAAGACCAATTTGGATGGGGCCTTGAGCAAAGTGGTCTAGAGTGAGGTGTCCCTGTCCAAGGCAGAGGAGCTGGAACTATATGTCCCTTCCAGCCCAAATTATTCTATGATTCTATGATATTACTTTTCAGCATTGTGAGCATCCTGTTCTTATTGTACAAAGGAAACAAAGTCTCAGATGCAAAATCTAGATCACCTTTGTATTAGTTTACATGCAGACCATGAGTATTTATTTGATGCACCTATCCCTGCTCAAGGTAGAGGGGATGATCCATGCACGAAAGGCTTTAGTAGCTTAGCTGGCTCCTAAGTTCTGAAGTAAAACTGTGCAGTTCTCTCTATCCCCTTTCTTGGGTCTAAAGCCTTATGCAAGCCTGGTACTGGTAGGACTGAGTCCTACTGCCTGTTTTCTCTTCAGAACTCTCTCCTTCATTCGTGTAAAATAAATATACCTTGTTTTATAAAAGGAGATTATAGCCTGAGGATTCTATTTTTCTCTTTCCAGTTAGTAAGCAAGTTAACAACACTGACTCTCACCACTTACTTTCTTTTCCCTTTGTAATTCAAATTCAGTTTGATTTAGGATAACTTTTTTGGTTTATCAATCTATCTTTCTCAAACTTTTTTCTCTTAAATCTCTGCAACTGAGTTATTCCATGGTGTTGGGTAGACTGTAGATGTTTCAGTAGACCCACATAACATTAATGACATGTTCTCATTGTGGCTTCTTTGATCTCATTAATTTACCTTTTGAATCATTTGGGGGTTACCTGTTGTTAAAAAAAATAAGTTAAAAATACTTTTTAAATTGTGCCTTATCAATATGTTTTTTTAAAAAATATTTTCAAGATACATCTGCCTTTACTAAGTAGATTTTTCTTTCAGGACAAAACTTATGGATAATGACAGAATAAAAATAAAATAAAGTAACATAGTTTCAAGTTAGAAAAACACATGCATGCCAAGGCAAAAACTGTCCAGTTAGGTGCAAAACTTCAGCTGTAGGAGTCTCAATTATTGAGAATCATTTGAGATGTCTTTTGGAAATGGGGTATCAATTAGATGAATCAATACTTTAATCAAGTGTGCTAATTCTTCTCTCCTAGTCACACAATTGCTCTCCAAGAACTAGTCAAACAAACATCCCTTCATTTATTATATGCAAGCTGCTTGCTTGTATTAGACATGGTGTGTAAAGGTCACTGAGATAAACTAATAGCGGGTAAGAATGGGTCAAGGTCAGTAGTGTGAGGTTTTAAAAAAGCAAAAAAGTCAAGTACTGAGTCCTGCACTTGGGTCACAACAACTTCATGCACTGCTCCAGGCTTGGGACAGAATGGCTGGGAAGTTGCTCAGGAGAAAAGGCCCCAGGAGTGCTAGTTGACAGCCAGCTGAATGTAAGCCAACAGTGAGATCAGGTGGCCAAGAAGGCCACCAGTATCCAGCAGGACCAGGGAAGTGGTTGTCCCCCTCTACTCAGCACAGGTTCCATTTTGGGCCCCGACCAAAAGAACTATATTGAAATGCTGGAGCAGGTCCAGGGAAAGGCTGGTGAAGGGTCTGGAGAAGAGGTCTGATGAGGAGCAGCTGAGGGAACTGCAATTATTTAATCGGGATGAGCCTGAAGGGAGATCTCATTACTCTCTACAACTCTCTAAAAGGAGGTAGGAGTGAACTCTTATCTCTCGTGTCGGGTGATAGAACGGCAAATGATCTGGCATTATGCCATGGGAGGCTTAAGTTGAATATTAGGAAGAATTTCTGCCCCAAAAGCATGATCAGGCATTGGAACAGGCTGCCCAGGGAGATGGTGGATTCAGAACACCTGTAGGTGTTCAAGAAATGCGTGGACATGGCAGTCTGGGACATAATTTAATGGCCGTGGTACTGTTAAGTTGATGGATTAACAGAATGATCTTTGAGGTCTTTTCCAATCAAAAATATCCTATGATTCTGTAAGAATTAGGACTTTATTATACATCATTGACCATTGACATTGCTCAGTTGCTAACTCAGGATACTTTCTCCTCAGAAGAATTAAAATAAGTAAGGCTGAATATGGAATAAACCCACACATTTTAGAAAGATTTTTCAGGATAATTACTGGTGCTACAATTCTTGGTGTTTTTTAGGATTCATGAAAGTTCTTGCAAATAAATTGCTGATGAACTGAATGTACATGAAGGACTAATTTTGACCTCCTTGAATAATGATAGAGCTAACTTGGAACTTTCTTTTTGTGCATATGTTAATGATTTTTTGGGTTTTTTTAGTACTTGACTGGATCTAATTTGTAGCATTCTTTCATGTTCCAGGCAGACAAGTGACATTTTTCCCTCCTAAGCATAGCTTTAAGATTACCTATCTCTTCTAATGGCCTATTGAATGAATTTTGTGATAGCATTATGAAAAATGTTGTTTTCAGGCATACTTCAAGGACCCATGTGTTATATTCATTACATTTTTTTCCTTTTAACCACAGTTCTAGAGGTTCTTTTAAAAAGAATTGAATGCTCAGCAGAGCTGCCATTTTGAGTTAAAAATAAAAAAAAGTTTTTGCTGATAGGATGTGATCCAAATGCTTAATCATAGAATGGTAACAGTTGGAAGGCACATCTGAAGTTCATCAAGTTCAAACCAAGTTTTGCCAAAACAGAATCACCAAAGACAGGTCACACAGGAACTCCTCCAGATGGGTTTTGACAGCCTCCAGAGAAGCAGACTCCACAATCCCAGGGACAGCTTGCTCCAGTGCTCCACTGCCCTTACATTAAGGAAGGTTTTCCTCATGTTTAGGTGGAAGTTTCTGTCTTCCAGTTTGTATCTATTTTCCCTTGTCCTATCACAGGACACCACTAAAAAGAGACTGGCATTTTATTCCTGACACTCACCTTTAGGGCATTTGTAAACATTGATCAGATCCCTTCTCAGCCTTCTCTTCTCCAGGCTAAACAGCCCCAAGTCTCTCAGCCTTTCCTCATCAGACAGATGTTCCAGTCTCTTCGTCATCCCCATAGCCTCTGTCAGACACTCTCTAGTATATCCCTGTCTCAAAGGTTCAGCTTTTCAGAAACTTCAGGAGAGGTTTAGATTGGACATTAGAAGAAGAAACTTCTTTACTCAAAGTGTTCTCAGACACTGGATCAGGCTTCCCATCCCTGGAGGTGTTTAAAAGCTGCGGAGATGTGGTCCTGAGGCACGTGTTTTAGCATCAGACTTGATAGATTTAGATAAACCAAACCAAATCTATGATTCTATAAAATGTATCTGTCCACACACATGCTTGTATTTGGATTGAGTAATATATTGACAGTTACTGCAATCAACATTCAGCATGAACATATTCGTTTTTTTAAAATACTAGAATATAGAAGTTGTCTAATTTTATTTTAAGTCACACAGAATGGAATCCAAAAGTTGTGAGAACATTTCTGTATCTCACAATGTTTAAATAAGATGAAATTTGTGAAGGAGATGACAAATCTGGAAGAGCAAACAAGTTGCTAGCATCCCATCCCATGGGCTGACACAATGCATAAAACATGTGTTTCTAAATGATTACACGATGATTCATACACTGTGAGTTAATGATTTATGGACAGTTCACAAAGAGAGAAATTAATTGTTGTAAATAATTCCTTCAATTCGGTCACTCATGATCTAGACAGGGTTTAAATTAATAGCTAGCATTGTAAGTATTGGAAATCCATTGAAGATGCCCTTAGAGCATGCAAATCTCCTACTATGAGAATTCTTAGTTCAGTCTTTTTTATTCGCGATTCATTTATGTATTTGTTGCCGGTGCTTGCAGAATGCTCTTGATGGCTTTTATGATTATTTTGAACAAAAATACTACCTGATTCCTTAGAGGGGGTAATTGTTTATTTTTGTGGAATATAATTTTGATGGTTAAACTCAATCATGATTAGTATTTGTAACTTTCCTACAAACATGATTAGACTGTGTTGACTGCTGCTTCTTGTTCCAGATTATTAGAAATTGTACTGAATTCAAAACATTTCCAGCTCAAGGGGGAAAAAAAAAGTTAATTCACAGACTAATATGTGGTTGGATCCTTTGTCCTAACTTTTTATGTTTGCAACAGATGCCTCTGGGTAAAGCAGAAGTTCTAATAAATAGGATAGATAAAGAAAACTATCAAACCTCAGTTGAAGTAGTTACAGAGAAGCAATCAAAGACATTTGCCAGTGCTCTGGAAAATTAGACATTCACTACAGTCACTCTGGAGTGTAACTGTGAAGCAGTAAGACCATCCCCAACACAAGAGGGATGTAGACCTGCTGGAGAATGTCCAGAAGAGAGCCACAAAGATGATCACAGGGCTGGAGCACCTCTCCTATGAAGACAGGGTACAAGAGTTAGGGTTGTTCAGCCTGGAGAAGAGGAGGTTATGGGTTGACCTTATAGCATTTAATTTTCTGAGGGGGACCTACAGAGAAGCTGGGGAAGGACTATTTAGAAGGGCTTGTAGTCATAGTCATGATGGGCAACGGTTTGAAACTGGAGTGGGATAAATTGAGGTTGGACATTAGGCGGTTCTTTACTATGAGAGTGAAAAAATACCCCCAGGGATGTGGTTCAGGTGCCAGCCTTGGAGACATTCAAGATGAGACCTGATGTAACCCTGGGCAGACTCATCTAGTTGGAGGTGTCCCTGCTAACAGCATGGGAGTTAGTCAAGATGACTTTTGAGAGTCCCTTTCAACCTGATGCAATCTGTGAATCTGTCACACTTAGGTAACAAACCAGAAGCTTTTCATTTATAATCTGAATATTCATATAAAGGCTAAATATTCTTCAAAGAGATTAAACTCACCTAGGTCTCAGGCTCTGATATGACTGCAGGAAATGAAATATTCTGATGCACAAGTGTTACAAGCTACATGACTCATCTGGCTTAGCTAAAAGCAGACAGAATAGCCCATGCTCACTTGCAGAGTGGTTTGGTTAGCTGAAAAGGACAGATTTGGGTTTTGGTTTGGGTTTTGTTTGTTTGGTTGGTTTGGCTTTGGTGGTTTTTTGGGTTGTTTTTTGGGTTGTTTTTTGGGTTGTAAGAGGTCAGGGACCTTGGTATTTTTAGTTTGGTACCAGCCTTGCTCAATCAGATGACAGGTCTCCATAGTATCATAGAATTATTTTGGTTGGAAAGAACCTACCCGTAAATGCATCGAGTCCAACTGTCAACCTAACACCACAATGACCATTAAATCACATCCCAAAGTGCTATGTCCACATGTTTCTGGGACATTTCCACACACAACAACTCCACCACCTACCTGAGCAGCTTGTTCCAGTATTTCACTCAATATACAACTGGAACGTCCTCTGGAACCATTTGAGGCCATTTCCTCTTATCCTGTCACTTGTTGTATGTAAGAAGAGATCAACATGCATCTCACTCAACCTCCTTTCAGGGAGTTGTAGAATGTGATGAGGTCTTCCCTCAGCCTCTGTGAAGGGTTAAGCCCCCCTGGCGCCCCCTGTCTTTTCCCAAGGAATGGTTTCACCCTTTTCCCAGGTTGCATGGTTAGACACTCCCACTTCCTGCTAGGATTTTGGGACTATAAGAGGGGGAACCCAGGCCCCCCTGGGTCTCTCTCTTCTCCCTTCTCCGCTTCCCCTCGTGCCGGCGGGTCGAGCAGCTGCTCGCGCTCCATGCTGCTGCAGCACGTGTCTCCCTGCTGCCCTGTGTTAGAGCACC
>VWZI01014441.1:0-10916 GCA_013396835.1 Psilopogon haemacephalus
TTTTGACCTGAAATTTTGTATGACAGTGTTTCGGAATTTTCCATATTTGACTCATGAAAATCATCATTATATTATACACCCCCATTGCTATGGGAAATCTCAGGATACCTCCCAGGACTTTTAAGAAGCAAGTGTGTTCCTCAAAAGTTGAAGTGAAATGCAAGAAACATAATTATTGAAATTTAAGCCAAAAAGTCACTTTGGAGTTTGCTCATTTTAAATAAACTATGCATACATAGTGCCCTTGTTCTGCATTATCCATGGTAACAGACACAAGACATGTTCTTTGCTTTGTTGCTGTGTAAGACCATGTCTACATTAAACATTTTTGCTGGGTCATTAAGCATTAAGTTAGGCAGACAGAGTATGACAGACAAGTTGCTATTTCAGAATTGAAACAGCACCTGGAGGGCCAAGACCTTCTACAGTTTAATAGTGGACAGAGAATCACAGTAGTGATCAGGGTCATGTGGTGTGAAAGGCAATCACTGATACTGAAATATCAGATGTCACTGTGACAGCTGTAATAACCAAGGCTTACTTCCTACAGCTGAAAAACATCCACAGAATATGGTGAATACACTGCTGCAATATGTACCACTTCTACCTTTGTTTCATGCTATAAAACACTTTAACTCCTGAAGGCTCAGAATGGAAGAATACAGCAACTATGCCTCACAATACATTTTACATTATAGGAGAAGTATGATGGAAAGAGAGGATTGTTGGGTTTTTTTCATCTTGAGAATTCAGCAGAAAAGTTATTATTTGCTTGTTACTGACAATTCATTCCCCTGAGATAAAATAACTTAGTTACTAGAGGATCCCAAGGAGACAGCTGGCAGTGATGAACAGAAGAACGTTCCATCTGCAGCATGTACATTATAAAGCAGGCGCCACTGGATTAAAAAGTAACCTTAAACTGTTTAGTGTACACAAAGGCAGCCTAGTCAAAACACTTCAACAATGATTTAAAATCTCAAGTTAGAGGCCAGTTTCAAGCTTCAGAGAAGCCTTCTCTATTCATAAGGGGCTTAACTAATCATAACTTTCCATGACTTATCAGAACTGGATGCAGTGTGTCACAGCATGATAACTGAGCTCTGGAAATGTAACAAAAGATGCCTTTTTAATAAAAATAATGGTGAGACTAAACCCCAAATTTTAATCTTTGAACTTGGTGGGAGAAAAACATCCTGTTACTCAGTAAGTGTTTCCACAAGCATGCAGGGAGTCTTAGCCAGGCAGCCTCTGTTCATGTTACCGAGTGATGTGTAGGGCAGCGTGTGTAGCAGGAAAGGAGCAGATTTCAAAATCTAGTCCCAGGATGCTACACCAAGTGCATCAGCAGGAAGCAGGACAGCCCGTGTCAGGCACAGTGCATTTCTGTAGATAGCTAGCTATGCAAATAGGCTAGTCTACCCGAAATGTTTTATCACTTTCAGTTGATCTAATTGCTCAGCATTAACAAAGTGTTGTTTAAGAAAATATGCAGTATTTATTTTTTAACAAGTTAAATACTGTAGCTCCGAGAAAGCTTCAGAGTGATGGCAAAATGAAGCCCCAAAAGGACCAGATTTATATCTGGATTTTCTTCAGTCTAGTTCCAGATGCATTAAGACCTCAGAAGAGACCTGCAAGTATTATGTACGGCTTTCTTTTATCTTCTGGAAAAAAAAAACAACCCCAAACTAGTATGAAAGAATGAAGCACTGCCAAATGCTACAAGAAAGGCTTAATAAATAGAGCCCAGGGTCACAATGTTGCTCTTATTTGCCCTGAAATATATCACTGAACTTCTCTATATTCATATTTGTTTACATTATAAATGTACTAAATGAGCTAATTATAGTGATCATAATTTACAATTAAAAACAAACAGTTAGAAATTTCAAAGGCTTTCAATATCTTTTCTTTAATCATTCACCCAGGCTCAGAATATGCATTTTTTAGATTAAAGCATTAAAGTTGCTAATTATATTCTCAGAACTAACAATTATTTCTTTACCCTTTTACTACCTTCTTCTGGCAACAAAAAAAATGTCAGCTCTGATTTAATTTTTTGTTATTACAGGATTAAAAGAAGTTTCTAAAATGCAATTAAATGTGCCCTATAGCTATAGTAACTTTCCTATCTGCATCCAAAGCCTCTTCACTAAAACAACAGCATAAAAAAATTATTCAGACTTTCTAGACGTACTTTTTTTTCCCCTTTTATAACACATTCCTTTGGTGATTATCTCCAATGACAACTCAACAGTCTTAATGAGTCTCTGTGCACTTCTAGATCTTGGTGAAAGTAGATTAATAGGAGAAAATGAAAGTTAAAGAGGCTGTTAAGAGTGCAAAACCCCACACATGTCAAGCACTGGTTCTTCACCTTTGGGAGCTTGGTTCAAGTTCACCCTGAGGCCCTAAGTGAAAAGTTCAATAATCTCAACTACGTCCCTACTTGATATATCATAAAATCAATTATTTTATGCTGGTACATTCAGTAACCTATGCTCAGACAGAATCAAGTTTTTTTCCCATCGGGAATTCACCAATTATCTACTCAGTGAATTATTCTCAGATAAAATAGAAATACCTGCTGTCAGCAGGAGTTTCTCATTATGCTGCCTATCAGTTTAGTAGTTGATCTGTTTTGCAACAGGGGTGTTGCACTCAGACCATGCGCCATTAGCCACCATGTGACCACAGTGATGGACGGTGAGAGAACACCAGCATATTCAGTATCCAAATCTGTACTGTTCTGGAGAAGAAAAACAGTCATTGCAAGCAACTAAAATCACAAGCTAGAGAAAAACTGTACTGTGGCACATCACTGAAAATCCTACAGTTGCTCAAGCACTTAGCTTCCCCTAGATAACCCTGAACAGCATAACCCTGCACTGAATTTTCACAGCTGTGAACACTATTTTCTAATCACCATCAACAGCATGCTTGGCCCAGGCTGCAGGAGCTTGCTGATCCACCTTATCAGTAGACTCCCAAAGCTACAACTTAACATTACTCACTTGATCTATTTATGTTAATTATTAAAAATAGTTTCCAATCTAAATATATAGTTTTCACATAAACGAATGCCAGTCTGAATAATAAATATTCAGTGAGTGGCTTAGATATGGAATATGCACTCCGTATGCTGGTGCATGACTGTTTAAATCAAGGCCCATTCATTGCAAAGGACCATTTCATACTCTCCAGTGGTCTGTCCAAACTAAGCTCAATTTGCTTAGTGTAATTTTCAGCAGTCAGAATTTTGTGTCATAAAACCACCAGCAACAAAATTAATGTTAACCAGCATCCTCTGTTAGACTTGGCTAATGGCACAGACATTCATTGTCCCTGAAAGAGATTACTCAGTTCTAGAACCAAGTAACCACTGATACTGTCCATGTTGTAGTCATTTTGTGGAATCTATTTTGCTTTAAAAAGATGTCTTTCAGCTAAAAATACTTCTTCCCTCCCCTTTTTTTTACAGTGGATAATTAAACATAATTTTTATCTTATTTTCTCTAAAGTAGAATTGTCTAGATATAAACAATGAAAATGATGAGGGCCTAAAGGGAAATCTCAGCGTGCAAAGATTAAAAAGACAGCAACTGCCCAAATAAAGGATTGTGCACTAGAGAGAGGCCACAGAATGAATGACAGCAAGGCACAAAGTAAAAATCCCTATGTAACCTTACACACAACACAGGAATGTAAAGACATGCAACGCCAATGAGAGCATATAAACTTACAAACACTTCCAGCAAAAGTTTTTGTCACGTTCACTTCTCAGATAATTTGCACATTCCAAGATATAATAATATTGAGAATAATATTGCTTGCTCCTCCCACAGAGAAAAACTCATTGGGGATGTATTTAGACAATTCTATAATGAAGAATGCTTCTGAAAACACTAAACGGGTATGAATAATTCCAAATGCAGTGCAGGTTTGGAATACATTAGGTGCACAGTGGACAATAGTAAGGCCTAAGACTACAGACAAGGAATGAAGTTAAGAGGAACTCTTTAGCACCTTCCCTATCACCTGCAAATTATTGCTCCTGTGCTCAAAACAAGGCAAATATACTACATGATCTGTAAATAAGGATACACACGTGAGGGACAGTGACTTAGGATTCTAGGGTCATCCTCTAAACTAGGAGTTCTTGATCTTAGATCCTAAATGACTTTTGATGTGTTAATACACAGTTGCAAACAGTTACAAACAAGGTATTATTTCTACAAAAATAATACGATTATTCAGTTGATTGTTTACAAAATAAATGTGAAATGCTTTCATTGCTTCTCTAGAGAGATGCAAAATATTTAATTTTTAGCCATGAATTCTGTGAGCATTTAGTGAGTTTCTCATAGGAAGAATGCACTGCTAGGAGCATTTCAATTTCTCTGTGAATGTTACATTCCTCTAGTGACGTCTATCAACAAGCCCACTCAAAGCAATGCTTAGTTTACTGCATCTTGCCAAACAGATTTTTTCTTCATAAGAGCCATTTGAAATATGCCCATTGAAATGGTGATGCAGAATAACGGAACAATCCAGAATTTCACAAGTGCAGAGCATAACACACCTGCTCTAATTTAAGGAGGCCTCTTGAACTTCCAGAAGGCAAACTTCAGCCTGTTCAGGAGATTGAGTGACAAAGTCACTCGGGAGGACAACCCAAAGGATTCAAGGAGTCCAGGAAGGCTAGACATACTTCAAGAGGGAGCAGGCTGTCTTGTGTGCCAAAAATAGTTGGTGAAGGAGTCCAGCCTGGCCAAACCTCAAGAAGAAAAGGATAGTCTATGGCCTTTGAAAGAGGGGACAGGCACCTCATGAGGACTATAAAGATGTAGTGAAGCTAAGCAGGGAGAAGATCAGGAGAGCCAAAGCACAGCTAGAGCTCAAACTAGATACAGCCATTAAGGATAATAAAAAAATGTTTATATAACTCATTAACAAAAGGACTAGGGAAAATCTCCATCCTTTTTTTGATGCAGAGGGAAACATAGTGACTAAAGATGAGGAAAAGGCTGAGGTGCCTACTTTGCCTTTAGCACTGGATCCAGAAGTTCCCTGGACAGCCTCATGAACTAGGAGTCAGGGAGGGCAATCAGAATGAAGTCATCACAATAAATGATGAAGTGGTCAGTGATCCACTGCACGAATTAGACGCATACAAGTCTACAGGCCCAGATGGTGCTGGTCTCTTCTCAGCATTAATTAGTGGTAGAACAAGACAGAACACCCTCAAGCTGCAAGTGGGCAAGTTTAGACTGGACATTAGGAAAAAAAAATCATGGAAAGAGTGGTCAGGCATTGGTATGAGCTGCTCAGGGAAGTGGTTGAGTCACCAACTCTGGATGTGTTTAAAGGTCGTTTGGATGCCATTCTTGGGGATATGGCTTAGGGCTGAACCTTGTAGAGCAGGGTTACAGGTTGGACTTGGTGATTCCAAGGCTCTTTTCCAACCTGAATATTTCTGTGATTCTGTAAAAACTCAGTGGAAGGATTTTGAAGACTCATGAACTGACTAAAATAAAACAAAGGAGTAAGCATGTCAAAAGTTATAATATATGCAATATTTAACATCTAGTCATGAACAAAGGGGATTTACAGGAGGCTATAAAAGCTGATTTTTCATTTAGTGCATAGGTGGTATAACTCAGTACATGCACTTTTTGTGACAGCTTAGTGGGAATACTTATTGATAAGCAGACAGCATTTGAAAATAGAAAATGAATGAGATGGCTAGGGCACAAACTGCACAGAATCACAGAATTTCTTAGATTGGAAGAGACCTTCAAGATCATCAAGTCCAGTCATTAGTTTCACACTGACAAGTCTTTGACTAAACCAAATCCCTCAGCACAACATCTAATTACTATGAATTGCTATGGTAGGTGAGATGAGACAAACTAGGACGTATCAAAAAGGCCAAAGCATGAGAAGCTGCATCTAACAGAAGGGAGGGGAAGATATTAGGGAAAAATTACTCACCAAAAGAGTTGTCAAGTGTTGTAACAGGCAAAGTGGTTAAGTCACCATCCCTGGAGATACTTAAAAGATGTGGTGTTTAGGGACATAGTTTCATGCTGGACTTGGCAGTGTTAGGTTTACAGTTGAATTCAGTGATATTAAGGGTCTTTTCTATATGTTGTCCTGGGATGTTGGACTGTTACCTTGGGACAGTCAAGTACCCTACCATCATCCTTTCTAAGCTTCACCGATATCTCAAGATGAACTCTAGTAAGTATTTCCATCCACCATTCCAAAAGAGATGACTGGTTCTGTTAGAGCAAATCACAAACAGTTGCATCACAAACCTGTCCGATGATCACATTGACAGCAATATGGACTGCCCATTGCCTGTTGCAAGTCAAGAAATGTTTAGAAGGAACAACGGGAGGCAACACATAAATGGCAGATTGCTATGCAGAGTATGATGGATGCCATTCATATTGTAGGCAGACTGCCCAGCCACATCAGAACTAAGTTCTACTGAGACCTCATATGGGTTCACAGCAGAATTCACAACTATTATGATCCATATTCATTGGCATTCCTCAATCCAGGCTGAATCTGGATCATACATGCTTGCTCTCTGAATACAAGATTCATACACCAAAATGTTTTCAAACTATATAGTATCACTTTCCTGCATGATGTGTTATTCTATTGTTACAGTCTTCAGAAAATAAAATCCACCTTGTCCAATTGCTAACAAAATGTAGTAAAATGGATCACGTCACAGAGGTGCTAAGATGTCAAGATAAGCAACTAGTAAGGAAATTTTATGAAGATATTTCCCAGATGTCCTATCTAAATTGACATACTATCAGTGGTTTTACATGGAGTTAAAAAGGCACAAATCCATTACAGAGAAAGTTCACAGCATAATTAGTAAACAATCAACACCTTTTCTAATGCTGATTTTTTTTCTTCACTTTAAACTGCTCCATTGACTTTAATTAAACTTGCCCTAGGTTATGAGTCTCACAAGCTGCAAAAACATTTTAAAATTAAATAAAATAAACCTATCTCTTATCCGGATGGTTTTTACCAGTTTGTTTACCTGTATCACAGACTTCTGATTTAGAAGATTTAAAAATTATTAGAAATGCTGTATGTGATACTGCAAGACTCTGTTGGTTTTGTTCTTGAATTAAAATGACCTCCCACTGCCACAGTAAGAAGCACAGAATTGAATTGTTGAGATTCTCTCCATTGCTCTAGCTTCACTGCAGAATTCCTTTGCTGATTCCTGAGAAATGGTATGAAGCTGTCATCGCAGATGTTTATATCAGCCCTACTCCTGGTTTTGTCTAAGGCCAAAGAGGAGGACTGCTGCATATAGAGGATGCTGGCATTTTCCATGTCAATAGCTGGGGTCAAGGTAAAAAACACATGACACAGACTTTGGAAGAATACAGGTGGCTTACGTCCTGCTCCAGTCTGGGTCTGGCTCATGAGAATATGATCAAAATTCATAAGAATGAGAATAAATGGAACAACTTATAGAATATAATCATCAAGAGAAAAGAATGTGGGAACAACTGCATCAAATATATTCCAGCCTGGAGTCATCTAGTTTCATTAGGCAGTGACCCTTACTTTATTAAAGTCCTATGTAAAATCAGCTTTGGTTAAAGATGGGCCTGAGTACCCCCAAAACATTAGGAAAGTTCAGGTCTGAATTAACTTTGTTTTGAGTTGCTCACTGAGACATGTTCTCTTTGCCTTCTCCGAGAAACTTAGAAACATAGAATCAGTCAGGGTTGGAAGGGACCACAAGGATCAGCCAGTTCCAACACCCCTACCATGCCCAGGGACACCCTACCCTAGATCAGGCTGGCCACAGCCTCATCCAGCCTGGCCTTAAACACCTCCAGGGATGGGGCCCCAACCACCTCCCTGGGCAACCTATTCCAGGGCCTCACCACTCTCATGGTGAAGAACTTCCTCCTCACATCCAATCTGAATCTCCTCACCTCCAGCTTTTCTCTATTCCCCCTAGTCCTGTCACTACATGATGGCCTAGAGATCTTAGAGATGAGTGAGAAGGGCCCAAAATGTGCACTTTTTCTCTCCAGAAATGCTACTAAAGCAAAAACACACACACATGCACACACATATGTGTGTATATACTTTTTTTTTTTAGGGTATTAACTAGACATCCTCATTGAACTCAAAAGAGCTTCATAAAGTTCTCCACCAGGATCACACCAGGATCAACCACACATATCTGTACATTTAACAGATATGTTTCCAACAGAACACATATATATAACACGGTAATTGTAATTTGTTATATCTTGAATATACACACGATGTTGATGAGATGTGAAGAGTTTTCCAAACTGGTAAGAATATAGGGTGCAAGCAATTAATAATCAGATTCAGACTCTACTTATGTCAGCTCAAGCTGTTTAATGCCACAACAAAATTACACTCTAGTTTATGAACATTTTCCTCCATCAATGTCTTTTGAGAACTTTCCACTAACTTCAATAGATGCCAGAACAGGCATGAGAGCAGGAAATGAAGAAATATACTATACCCAAATGAAATTGCAGTGGGAATTTAGGTAGACAGAATGTAATTATTCACACTTGAATGTGGATAGAGCACTAGGTTTATATCCCCATTCTGGCAAACATATGATGAGGTACAGAATAATCAAGAGGAGCAGGGCTACGGGCTCTCAGTCAAAAGATAAGACTTAAAGAAGGATAATGATCTAATTGCCTGATTTTGAGTAAAAGGAAAGGAGTGACATTTATTGCATCATCTGCAAGATTTGCCAAGAAACAAAATGTATTAAGTAACTAATCACATTTTTGGGGACCTTGATCTAGACTGCAGTCAGTGCTTGTAAATTAAAGAGAAGTTTTGAAAAATGAGAAAATGGACTCTTTGCTTGTGTATGCAATTGGGCACATATGCAAATGGAAATGTATGGTTTCCCTACCTTTTTGGACATTCCTTGGGGACAATCTCTGAAAATTAGTGCCTTTGCAAAATAACAATATTTTTCACTTCTGTATTCATTGATGCAGATGAATACACCAAGAAGCACTGAAAATAAAATTAATTCTCTCACAAATGCACTGGATTGCAAAAAGCCAAAAAGTTCCAAATCTTGTAATAGAACTGCATTACACTCTAACAAAGTGAATCCATTTCTGAGGTGGAACATGACAGCTTTTTAACTTTCTACAACCATATGTGACAGAAGAATACTATATTCAGTTGATAGCATACGGCAATTTATGGAGGCAGAATGTAATAATATCAACTGAGTTTCAGAAAAGACACTGAGACTAATCTTAAAAAAAAAAAAAAAACAAACCAAAAACCTACAGGATGTTTAATAATCCTGGTGGGTTAGCAGCTGCTCTTCAAAAACCTCTTTTAAGAATGATTGTTATTAAAGCATGTACTGCATCACGTGCAAATATTTGAGTTGTAATTGGGTACACGTATAAATGGAACAGAGTCACCAATCCCCAACCAAAATTAAAATCATAGAATACTTAAGGTAGTAAATGCCTTTTGAAGAGCCAGAAGACAAGCATGTGCCACATCTCTCGAGCTACCTCTAGCAGTTCTCACTGGCATATTATTCCATCGATCACAAATAAAGCAGCAGGAATAAGGCAACACACTGGAATCCAGTCCTTGCCTCCATGATGCGACCTTCCTCCTTCAGCATTGAAGACTGCAGTGCTTATTCAGTAAGCTATGAGTGGCAGTTTTCAGAAGACTGAAGTAAGCAGAGCGGAGGGAAGAACATAATGCATATAGTTAAAGGGGTTGACTCAAAAGCCTGAGAAATTAGCAGAAATCTATGTCTTACTTACGTTGCCTCTGTATTAGTCCTAGCAGACTGCAGAAGCAGAGAGGTTTCTGCAATACTTTTCTCACTGCAGGTAGGCTGAACTGCACGCACTTTCAGTCCTGAGACTAGAGGTTTTTACAAGGAGAAACAGATGCGACTCTGCAGGTCATAACCTGCACTTCACAACCTGCAACTCGCAACCGTCCTGCAGGCCAAGGCTTCGCCAGGCCCCACGGGATGGCAGCACTCTCAGCCAGGGCCTGTTCCAGGGGCAGCCTGGGGCCACCCTGGGCACAGGTCTGAGCTAGGATGTGGGCCTGTGCGTGAGCCCAGCTCAGGTGGGGCTCATGGCTGGGCAAAGCAGGGCTGTGGGGAGCTACTCCAGTGTAGCTGGGGCAGTGCTCAGGGCCCTGCAGGCTGACATAGTGTCTTGTCCATGGGCAGGGTGAGGGAACCCCAAGGTAGCAGATGTGGGCCAGTGGGGCCCAGTGGTCCCCTCAAGGCCCAGTGGTCCCCTCATGGCGCTGGCTCTTAAGAATGAGAAAATCAACAACACGAACAAATCTTACATTCACGGGTTTCATAGGACTTCCTTTCTTTTCAATTTGCATTTTTGCCTCCCATTTTCCCCTTCATTTTCTTTATGACTTAAAGTCAGTTTAGCTGTGACTTTCAGTGTGGCATTCGGCTCCTTGTTAACGAGGACAAATGAAAAAGAAACATTTGTGCTTCTTCAAAGGCTATCCAAACGGGCTGAGGTCCACATATATGGTATCCATTCCTTGGCATCACAGAAACTGAATATTTTTGTAACTCTGGAAATGTGCTCCACCTAAAGGCTTGGCTAACACTAGCATTTTCGCTCGACATTTTGAGCTTCCTGTAATAACACAAAGTTTTTGTTAACAAACCCAGGAATTCCTTAAAGAGCGTTTCTCAGAAGGTAAATAGTAGGATGTTTAATGTATACAGTATGTCAGGTTTGGTCGCAATATCTTTCTTATGGCTCTCAGTCTTTTCCACTACACGGTGCAGTATGTGGCAGAGACCACCCAGCAATTCTTTTTTTTTTTTTTTT
>VWZI01014441.1:10951-214408 GCA_013396835.1 Psilopogon haemacephalus
TTTTTTTACTGTATTTCACATTTACCTCTTTGTTAGAGTTCAGTTTTAGACTTCAACTCCATAAGGTAAAATATTCCTAGACACTTAATACCCTGTGGTTTTCAATCTATATTTAAACCGTGCCTTATCCAGTGATCGAACAACATGTTCAGGGGCACAAACTCTAACTTAACCTCAGCTGATCCACCATTCAGGTGCGCTTGCGAACCTCTCAGCTGGCTTCCACACACAAGGAGCTGAAATAAAAAGTTCCATTTATGCTGTATGATACTTTATTAGAGGTGAACAAACAATGCAGAGCAAACACCGTACAAAGCTATTCTTTACTAAATATCAAGATTTCTTTGCACTTATTCACCGTTCTGCATTTGTTACAGCTTTTACTTGTTGCTCTGTATGTATTTTAAGGGTCCGGCAGTCATTAGCCAATCGGTGTAACATTGCTCTGATGAATGTGCTGAAGTAGTGACCTTTACAATTTTCACCAGTAAATTTTGAACACGTAACTCTGGTGATACTAATACTTGTCTTGCCTTTGACAAACACCTGTGCAATAGCTTCTGAACCAATTTCAAGCACACTTGTACATACCAGTGCAGCAGAACTGGAAGCAGCGTAGCATCATCAGTGTGATGCTGTTCCTTATTAGTTATCACCATTAAGATGGAGGATTTGTATCAGCTCAGGTTGCAGCATTGCTTGACTGTGGATCTCTTGCTTTCAGAATCCAATCTAGCAACCTCTTACCATGCTGTTTCACTCCTTGTGGATGTATTATACCTTTCAAAATCAGCTCGGTATTATTTGTGTTGTGTTCCAATATGCAGCACTGTGGTACAGCTACCACGTTTTCTGAATACCAGAGGACCTTCAAAGACAGCTCTTTAGGGCTCTTCTCTTTCATAGGCATAAATATATGAACAGTAACTTTCATGTCTTACTATTCTGGGACAAAATTTAAATACATATAACTTCTAGCACAGCACAGTCCAGTGATGGAATTATTCTAAAGTTACATATCTCTGTGAAAAAGCTTTCTGTTCTAGTAATTACCTTTTCTGAATTAGAGGTATCATTAAGCAATATGACCAGAAATAGGTTTGGCACTCAATAAAATCCATTTAAACAGAGATACATTGTATATCATAATTCTCTATGCGCAGAGCTAACAGTACTAAAGCAGACAAAAAGAGAACCAGAAGAAGGTTATTAGTTGATTTGTTAATGCACATAAGTGTCAACAGGTGTGATCAACTCGAAAGAGGCAGGTGCCACTAATGTATTGGTGTTGTCATGGGCGAAAGATGTCCTGCAGAAGCCTTAAACGTAAAACTGAAATTGAAAAGCTGTTGAAATCCTCAGCTACCACCTTACAAGTCTTCCATGCCTGGTTTAAAGCTGGATATGTGCCAGAATAAGAAACTAGTAATTAAATATGTGGGTACTAAAATACTTGAACTTAAGTCTGACATCTGCACATTTGGATTTTTATGTTCCATAAAGATGTCATATCCAAGGGAAGCACCCGACCCTTTTCCTGTTCCCTGTAGGTATTCGTTAGCAATGAAGGGTTAATATAAACTAAAATTCTTTAACTAAAAGTCCTTAATTTTGGGACCATATAACAATGACCAAAAAATATAATATGAAGACTTTAACAGAGGAAAACACATTTAAAACTGGCAACCTAAGCAAAAAGTCTGGAAAACAGTCCTATTTTTGTACTAAAATATTTAATCCAATTAGTTTCTAGTATATGTTACATATAAAGTATAAAAATAATCATCACTCTTTTTCTTTAGATTTTTCTAAATATACTTCATTGCTTGTGAAAATAAAGGATTAAAAGCACTGGAGATGAGGAAATACAGTGTAGATTGGCAGCGAGCAAATTTTTCCTCAGCAAAAGGCCGTTTTACTATGCAAGGCTGTACAGTACTTGCTTGAGTCCTGATCCACAAAGGCCCCTCTTTGCCAGCCCTCACAGAAGTTATAGAAAAGATCTGTGAGATTTCTTCATTCCAGAATGTTGGGCTCAACATTAGTTCTGCCTATGTAGTTATCACACT
Organism: Psilopogon haemacephalus; assembly: GCA_013396835.1. Taxonomy (NCBI): domain Eukaryota; kingdom Metazoa; phylum Chordata; class Aves; order Piciformes; family Megalaimidae; genus Psilopogon; species Psilopogon haemacephalus. Next base: position 13,021 of record VWZI01014441.1, read on the forward strand.
TTTTCTAGTAAGTTCTCTGCTGTGCATTGAGTTATAAGTCCATCTAATGATGAGGGCTTACTGTAGTTCTCACAAAAAGGACTCGTCCACTAATAGATAGCTCCTTGGAAAAGAACTTTTCTTCATATTTTCAAAAATCCACTCACTTCATTACTTCTAACTTCATATTCTTTTAACACTGCTGGGCAGCGATAGCCAGTTACAGTGAACGATCCGAAATAAAGCAGTAGCTTCATAAAAGAAATCACATAGATTTACGTACCTGACCTTTTCTAAATTCCAAATAAATTCCATGAAGAAGTGCTATTGCATTAATTCAATTTGCCCATGTGGCAGAGAGACCAGAATGGTACTCTTCAGAGAAAGGAGTACACTAAAGCCAAAGCACAACGTGTGAAATCCATTCTGGTGCAGAAACCCGTGCAGATTTGTGACGGTTAAATCCCACACAACTCCTGGTTTAGGGCTAATGCCATTTAACCGGATAAAAGTTGCTTGTTCTTTACATGACATACATTTCACTCAGAGGGTCTATTTAAAAAAAAAAAAAAAAAAAAAAAAAGCCCAATGTGCCAGTAAAAGAATTGCCTGAGCTATGACCCAGGCTGAAACATTTTTCCATAACGCAAGACCATCTACGTAGGCTTTTGTTTCCTCTGAACTCTGTCACTAGTCCACAGTTCCTCACAGATACTGTCTCCTGATTTGATCTGCTGAGTAGCCAATCGCCTTGTTTAAAACATGCTAAGAGAGCATCAGCATTTTCTGTTTTGAACTAAATAATTCAAAATTTTTGACAATAAAATAAGTAGAAATTACTAGTATAAAATCATACAATTAAAATCTACTAAGTAAAATACTTACATAAAGAAAGATATTTCAGTGTCTGAAGGAAAAGCTGTGCAAAGAGTCTGTTTCACAGAGAATTCCAAAATTTGGTAGTTTTTTGTATTTGGAATAAAAAACAAAACCAAAACCAAACAAAACCCCAACAACAGCAAACCACAAACCAAACTATTTAGTTAAAATTCATCATGCAGCAAATTTTTTTTAAAATGCATTCTGGAAAATTAAAAAAAAAAAAAATCTGTTAGTAATTTCTGAACAAAGTCCTCACAGTCCTATTATGCTCATACAACCAAGACTTTCATGTCTCTGATTACTTCTCATTACTTCTCATTACATGTTTTGAACTGAATTCCAGCTAACTCCCTGTAAACTTTGGGAATTCCAAAAGAACATCAGCAGTTGCAAGCCAGTTGGACTGGTCTCTAGTGGCTTGACTTCCTGCTGGTATTTGACACAGGTTACTGAAGAGCAAGAAGTCAGAAGTTCTGGTAACCCAGCAGGTTCTACATACACTGCCAGAGTGTCATGAGAGGAGACAGTGAGGAAAGCAAAGCTTTGTTGGATGTTCACTGAAATTGAATTATCTCTACTAAATTGTTTTCATGCTTTGCATTTCAGAATTATCTTTCCAATCCTTTTTCCTTGCTTGCACAAGAGGCTGCATCCAGGTGATGTACCAAAGCTTAAGTAAGATCAGACATACTTCAGACCTTTTTATTCTTGGAAGTAGGAACACACTATTGACACTGAAGAAATCTGGGAACAGTAACTTTGGTTTCTTGTTTTTTGTACATTCTGGTACAAAGCAGGTAAATAATAATTCTCACCAAAATATGACTTTGCAGATATTACATTGGCAGCAGCAAATCTGGGCCATGCCAGGAAGAATTAGAATAATCTGAACTGTGTATTACAGTCTAATAATCTACCATGCACAATACAAAAACTTGTGCATGTAGTGAGGTGGTGGGTTTTTTTTGCCAGTGAAGTTTCTTTATCCAATGCAGAACATGATTAAGCTTGTATCTGATTTTTAAAGTTCTAACCTTCACAACACAGGAAGGAAAACCAGGATTATACTACAAGAATTGTACTATAATGTATAAGAATGCTTATTAAAAAATTACTCCAAATCTGCCTGTTATACTGATATCAATGCAGCAAAAACTGCATGGTGGAACAGAAGGTTTTGTGCTACAGAACAGATAAGTGACATGGATTGAAATGATGGTAAATTTAAATTGATGGTCTAATTAGTATTATCTCTTTTTGTATTCTCTGTAAGAAATATTATCCAGGAGGAACTCATTTTACATTAATATTGATATAAAGTGTAATTCTGTAGCATTTCTATTGTAATCTGGCATTAATTAATGCATCATTATTTCGAAGTGTTAATTAAATTATTACAGAAAGGGACATCTGCCCTAGTTCAGAAAGAAAAAGAAAAGTATAGTGCCTGAGAATTAAACTTCCAGAGGCCTGAAATGGTGTGTGAGTTCTCACAACATTAGTAGAAGCACAAAACCAAGCAGAAATAGGGGCACAATGAGCTTGTGGCTCATAAACCACAGTAAGACATCACAACGCAATCTGGTAACAGCATCACAGCCTCCAAGCCAGGCAGTCATTAGAAATCTAAAATGGCAAATTTCTGGTACAGTAAATTAAATACACTGTACACTGTCAGGAATTACAAGGAATGCAGGGAATTAAATAGGAGTATGAAAAGATTCACAAATTCTGTTGGCTATACTAAATTCTCTACCGCTATATAGTCACTAGGAGCACCAGGGTAACATCAGGATTAATTGCAAATGATCTTGCATTGCTTAGTGTCGATTGTCTCAACCTTCTCCCTGCAGTCCTAAGTGGGCTCACTGATATCTCAAGTCAGTATCTCAGCTGCATTGCATTATATTTTTGAATGCAGAAAGGAGGAAACTAAATTCTTTATCAAAGTAAATACAGTCCAGTTCAATGTCCAGTGCAATCTATAGAAGTGTAACCACTAACTTTACAGAGAACTGGCATTTGTGAGTTGCACAATCAGGTCTCTGAGGTAATGCCACTGGCAGCAAGTGGGGCTCTCTGCAAGGGGCCACACAAGTTCTGTGGAATTGGGGTCTTTGTGAATTATTAAACTTGATTAATAATTCAAGAAAACATTAGTCTAGAGCATGAAGCAAATTCTATTCGATGTGACCTACCTGCTAGCTATACACCAGAGCCGGAGTTGCACAAGATGCTTCCAGCATGTGGCTTCCATAAGATTCAGGGTCTACACTATTCAACCACTGTGCCTGTTTCAACATTTATCACTTTCTTTTGTTACATTTGGGCTTCCATTGAAAGATCTTTAAAATGTAAAAGTTAAATGAGGCTCGTATAACGAAGTGGTTTGGGTGCAGTATATTAAAGCAAAACTTCAAAGGAGCTCAAGATACCTTTCAAGCTAAGGTACAAAAATTTAAACAAGAACAAAAGCCTCTCTTGTATTTTGAAGCATTAATTGTTCCACTTCTGTTGATGTAAAGTGAAAGGAGAAGCTTTTAGTTAAAAGCAGGTAGTATCAAGCAACATGGAATGTTCCAAAGTCTCATGGAATAATTTTAGCTTTGATATAGTGGCACAGGTGAATCCCAAATTATAATGCTTTCTGTAGCATATGCAACAATTTGGGGTAGCTGAATCCATTAGAAAAACATTAGAGCTTGAAGAAATTATTGGCATAAATCAGAATTTTACCTTTTATATTTATAAGATACTTCATATTTATAAGGCATTTCATAATTTCCTAAGTGGTGTTTGTCACGTAACTTTTTGAGCGTTGTTTGATATTTCATAACTTTGTGAGTAAAGTTTTAGCTATTGTTGTGGCCTGATTTTCATAGGATAAAGCACATAACATTGTTCCGCTTGATTTTTCATCCGTCAGTTCCCCTCCTTTGAGGAGGGGCCAAAATTGTAGAAACCACAAGGATATAAAGTTTGCCACAAGTTTCACAAAAACTGGCACCCGGGTAGCAAGAGTCAAACTAGTGTTTCCATGGAGGGCAGGTTTCAACATAGAATTTAAAAGTACCGTTGACTATTGGCCTCTCCTCAGCTGGCCAGTCTGGGCAGCTAGGGCCAACCATAATATGTTAGCTTACCCACTTGTAATCAGTCAAAGATACTGTGGACAGGTTTATGACACATATGAAGTAATTAGAAGTCCAATGTGCAAATACCTCATGGAATCTGCCCAGAGAAGAACAGGGAGTAGCTTTGGTCCAGAGGAATAAGTAATTGGGATACAATGCACAAAACCACTACATTCATTGGTGCTGCTGTTCCTGAATAACCCATTATGGTATAATTTGAGTACACATTTAGATCTACCCAGTAGAAAAGAACATATAATATGTACTGATATATCTGCTACTGCATTATTGATAAAAGATCCAAAACAAAAAAAAATTAATCTGTAATATCTCTAACTCTGGTCGATGTAAGATGACAGTAACAGGAAAAAAACAGTATATTTTTCTTGACAGTTCTGTCATGGCAAAAGTACTCCTACTTCAGGCAGCAGTTAGGCAAGCTGAGATGTAGAAAAATTAATTTATAGGTTTTCCTGAAGGTAGACACTGGCTACTCAGAGTGGGGAAAATGGTCTTCATTATCAGAAGCATGATTTTTCTTCCATTTTTATAAGCATCAGTTTGATTTTCATGCACTGAGGATGTTTGAAAACATGGTCCAGTAGTCTTTCTCTCAAGATCTGTAACTAATGGTAAAATTCACATGTATGCATACATTACATGTACTCTATGCTTCTCTCTCTTTTGTGTTGTATGGGATGTCAGTCAGTGAAGTTATAAGAAAATGCCTAACCAAGACAGGAAAATCAGCTGTAACTTTTTAAAAGGAAGCATCATAAATCAATCAATAAAAACATAGATAAAACTAAATTCCCTGTCTCTCCTCTTTCCAGCTATAAAGTTGAAACCTTCCGGATCCTAGAATGAAGTTACATGATTTTTGATTTTCAGATTGAGCTGGTTATGCTACAGAAATGCCTGATTAGGATAGCAACATCAAAAGTTTGTTGCTGTGCTCCAGACCATTAGTTTACAGCATTATCATAAACTCTACTGTCCTGCATGCTGTTTATTACAGTGAACACTGGTAACAATGCAGACTTTACTACAGATATATGAATTATTTTAATACACATCTTTTTTTGCCAGATGTTTGAGCAGTAACCCAAAACTCCCAAGATATATAGGCTTGATCTACGTGTAGTCAAAAACTAATTAAAAAGCTAACCTAGTACTGCCTCTTTTGTTCATTCTTTAACAAAGTGACAGTGTATTTTCATTATTTGCTGAGTACTTATGGCTGATAACAAAATAAGTGTTGATCAGTCAATATAATGATCCATTTGACCCCAAAATAATAAGATATGCAGAATTTCTAATAAAATCACAATCCCAACAGAACTTGAATTCATTACTTGTGAAATACAAGGGAGGCAGTTCCTTACACTAACATGGATTCAAACTTGCAGAGGGTAAATTATCAAAGAGGCTCTTTGTTGCTTTCATGCTGCAATACAATTTTATTAAGAATCACAGAGAGAAATTAATAAGCACTCCAGTGCTGAGTCTTGAGGTATGGAATGACTTAGATCTTGGCACAAACTTGGGAACATGCCCTGTTTGGATTACATATTCTTTCAATTTAAATATTATTAATGTTGTGGGCAAGGTTAAAAGCTCACCCATGACACAACACCAACCTGCAAAAAAACCTCAGAACCTGCAAAGAGTCCAAGTTTCTCAGCGTGTAGTAAGCATGAAGGCTCTCAATGTTCAATGCTAATGAATGAGTTACTGGAAATGCGCATTCCAGTGCTGTGCTCCTAGCATCCTAATACCATGATTTCCTTTCAGGAGAAGTGAAAGATTGCCATGCTTCCCTTTATCCTGAACAACGTAATGCAAAATCATCACACAACAGAGTCCCAGTAAGCCCAAGGATAACCTTCCTTTAAAGTCAAACTCAGTAGATTGAATTCACTTCCCAAGTGCTTACAATTGTAGTTTAGAGATGAATGTGCCCTTTTCATTTCTTCCCAGTCTTTCCTCTTTCCAACATGAACTCACAAATCTTCTTGTTCCTGCAATGGAACTTTTAGACTGAGCTGATAACATTACAGAAATGCCTGATTATCAACCATGTTAATCCCAGCAGCATGTGTTAGGTTTATCTTCTGTCATGGAATAGTGTAAAGTAATATATATATCTCTGAGCTATATTTAAATAAGCTTTCTTACATTCTGGAGGGAATCCAGCCCTGTAAATATACATTTCCATGCTGCTACAGCTATATTGCTTTATACAACACTGTACAGTGTAGATCTGCCCATCCATTCCATCTGTGACAATCATGAAGTTCTTTACAGTGAGGGTGGTGAGACACTGGCACAGGTTGCCCAGGAAGGTTGTGGCTGCTCCCTCCCTGGATGTGTTCAAGGCCAGACTGGATGAGGCCTTGAGCAACCTGTTCTAGTGGGAGGTGTCCCTGCCTATGGTGGGGGGGAATAAATGATCTTTGAAGTCCCTTCCAACCTAAACCTTATCTACAGGAATATGTGTTTAATAGTCATTTGGATGTGGTGCTTGGGGATATGGTTTAGGATGAACCTTGTACAGTAGAATTATAGATTGGACTTGGGTGATCCTGATGGTCTTTTACAACCTCAATGTTTTAGTGATTCTGTAGTATCATAGTAAAAGGGGAAAAAAGTTCTAGAAATAAAAGAAGACTACAGATATATCTATACATAGTTTTAGGAGACTAAACAGCTTCAATGAGGTGTTCTTGTTTTGGCGTCTTTTGTTTCTCCCACAGTTCCATTGCGGAGTAAATGCTCAGCAGAGGATTATCTTCTGCCTCCTTTAAAATTTTTAATTTGAATGTGCCTGTCTGCAATCCTGGCCAAATTCTCATATCATGATCAAGTAGTTCCCTGGTTCATATCAGTAAATGTGAATAAACTACAAGCCACTGCCTGTTACCAAGAGTATCAAACCTGTTAACTGGTGCTGTTCTTCAAATCTAAGGCCAGAACAGCTGATTTAACTGTGAAGTCACCCTTTCAAAGCTATATAATAACTAAAATTGTATACACACAACACACAGAAAGGCAATGTGGCTAACATCAGAAAGATCAGTCAAGAGATCTGGCAAATTCAGATATATTTTCTAAATAAGTAAATGAAAAGGTTGCTTGGGAGGATCATCCTTTCAAAGGCACTTTGCTAAACAAGAGAGCTCTAATACTTCCATGAGGCATAACAGGAACAGAACTGCAAACAAGCCATTATCAAAATTATGATTGTTTATTCTGCTCAGTGAAAGCCAAGGATGGGTATGCGGGATTTAGGATTTCTCTTCAATAGTAAATCCAGTTTTATTCTCTCCCTCAACATTCGGTAGCCTTACAAATGCTCACGAGTATAAACCCATCTTCCCCATTGCTTTTTTTTGTGTATGTGTCCCCTACTTCCGTTTTTAAAAATGGCAACCATTTGTTCTGGCTTCTGTGACTTACATGCTCAAGTAAGGTGATGAGAATACAAATGCAAGCTGACAAATACATGAGTATTACTGGCATGGATGTGGGTACAGGAGATGGCAAATGTACTACAGAAGACCTGCCAGAGGTAAGCATACAAAATGCGGCTCCTGCACAAAAGAATGAGATTTTCAGAGAATCTGGTGGAAAGCCCGACAAGTACATTTTGTTGCTGCTACAAGAATTTATTTCTGTTGAAACCTATAACTCCTGGGTTAATAAAGTGAACTTTGATGGGACTAGAGGGAAATATGGGCTTCCCAGGAAAGTTAGGACAAACTTAGATGCATTTCTAGAACACAGATTTATGGAAGTGATTGAAGCTGATAAGATCAAAACCCAAGTTAACACTTTCCTTTGCTTTCCCATCACAAACTAAATAGACCTTTGCCACAGCTGGGCCTGCTACCATTTAAACTATTGATGTCTGTAAACAATACATTTCACAGAATCATCATGTTCATGCAATTAAGTTTCCATGCATGTTATTTTGGTTTAACTTTTAATGGATTTTTACAGAACCTGTTGTATATTAGAGCTATGGAAGCAGCCAATGTCTTGTAAGGTTTGGCTGCTAAACATGCAGATTTTGAGTTAGTCTGACTAGGACTGTGTATCAGAGTCACTGTCTTGGTAAGAGTGTCCAGAACCTGTAACAACGAACAATCTTGAAAAACTGACTCTTCTCTTGCATGTATCCCCTATACATTTATAACATTAAGATGTTAAAGCTGGTGTGTTTCTTGTTCTATTCCTTCTTGGTTATTAGCACACTAACTGAAGATATGCAAAAAACAAGCATGTGTCATGCTCTGAAACTTGAGCACAACACCAAGAGCTTGGCAGAGCTGACAGGGATGTCAGAAAAGGGCAATCTTATTTTTCTGTTGGGAAGGGGACGCTTTCTAGATGCATCTAATAACACATCCTTTTCTGCAGGCATTGAAGGCCAGCTAAATAGCCTTTCTCTCAAAACATACAGGGAAGGCTACTGAAAAAAGCAACTACCTGCCGGGCAGGGAAAAAGCAGATATAAATCAGGTCATATGATAGGTCACATCTGCATTTTGGTCATGTGATGGACATATTTTCTTACATTCGTCAGGGTGGGCAGTAGTAGCTCTAAGGTAATAAGCAGGGCACAGGCTGAATGAATTGTTCTGATGAGACAGACTCAACCTGTGGGCTTGAGGTCAAGCTAGAAAAGACAAGTCTAAGGCTAATGTGTTCTCTGTTTCTCATAAATTAAGAGCACAGACTAGTTTATGAAATTTAGGCAGGCAGCCAAGTTTCTCCTACCTTTCTGTTTCTAATTTTAATGTGGAAATGGCCACCTCTAACTCTTTTCTCTTTGATAAGCTCCACAGCTGTCTTGATTTTTTTCCTTTATTTTACATAGGAAGTATTCGAGTCCAGAGGTAATTTTTACCATTCTCCCCTCTCCCCCTCCCATAGGCTATCTGTGCTTCATTTTTAATGTCTTTTTTACATATATTTTCTTACTTAAGTGAATGCTACCTACAGGTAGCATTGTCCGACTTGAGTTGGGCAACTTGACTACTTGACTTTATGATCTTAGAAGTATTTTCCAATCTTAACAATTCTAAGATTCAATGCTTATTTGTGTATTTTAAAGTTAGGCCATGTTACGTATGGCATTAAAGCTATAACATGTAAAGGAAATTGTTCACTAGTTTATTAAATATGTATGCTCATGTTCATATGCATACATATATACATGTGTATGTATATACATATACACATACAAACATATATATACACTCATATATAGGTGTGTGTATAAGTAAACTCCTTGGTTGTATCATGTACATTAACTTTTCCATAGATATCAACTGGAAAGGATATTTTTAATCTTTCTAGGCCATTCATTCAATATAAATAAAACATCAGAGTTATAATTAGACCACAATATTTAAAATCTTTCAAAATTAATTGACTTGGGTGTCTCAAACTGAACACTGCAACTGAACGCTACCACATTGCTCTATTTCTTGGCAACTTCCTTTCCAAGGCTTTTGACATAAAATGGAACCATTTGCAAAAATAATGAAGCATTTCAGATATTGTGGAATTACTACATTTTAGATTTCATCTAGTATTAGGAAGTTCTTTACAGTGAGGGCGGTGAGACACCGGCACAGGTTGCCCAGGGAGGTTGTGGCTGCTCCCTCCCTGGAGGTGTTCAAAGTCAGGCTGGATGAGGCCTTGAGCAACCTGTTCTAGAGGGAGGTGTTCCTGCCTATGGTGGGGGTTGGGAACTGGATGATCTTTGAGGTCTCTTCCAACCTAAACCATTCTGTGATTCTATGATTCTATTATACTATTCAGACTTACCAAGTCTTTTGAAGAAATATCTCCAGTTATCCATTATTTTCATCAAGGTAAGAATCTTAGCAGCATCTGAATTTTTAGTCCTGGAATTAAAATCTTGTATTTCCGACAGAAAGCATGCAAAATTTCTAGAGTCAGTTCACAATTGACTTTCTGTAATTCAGAATTTACTATGCAATGTTAATACAGAATTTAGAATTATTTTTGTATTGCAGTATGTGTATTACAACTCTCTGTGGATCTATTAATAGCTCTGTATTCTTAGCTCTGAGGAAAAACAGGCCATGTAACTTTATTATACACGAGGGTTGGTTTACACAGAGACTTACCCACTTTACAAGTTTTACTGGGACAGGCTTAAAGCATTTTAAACCAGGAAGATATAATCTCTTAAAATTAAATCACCACACCTACTTTTAACATACTCATTATGGGCAGTACAGAAAAATGAGCATATATCCTGAAGAAAATATATCCTGAAGAAAAGTTGCCTGGCCCCAAACACATAACTCAATTTTCAACAATACCCTAATTGAAGATTTCCTTCTCTGCTAGCAAAATTATTAATAGCAAATGGTATGAACTTTCAAACACAGAGAAGCATAAACAACAACCAGTGCGTATTACTCACAGGAAAACATGGATAATAAATTTTTAACTTATAAGAATGCCATCTTTTTCAAAATATGTATTTGTATGTTTATCTATTATTCTATCTATAAAGAGAGACTGAGAGCCTTGGGGCTGTTTAGTCTGGAGAAAAGACTGAGAGGAGATCTCATCAATGTATACAAATATCTGAGGGATGGGTGTTAAGTGGATGGGGCCAATCTCTTTTCGATGGGCAGCAGCACTAAGGCAAGGAGCACTTGCTACAGATTGAAATATAGAAGGTTTCATCTCAACATGAGGAGAAACTTCTTTACAGTGAGGGTGACAGAGCACTGGAACAGGCTGCCCAGAGTGGCTGTGGAGTCTCCTTCTCTGGAAACTTTCAAAACCCACCTGGATGCGTTCCTGTGCAAACTAACCTAAGGGATCCTGCCTTGGCAGGGAGGTTGGACTTGATGATCCCTGGAGGGCCCTTCCAACCTCTAAAGTTCTGTGATTCTGTGATTCTGTTTTACTGGTACTACTCACGTGTATGACTGATGACACACAAGATGCACAGAGGAAAATCTCTGCCTTCCTCTATGATTCCCCAGTTCTTAAATTCACAAAAATGGAAGAGGAGGGTCTGAGTTCACAGGGTGATTAGACTGTATTCACTCAAAGCACTTTTTAACAAACTTTACTGAAGATTTCATTGAATGAAGCATATTGTGTCTAAAGTCAGGAATGCATGTAATTCATTTTGTAAACCGCCTGTGTAAGTAAATGCCAGCTGTAACTATCTGAATTTCAGGTCTGAGTTAAATCTTATATATTTAGAACCACAATATGCGAGTGACACAGTGGAATCTTGTTTATTGAGATACACAGTAGAACCCAAGGAACTGATATTACAGTGGAAAGTAATCTAAATTGCTTTCACAGAATTTCTACTACTTTCAAGTAATAAAAATGTTACACTATACACTCTAAATAAAATCTTAGTTGCTATCGACAGTTACTATGAGATTCAGTCAGAACTACCAAGCTGTGGAAATAAGGCCCAACTTCTGTTGTTTTTGTTGATACATTTGGCATCCAATCATGAAAAACAATGTCCATGTCACTAAAATGGCCTCCAGGCATTCAGTATATCTACATCGAGGTTAAACATCTATGTGAAGATGTGACAGCACACCTTATAAAAGATATTATTGAGTAATATAGACTTTCTGTAATAACCAAACAGTAAAGAATATAGCTTTTTAAAGGTCTCCCCATGGCTGATCTCATGACTCAAAGATGAGAGACTGTGCTGCAAGCTAAGTAATAAAATCTGGTGGATACTGTGGGCTAGCTTGTGACAAATCATATCAAAGTATTATTAAAGAAGGAACTTGAGACCCAAGACTATTATTGATTCTTGACAGAATTTCTTATAAATAAATGTTGCAATCTGATCCCAGACTCCCAAGGCCCTGGTAGAATTCTGACTATTATAGGGCAGGTTGCAAAACAGTAACGTTATATTAGTGAAAGTTGAAAGAAGCATATTCAGTGTCAAACAGGTAGCACAGTCTAAAAAAGACCAGTAAGAAACCATTTTTCACAGGCCTCATACACCTGCAGTTGCGGATTACTGTTTAAAATGGCAAAACAATTTCTGAGCTTATAACAGGGCTGTGAACGTGTTAGTGGAATGAATCTGTGACCCTTTAGAGCACTAAGGACACACCTCCATTAGTGTCCATATTCCTGCATTGAAGAGGCTGATACAGTCAACTGAAATGACAGGGTGATAAATATAAAACCACTATCATCAAAAAGACTGGAATGTAAAAGCACTTAGTTTCAGCCTAAGTAACTCACAGAAAGTTTGGTTTCAAGAACCAATGTATCATCCATCACTACTCTACCTTCTGTTGACAAAGTAATTGTAAGATATCTAGAATGGAGGTTCAATACGAACTGACATTTTTGAAAGGAGGAATTGTGTGCTGCACTTACTCATTAAATGTATTTTCCTCCACTAAAGATGTTTCCTTTTTTAGTTTATGTATGAATAACTTTCGTTAAAGTTCCCTTGACACACTGACTTTGCTTTGAATAGCACCTACGTTCATTAACATAAAACCTGAAAGAAAATAATTTTAATGCAGCTTTTTTAACACTTCAAAAGCCTTTAACAAATTGATCGAGCACAATTATGTATTCTAAAGGGAATTGTAAAGAGATCACATAAGGTTGAAAAGTTCTGGTTAATAAGAAGAAAAAAATTCTAAGTAAAAACAGGCACTCTGCGTGGAACTTTGATGCACAGTGGAAGCAATGAAATTATATAACCCCCCCTAACGTCTCTCTCTTTCAATACAGACAATACAATTATTGCCTGCATTATTTACTGCATAGAAAATACCAGGCCACTTTGAGAATGTAAAAAAAAAAACAAAACCTAACAAAAAANGTCAAACCTGAGCAACTACTTAGCAAGGAGATCACATCAATTTATAGATATGGCTGTCTGCCTTTGGGCGAGAACAGGTCTCATAACTGTGGCATTCTTCTCTCAATAATGGTCTAGTATTGCGGGTATTATTTTAAGAGATTGTATGGTAACAGCATTCTTTCAAAAATCTTATAAATGAAAAACCCCCTCACTGCAGCTAAATGGATCACCTGACACTGAATGAGCATCTGCAGGAAGCAATGTTTTTTTCTCTTATATTTATGGGCCTAACTTTATATCTGATTAATTTAAAATAATATCTTACGTGGTGCTTTTGGCATCACAGATTACTGCTGAAATGTTAAATTCAACATAAAGAAGCAGAACAAACCCATCAGGAGACGGAAAGGGTAGACTTTATGGCTGGACATCTCAGAGGATCATGGAAGAGATCATTGAACTCCACTGAGGACATCTGATAATAGACCTAAAAGCACAGCATTCAGAATAGGCAGAAGCCAAAGAACAAAGTAGGCAGCTTCCCTTACCTGAGGCACCTGGGCCTGGGCTATCTGCTGACCAGCACTTCCTGCAGGAGGCAAAGGAGAAGAAGACCAGGCAGTCAGAGTGTACCCAGAAAACACCATCCTTCTGGGAGTAGAATTAGTAATATTATGTAGCTAGTAGGAAAGTTACTGTTAAGGAGAAGCTTGCTTTTGTGGATATTTTGTTCCTAATATTGCTTTTTGGATATTTCTGCATTCTCCCTCAATGTTTCTCTGTTGCTCACAACAAATGAGAGTTTCTAAGTGGGAAAATATCAACTTACCTTCAGACTACATTTACTGAAATCAGGCTTTCAGTGTTAGGCTTGACCTAATGTCTTCATTTTAAGAGAGCTGTTTTGACCTGCTTATTCTTTGTATCTGGTGACAACACTGGGCACAAGGGATAGATGACTGATGGTTTGCAGCAAAATAGCTATTACTTGGTGTGAGATCACTATCATCTTCTGAACAAGATTTACATTTTGCTGCAGATAAGGGGAATCTGGGAGTAGCCTGGTGATGATGTCACCAGCAGGAGCGTAGGAACAAGACCTCCTCCATTTATGAAAACCATTTTTAGAAAGGACAGGTGAAAGAAAAGCTCTCTATCAATTTCAAATGCCTTCTTTTCTATCTTGAGTACCAGATACAATGAGACAGACCTACAGTGTGAATGAAGAAATGCTGATCAACTTATTCTTTTCAGTTTTTCAGAGCTTCTGACTCGATACTAAAAAGTCTTTACAGCATTTTGCTTATAAAAAACCCTCATTTCATTATATGAATAAAGCATTAGAAATATGTAGGACTAGAATTATCTCACACCTTAAAATGTTTAAAGACTGTGAGTTTATACTGACTAAACAGGCAATAAAAAGAGAAAACAACTCCAACACATATGCACAGCACGAAACTCATGCTGTCTCATAGTTCTGCTGGGATAGGATGACTGGAGGAAGAAAATACCATGCAATAAAACAAAAATGAAAAAAACTTGGCAAACGATGGATGTTAGTAGTAAAGATAAGTTCCAACAGAGTATGGACTGAGTAAATGTTTTGTTTATCCATCAAGTGACCTTACAAGATGAAGATTTATTCTGTTAGGTTTCAATGTGTTTTTCTGGAAACGCTGGAAAGGATATTTATGTTTTTGGAACTCAGTGATCTCCGTTGAAGCGTCATTAAAACAAAAACCTAGACCAAACCAAACCCAGATTAGTGCCAAGCAATCTTCAGAGATGATAAAATGAGTATGATTGAACTTCAGATTTGAAAAAAAACAAATCTGTGTGTCGATAAATATAGTGATCAGGACGAGTGAGAGGTGTCAGACAGAAAAACCTGCTGCAACGTTTGTTGCTGCCAGCATAGAGGAAATAAATTCTAGGAGAGCTGGTTGAAAACTTAGGGAAATTTGCAGAGCACTACATATTGATGGAGTTGTCTTCAAGGATGTATCATATGGGTGGACAATGACCCAACAACACAAGAATCCTACAGAGAACATTCCTAAGCAAGATAAGCTTCTTGTATCTTCAGCAACACAAGTTCACAAATACTGCATCCTTATCTACCATATATTATTCTTTTATTATATCAGTTTTGTCAGTGATAAAGCCAGTTTAGGAGGTTCCCTAACATACTGTTTCTGTCTTTTCTCACTCTTATATGCACTTGCTCTCATGTTTAGACTAGCAAATGTTTCAAAAGGAAGAGGATGATCTATTAAAGAGACAGCAAAATGGTTTGGATTAAAACCCTCTCTCCCTTGCCATCTTCTCCTCCCCAAGGCTTACAGCTTCCTTACAGAGGTACAGGCATAACCAACCAGGCAAAATGGCACTGAGAAGAAATTTCACATGCAAACTTCATTCCTGAGGAAAACAATCTGCAGTTACAGACCTTGGTATAGAATTAGGAAGCATCACAAGACTTTTAATCATTGTTTATTTTAATTAAGCACAAGGTACTAATGTATTCAGATACTAAATGCCAGTCTAAACAACACGATGCCAAGTAATGGCATTCAGGCTACCTTTGGGAAAGTCTGAATTGGTATTAAAAAAGCATATCTGCATTTGTTATGCTTTCCTCATTCCTGAGGAAAAGGCTGCAGAAAAGATATAGACACAGCCTATTTCTTACCTAGTTAAGGTTACTAAGAAGAATAGACCACTTCAGAAATCAAAGCACAGATAAGTAGGTGTCGTATTACCAACTTAAGCTGTGAAAAGTTATTGGATTGTGAAGAGTGAGTGAATAACTAAGATGTTACACATTCACCAGGAGATAAAATGTAGGAATATTCTTAGGGGAGGGGAAAAAAGAGGGTTGGGGATGGGGTGGTGTGGTGTAGCAGGGAGGGGAGGAAAGGGACCGAAAATTTGCCATGCTGCCAGGAAGAAGAAAGAAGTAGATATGAAATTTATAGGTCCTCTGAGCTCCTGAATGAAGAATTTGGAGAAAGTAAAATGTCACCTTCATCAGTCTCAGCTGACTTGCTATTCTACTGCCAGGTGGGACCATTATTGTCTGACTGAATTATAATCATGTCAAAACCGTACTTGGATCCAGGAACGAGCTTTCAGAAAAAAACCTGAGTCAAGGTAGAGCTTTCCTGCCTTTGAGACCTATAGAACACATGACCTGAAACTGATTTCAAATGTCTGTCTTTAACTCTTTGAAACACACTTCAATGAACACTTGTTACTCTTGGTAAAGCCTGTGTGCCTTATCGCTACATTTTTCTTCTACATTTCCACATATCTATTTCTACATTTTCAGGAAAAGGGGAGGATGAGACAGGATTCATTTTAAAATGGCCTGAAAACAAATAAAAAGTAAAATGCTTAGCAAGCTATATCATGGTTTTGAAAACATTTGAATATTCTTAATAAAATACTCAAAACTGAGCAGTTCTTGAAAAACTACTCTACAAAAGAAAAAAAAAAAAAAAGAAATCCAAACCACAAAACAAAACAAAACTCAATCCCAAACAAAGAAGTAAATAAGTAAGCAAAGCAAGCAAGCCTGCAGAATTTTTTGTTATTAGATTGGCAATTTCCAATGGTAAATAAACAGACTGGGAGAGAAGATACTGAAGTATACCTTCTGGGCTCATTCATTCACTCCTTTACAGTGTTTCAGGAACAGTGGAGGTATCCACAAAAACTGCATTTATTCAGAGAAAATACTTAGAAATAATCATTATAGCAGTAATTTCCAGCTGGACATGAGACATTATATTGCTGCTAGCATGTCTTTCTTTTTGAAGGAGAAGAAGTCAGACTCCTGACTTACAGAGCAATCAGGTGACCCCACAAGAAATATTTCAGCTTCAATTTTTAAATTTTAGCAGAAGCTGTCATTGATCACCACAATCTTTTACATCTCATGCTACCAGAATTTGTGCAGTTAAGTTTGCAGGACCAAGGAGGTGTGAGTTATCACTCTGTGTCACACCTATATTCACCACAATTGGGTGTTTTTTCCCTTTTTACTTTTGTTAAGAATTAACAAGTGTGGCCTTGCAAGTCTTCCATCATTCTCACATGCTTTTCCTAGAAGGGATGTCTGAAGCTAGTCATGAACTACCCAGCAAAGTATCCCACTCCTGCTTCCAGATGTATTTGGTATCAACAGCCTTGTATCACATGGTTGCAAAAACAGTCTGACACAAATTTCTGTCTGAAAAGAACCTTCTTAGTATCTCATGATTTGCCATTAATCTGCAATATACTATATTTTTAATAGAAGTATTTCTATCTTTTCAAGCTGCATGCACTTATATCTTCAATATATAAATCACAGGCAGTGCAGAAAACGGAGCACATTTCCGTTAATGGAAAGCTCAGCTACAAATAAGTTATCCCAACAAAAACACTTTTATCTTCTAATGCCATATAATCATAAAGAATAAGGAAATAATTCTCTGCAGATCGAATTTTCAAGATGAGATTTACAAATGGGTGCCTAACTCCCTTAGACATCACAGTCTACAATAACAGTTACAGGCTTAGGAAAGTGTGTGTCATTTACAGATAAAAGCAGAAGAGGCTGGATGTAGTTTTCATTTCCAGAAGAGCTTTGTTGTGGTTACTCTGCTGACTAGAAACTGATTCTCTGAAACATTTAGCCCTTGAGAAAGAGAAGCAAGAGACAAACCATGAGGAGTGGTAGGGAATAGCAAAAGATTGAACACTTCTTCGAGCTTGAACATGTTTTACCAAGTTTTCATCTCTGTTTGGCCAGGTGGTAGTTGAAACACATTAAACAAAAAGCTGTGTGGGAGTGCAACCCTATGCTGAAGTTGTTCTTTGAGCATATACTTCTTATCTTTTAGGAACTTATTCCAGAGGTTTCAGTAGAGGAAAATAAAACAATTATCTTGGTCATGTTTTAAGATAAGCTCTCAGCAGGTCTGAAAAATGCTTTAATCTGGCCTTCCAGCTCCTTCAGTAAATTCCCTATAACATTAATTTTCTAAACCTGTTTACGTCCCATTTTATTTTCTCTGCTATTTGATATGTGTAGGAAATTCAGCAAACATGCTAATAATAATTTTTTTAAAAGAATAAAACAGCACCAATAGTTTTCCGTGTTTTACCTTAGTCAAATGTCACAGTGGACCATTGGAACCCTTGTACACAATTAAGTAAAAGCTTACAATTTTAATCTACCACTGGCTCCTGATAAATAGATTACAAATGGAAATTTCACATAAAGAATATTTACTTTAAATCCTTAATGGAAAAGATAATTTCAGCATCATCAACACAACATCAACATTTATCAGCCTATAGGTAGGATCCTGCTTGGTAAGTCAGATGTAGGGGTAAACACTAAATCTGAAGACATCCTTTAAAAGTGAGGGGAAATTACACCAGCACTTTCTGTTTTCCTGTAGAAAGCAATTGGAGTCCACAGAGCATGGGAGAATCGGAACAGACCAGTAGTGAATCTCTAGGACAACACATATCATCTGCTTCTTACAGGAAGCTGCTGGAAGCAAAACATGTTCTTTAAAATGCAATGCAGGGCAGGGCAGGGAGAGTGAAAATGGGGTCTGTCATCTCTAGCATTCAGCACTCACAGGCTTTGCATGCAATTCTCAGACCTCCAGGTCCCTTCACCAACCACATAAATACATGACTTTCCCACACACTGTCACAGACAACCTGCCCCCTTTCAGCAATGGTCAGCACACAAAATATCATAACTGTGCCATTTCTACTTCTTTTGATTTTGATTTTGATTTTGTTTATTTGGTTGGACTGATAGATATACATTTCCAGTGTTAAGCATCTGCCAAGAGCTCAGTCTTGCCCTGTGATATATGATGCTACAAATCTTGCTGAATTGTCCTTCTTTTCCCCATTCTACGCCCTTTTCAGGTTTTTTTTTCTAGCCATCCTGATTTCATTACAGCAAATGTCATATCTCCTTTAGCTTACAAATTCCCAGGCAAAGAACTCAGGCAGCTACTTTAATGTAATGTTAAATTTTTAAAAATACTTTCATGTTATACATCCATTTGCTTTTTAAGAGTAATTTCAAAATACTGTTATGTCCCGACCAATTTTATTAGTACTTCTTCCCCCCTTTTCTATGATCAAAATTAACATCTGTATAAAGAATACACCCTCTCTCTTAAATGATTACTTTTCATCTTGATTCATGCACAGAATATGCCTTCTAACTCTATCTAGTGTAAATAATGTGTAAAATAATCAAAGCATCATCATGGCCTGACAGCAGAAGCCTTTTGATGAATAGGGTTTTAGGTAGGATTATCATATGACATTTCCAAACTACATTATATTTCAGCCATACACTATTGCATTAAATTCTTCTATGGTGCTGAATTTGTACATTTAGAAAGTTATCAGTGTTCTTCTTTGTGGAGATATTTTTACAGCAATTGCAGCAGAAAGCACCAGACGTGCAGAAGGAAAGCAAAGTAGAGGAAGTATTTTCTTTTGTCATTACATTGTGTTACTTATTCCACTGTTCCTTCCTTACACTGTTTAGTCCTGGGTTTGTTTAGAGCATCCAATACCAATGCAGTCCCTAAATATGTTATCATATGCTGAAAAAAAAGCATAACAGAATAGGCTGGAAGAAGCATCATCTATCCCAGAGCCTGACCAGTCACTACATCCCATTTATTTTAGTGAAATTTTCTTTATCCTGCAATTTCTCTGCGAGTTATACAGTGATCTACAAATGCACCATTTCCCCTAAAATTCAACAAGTACTGTGCATGATGCCTTCAGAGTGTGCATATTGCAGGAAAATTATATTTACTTGGGTGATAGCCATGCTTTCATTCCAAACACAATCACATACCTTTAGAATAGTATAATTTAGCAGAAAGTGGCTTCTATGACAGGGCAAACATGAAGGTTCACGAGGTCTTTGGCATGCATTGAAAGCTCAATTGATTGCATTCCTCAGATGTTATCAAGGATGAACCATCACTACAGAGGATGGCACTACAACATTCTGAATAGGTTAGGAAGAAACAGTCCTTGTTCTTACCAGCTTTATGATTGACTCCATCTACCAAACACAGTACACAATGCTAACCTACAGTTGCAAAAATAAAAAGCCATATTTATAAAAGAAAAGTCTTCACAAAATAGGTGTAAAACACATTCAAACACACTCAGAGGAGTGCTTCAGTGCACCTTGCATTAAAGCTGCTAGGCAAGCAAGAAGAGCAGCCCAAGAGTATGCTAACAAAAAAGAGAAACAGAAAAAGAAACTGAGAGAAGGAAAAGAGCCCAAAAGATGAAAGAATAGGATTGAAAGGAAGAAAAACGCAAAATAATTAAATGTGATTATGTCTATAGACCCAATAAATCTATGTAACAAAGGAAACAACAAAGGACAGAGAATGTTAGAACAGCACGAGAGGGAGCAAATCTAAATTAAAAAAATTAAGTCTGCCTTATCAAGTCCATTTTCCTTCCTGAACTCAGCTCTGCCATCTTGTCCTGGGCTGACTTTTACACTAGCTCATCAAAAGAGTAATTTTTACCACTGTGATGTAGCAAGTTGCACCAAAAAGCAGGCTTTTACCAAAGAGATCTTCACAGAAGAAGAAACCATGCCAGGACTTTATCTTCTTCACAGTGCAGTGGAGGAGAAGAAGAGGAGTGGTGGCGAAGTCCATATGCTGACAGAGACTAAGGCATGGCTTAATATTATCCCCGAGGGTGGAGGTTGATCCCTACCTAAAAGCCATTGCTATGAGCCAATACACTTTTTTACTATAAAGAAAAGGTGCAGTGATACAGTGTTTCTCAGTCAATGAACTCTCCATGCAAATGGTGCTCTCAGTAATCCAAAATATTTCAGAATCCTACCCTCGACTACGGCTCAAAATACATTGCTATTCCCCCCAAAATGTGATGATGCTTGCTAATTGAAGAAACAGACTTGAACTCCTCTGCTCTGAACTCATACAGTCTACTCATTGCAGACAATAAAGGACGTTAAAGAAATGAAATTAAGTAGAATAAAACAAATAAAAATCAATAGCTCTTTGAAAAAAAACAAACCTCCATTTTACCCTTTTTTTTGTGAAAGACTAATTCTCTGGAGGTCCTTTCCAACCTCTAGCATTCTGTGAACAGCCCCAGAGAATCATAGCCACTAATGGGGCTTAACTGCTTATCACAGTCTAAGATCTAATGAGAACAGCCAAGTCTTATAAAATAATATGGTTCCATTGCTATCAGAATAAATACATTGCTTAGGCACTTAAAATGCTTTTGCTGATAAACCCCCGATATTCTAAATTATATCTACCATATCCAGTGCAAACTGACCATTTACCAAGTGCTGAATTCCATCTGAATTAATCCAGAATACCAAAGTTCATTTTCCAACATTCTGTTTTAGCAAGCACTTGCTGTAGCCAGGTTTGGGATGAGAAAAAGTAGTACTAGATCTCTCACTTTTGGCAATAAATATAACTCGTACAGCATTATACACTGAACGCACAGTGAGACTCTCCCTTCTTTGTAAAAGTGAGTTGATGTATTTCCTATTCAAAAGAGTATAATCACGTCTCAGTTCAGAATACTTAAATATCACAAGTGGTAGCAAAAATATTTGGATGAATACAGTAATGAAGAGGTTAAATCTGATTGTAATTAGGTTTCAGTATGCATGGTCATGTGGCTAATAGTAAATTTTCCTTGATTAACTGATCCTGTTTGTTAAGAGCTCCTATTAACATTAGCACACTCTATGTCGGCTGTAGAGACACACCATGGACCGGTGCAAGATTAATGAAGGCAGGTACGCATGCTGATTAGAATGTGGCAGTTTAATAAACTCTTCTAACATTAAATTATTTAATGCATTCATGCTCATGTAGGCTATTCGATGGTCAGCTTGACCACCTATGTGTTAATATTGGGAATTGAAATGCAGAGGATGGAAGAAATATAGCAGTGGATGAGGTAATTAGCTCTCATGTCTGATAAATGGGGCAATACCTATGTGTATACATGTTTTAGCACATCACAAATGGTGCTTTCATTAACTGGAATCTCTTGCTGAAAATTTTCTGAACGTTTAGTTTGATTTTGATCCCATAAACAATTCAGCTAACTACTATAGCCAGTATCTGTTTAATATTTGAAGCAAATTGTAAGCGAGCGAGAGTGATAAAATATATTGTTAAAACACAACACAAAAATTATTCCTGAAGCGTCGAAGCCATTTGGATGTTCTTCTAGTGCACTGTTTTGAAACAAAGATAATGCTTCGCAAACACTACATGCAAAGTTACATGCCACAGGCTGATACTCTGTTCACCTGGCATATTCCTCTCCCTTGCATCAC
Organism: Psilopogon haemacephalus; assembly: GCA_013396835.1. NCBI lineage: Eukaryota > Metazoa > Chordata > Aves > Piciformes > Megalaimidae > Psilopogon > Psilopogon haemacephalus. The sequence goes on from VWZI01014441.1 coordinate 35,297, forward strand.
TAGCAAGTGGTTGTTAACTTTGCAGGAAACTTGCTGAAATTTGAGGAAGATGTCAAGCCAAACAGTTGCTCTTCAAACCAGTGCCACCATTATCTAAGTGTGCACTTGAGCTACACACCAAGTGGTGTGTCATCTTGGGGCAAAAGAAGTCCTGTGTCACATACCATATCAATTCATTCTAAACGCAATGTAAAACACAGGCAGCAGGTGGTGTGTCACATCATTTGTAGCACTGCATGTTGTCTTCGGTGGCATCCAAAACATGGCAGTGGTCCTTCTGCCCAACTCCTTCTGCTGGCATTTGATTCTCTTTTCAGATCATTTAGCAAATCTAAACGAATGACGGGAATGGCTGATGGGCTTCAGTTCAACACTGTGTCCAGCTTCAAAGTCTTTAACAAAATATAACCTTGCTAAAGCACTTTGGTGAATGAGCACTTTACTTATTGACTGTGGTCTCTGTCCATTCATTTACAGTAAGCCACTCATTTCAAATAGCTTTTGTAACATTTTTAAAGATTAAAATGATATAAAATGAATAGCTTTAGTACTGATCGGCCATGTAAGTGCATATTACTAGAATTTAATTAGCCAGGCTATTACGTCATTGCCAATAGTACAATGTGACAATATTGATGAAAACACCCCTGCAGTCCAGGGGTGGCTGGACTAGGAATCGTTCCTAAACATAAGGTTTTTTTACACAGGATTGGGGCAGCATTTAAAGGTAAAAAAAATAGGATGCTAGTCCTTGACAGAGAAAGGGTGATCTCCAGAGGTCCCTTCCAACCCCTGTCATTCTGTGATTCTGTGATATTGTTCCATTTTAAAGCTATTGATCCTAGGCCCCGCATCTGGGTTAAGGCAATCCCAAGCACCAATATAGGCTGGGCAGTGACTGGCTTGAGAGGAGCTCTGAGGAGAGAAACTTGGGGATGGCTGGTGGACAAGAAGCCCAATATGAGCCATCAGTGTGCTCTTGCAGCCCAGAGAGCCAACCAGATCCTGGGCTTCATCAAGAGAAGTGTGGCCAGCAGGGCAAGGGAAGTGATCCTCCTCCTCTGCTTGACACTGGTGAGATCCTACCTGGAGTACTGCATCCAGTTCTGGAGCCCCTATTACAAGAGGGATGTGGATGTGCTGGAAGGTGTCCAGAGAGGGACCATAAGGATGATCAGAGGCCTGGAGCACCTCTCCTATGAGAACAGACTGAGGGACTTGAGGCTGTCCAGTCTGGAGAGGATAAGGCTCTGAGGTGACCTTATTGTGGCCTTTCAGTATCTTAAGGGGGCCTACAAGAAAGCTGAGGAGGGACTTTTTAGCTAGTGATAGGACTGGGGGGAATGGAACAAAGCTAGAAATGGATTGGTTCAGATTGGCTGTTCGGAAGAAGTTCTTCACCATGAGGGGAATTAGACCTTGGAATGGGTTGCCCAGGAAGGTGGTAGAAGCCCTATCACTGGAGGTGTTTAAGGCCAGTCTGGATGAGGCTCTACACAGCCTGATCTAGTGTGAAGTGTCCTTGCCCACAGCAGAGGGGTTGTGGTCCCTTCCAACCCTGACTGATTCTATGATTCTATTTATTTAATTTACTGTACGTTCTTTTATATTTTTAATGTCCTCTTTCTGTGATGAAAAAGTGGATGCCCATTGTTGGCCTGCTTATGCAAAGAGGAGTCATAGAACCATAGAATCAGTCAGGGTTGGAAGGGACCACAAGGATTATATAGTTCCAATCCCCCTACCATGGGCAGGGACACCCTACCCTAGAGTAGGCTGGACAGAGCCTGATCCATCCTNACCTCCAGCTTTGCTCCATTCCCCCTAGCCCTGTCACTACCTGAGAGCCTAAAAACTCCCTTGCCAGCTTTTTTGTAGGCCCCCTTCAGATACTGGAAGGCCACAATAAGGTCACCTGGGAGCCTCCTCTTCTCCAGACTGAACAACCCCAACTCTTTCTGTCTGTCTTCACAGGAGAGGTTCTCCAGCCCTCTGATCATCCTCATGGCCCTTCTCTGGACACGCTCCAGCATGTCCACATCCCTCTTGTAATAAGGACTCAATAACTGGACACAGTACTCTGGGTGGGGTCTCCCCAGGGCAGAGCGGGAGAATCACCTCCCTCGACCTGCTGGCCACACTTCTCCTGATGCAGCCCAGGATCTGGTTGGCTTTCTGGGCTGCAGGTGCACACTGCTGGCTCGTGTTGAGCTTCTCATCCACCAGCACCCCCAAGTCCCTCTCCTCAGGGCTACTCTCCAGCCAGTCACTGCCCAGCCTGTATTTTTGCTTGGGATTGCCTCGACCCAGAAGCAGGACCTTGCCCTTGGCCTTGTTGAACCTCATGAAGTTGGCTTGTGTCCACCTCTCCAGCCTGTCCAGAAAATAAATTGATCTAAAAGAATGCTTTTACCGGATCTTGCTTGAAAGTATGATGGAGGCATGTAAGCAATGAGAAGAAAGTGAGTCTGAGCTTGTGCAAGCTAAAACAAGCCTAAAAAATTCTTCGCAGTATGCTGCTTTGTAGGGTTTGGTGATGTGGACAGAGAAATTGTTTCTAGTTGGCTGATGCCTCCCCTGTGCAAGAACAACAGGATTTCATCATCAATCAAGATTATTTCACAGAACTACCTATCTAAATTTCTTCCCTAAGTAGAGCTATCAGAAGATCCTAAGTTTTTATCTGCCTTCCTGGATCAATTACAGAGATAATATTTTTCATCTGCAATTGCTCTCTAAAATTATAATAAGTAAAATCAGAAAAAATATGTCCTGCCCCTCGTTCTACAGGAAACAGACTTCCTTAATTTTCTTGCTCCACCATGCAATACAACATTTACTTTAATTTTTTTTCCTTTTCTGATTTGGATCTCAAGTAGTCATACTGGATTTCATCTGGTTTCATCTGCATTTCCCAAGCTGTCTCTCTGGGAAGTGTCTGCTCCTTAAGACTATCACTCTGATGCATGCCAAATTCTACTCACATTATGATTGGAAAAGACTGTTAATCATCAAGTGGAAGCAAGAAGGCTGGCGGAGAGAGAACTGCATACAGATTCATTCCAAATCAGAGGCAGAAAAATAAATGGTTTGGAGGGACAGAATCAAGAAGAGAAGTACCAATAAAAGGAAAGTAGAACTGGGAAGAGATAAAGATGAAAGCAATGGTACAAAATGAAGATGGAGGCAAAGCCATAAAAAGAAGGAGCTTACAGCTTGATTTAATCCCTAATGGGTAGCTCTTGAGTACTCTCTGGAATAAATGATTAGATGACATGGCAAAGAGGGATTCCCAGGCAGTGGAAGATGCCATGCCAATTAAATGGAACCTTCCCAAAGAAAACTTTTGAAGAGGCTATCTGAACATTAAGCAAGATCTGTGGGTGCAGGTAGATCAATGACCTCCACATTTGTGAGGCCACATGCCACGTGATGTCAGGAAGAGCATCCTGAAGTTTGATCACTTGTCCTGCTTTGACAGATCTAAAGATAAGGAGGAATGACAATATACAGCAGGATTAACAGGAGGCATCGTCAGATGAACTGCCTACATCTTCCTAAGCGGCTTCCTTTAGCTTGTAAAGGCTTTGACAGTTTGCATTCTCAGATGTGGATTTCTATAGCAGAACTTAAAAGTGTGTAGCATTGTACTCTCTGACAAGCCTAGGATCCTGAATATCATAAAGACACAAGAACTGCATTGCATTAGGTAATTTTCTGAAGTTGCTGTACTTATTCCTGTGCTTGTCTAATCCTCTCTTCTCTCTCTCCTCTGTAATCTCTCCAAGTCCCCCTCCAATGCCCTTCCAATTACAGTTCCATGCTGCCCATCATGTCATCGGTTGGAAGATACTAGGTTAGGATTAGCACTAAATTCCCTTAAGTCTTTCAAAGTCTCCACCTGGGTATGAAGTAAGCTTGAAACTTTAATTATATCTTCCCAGCTGATACAGGTTGTTCTTTCGAGCTAGATACTTGCATTTCAGGAGACCAGACCTGCTAGTAGTTTATATCTTCTGAGCACGGGGTAGCAACAAATTCGAAAGAAAAGATTTCTGCACAAACTGGCTAATGCAGTATCCTATTTTCAGTCTTGAACTGTGGTGGTTTTCTTAAGCAGATGACATATTTTTCACAAATAGCTGCTGCACAAACAGCTCTCAACATGAATGATGTTGGAGTCTGCTTACTTTAAATGACCAGTGAAATCAAACAGAACATGTTTTCAGTGAAGTTGCCAAAATGCTTACATCTACGAATACACAGATTAGCTAAGACCTACTGAGAAGGACTCACACTGGGGCAGCTGAGTGAGCTAAAGCCTTGCCTTGCTCCAGATCCACGTCTACGGCCACTCTGCGTGTATCACTAAGGAACACAGGCCCCATATTCCTATTCCCAGCATTTCCTCAGCTGTGCTGTGCTCTGCTTCCATTATTTCAGTGGGCTTTTACTCAGCATAGACTTTGGAAGGTATAAAATCTTCTTGATTTTCTGTCTTTGTATCTAAAACAGTTTTCTATTATGTGTCAGAAAGAGTTTATAACCTAATCTGACTTCATTATCATCCTAACTAGAATATTTTTATTAACAATGCAGCACCACAAATCAGTGAAGTCACATACAAAATCCAAAGTGCATCTTAACACAACTAAACCCAAGAAATACAGTTCAGTGTTTCTTCCCTAATTTCCTTTAAAATCACAGGGACACCAGGATATACATGAAGTTTTGGGTTCTTCCGTTTAATGCTGCCTCTCATGTCTATTTAAGTGCAACTACCTGGATCAGGTGGATAAATAATTTGCCTCCCAACAGCTCATGCCCCTGCTTTGTTAATCCAGTTAATTTCAAAAGCAAGTTTTTTAGGTCGAGACCCTGAGGGGACCCACTTAAAAAGAATACTCTTTGTTGTCCTGCAAATGACTATGATGTGCTAGATCACCTTGCCCTATTTATCCTGGCTGAATGCAAGGTTTGGTTAGGAAATACCAACTGCGTCAGGAACTGAAAAGCACTCTCACCCATTCCATCCCACAGCTGTCGTCAATGAAGGATGGAGGGTTGTGGGTATGTCTCTGCTGTAGGGACAAATGGTGGCTCTTGTAGTCAGCTTGCTTCTCCAGAGTATGTAGTCACAGAGCTTATGCCTCTAGAAGCATTTTTTTAATAAAAATGCCAAACTTGTAGGATTCTGCTACATTCTAAGAGCAGCGGGGAAAAGAGTGACAACCATTTTGTCATGTTTCTTCCTTTCTTAGGGATGCTTGGGAAGTGGCTCTCTGTTGTAGCATTAGCACTCATATAATCCTAATTCATCCCTCTTAAATGAATGATTTGCTGTATGTTTGGGTTTTTTTAATTATATGATCACGTTATCAAATTTTCCCACAGGAAATGCTCGCTTCAGTCAGTTTCCTAAGTAGATGGTGCTGAACAAAGGAGCATGGCGAGTATTCGATATTTTTGTTATACTCACTGTTCAGAGATTGCTCGCCCATCTTCCTTCACTGCATGCTCTCTTCATACTGTATTTTACAGAACAAAGAATTTTCATTTAGGTGTGAGATAGTCTATTACCCTCCATGGTACAGTATCTGAATATTTCTCAAACATTAATGAATTTATTTTCAGAATATCCCTTTGGTTCATTTAATTGTAAACCATTTTACAAGTGGGAAGCTGAGGCACAGAGCTAATAAGGTTAAAAATATCTGCTCTTCTTGGGTTCTTCTGAGATGCCTACCACTATTTCTCCTTACCATTAAGCATTATGCAACGCTGTATTTGTTCAAGTGCTCTTCCTATTGACCTATTCTAGTTATGAAGCACTTCAGTGAATCAGAGCATACCTCTGTGGGGTAATGAAAACACACTTCTGGGTCAGCTGACACAAGTGTAATACTGTTGCCATTGGCAGCAGCAAGGGTTGGGTTTAAATTTATGGGAATTACAACAAAAACTCAGGCTATCATAATGAACCTCGAGATAATTACAGTAAGTTTTCTGGTGCTACAACCAGAAACCTAATTACCTCACTTGCAAAGCAGCAGTTTAACAACTCATATTCTCATTAAAGGTAGAAAAGAAAACTACCCCCATGTAGATAGGCAGGGGATGGCTAATTTAGAAAACCATAAGTTTACACCTGATGCTCTTCTCCTGCAGGATCCCACAAGAGGCCAGCAGGCTCATTTCCCCTAAAGCTCCTGGTGAGTGGTGACCCATTCTTGCTGGGTAGCAAGGCTTAGCTTAGGCTGCATGAAGTGAGGGGTGTAGATTGTTTCTTCTGTCTGCTCTCACTGCCTGGCTCCTAATGGCACCAAGCCCTATACCATCTCTCTCCCTAGTTGTGGCCCATGGTGATCCTAATTTTGTTGCTTTAGCTAACTCTAATTTTTACCAACAGCCTCTGCTAGTCCATCTCTGGAAACACTAAACAGAGTAGTGACAACTTTCTTGGAGTCCCTTTCAAATGAGCATGTCAGGGTTGGGAACTCTTGCCATGGATAAAGGTGACCACTTTCTCCCCTTGCTACATGGACATATACAGACAACTTGGAGGTACAGGCTTCTGTACACTGGCTCAGGAATGGTACTCCAGTTCCTAGAATCTGTTGTCCTTTAAGGACATGAGACTTTGTTAATAGAAACTACCTTAAAACAGAGGCAAAAGCCAAAATATCTCAGGCTGGTAACGAACCACGGCAGAGCTATCTCCACCTCACTCTTCCTCCCAGCTTCTGACTCAGGAGTTCTAGATCAAAGAGGAATGAGGGGATTCCGCTTCTGTTGTAGACTTCAAAAAATACTTCTCCAGCTTAACAGACATAAGATAAAAAAATCAGTTCTCCAGGACAGCATTCAATTGCCAGCCTCCTTAACTGATTTGCATTTTCCAGTCCTTTCCTAGTGGCAGTACTTCTTAGATTTACTGCTCCTCACCTTAGCCTCATCATTCCACCCTTTTCCTGTCATTTCCTCCCAGCTCCCACACCCAACTTACCATCCTACTTTTTCTACCCTCATCATATTGAAATGGGGTCCCAGAAGGGGCACGGAGATAATAGGAAAGTAAATTCTCACTCCCAGTTTTGGTATCTGAGAGCCTAAGTGCCCAACTTAGCATCGTCTTAGGGAAAGCCTGCTCTGCTGCAGCAGCTCTGAGGAAGGGAGAAATACTGGAGCTCTCCACACTAAGTTGAGAGACTAAATCTTGCCACAGGAAAGGGAAAAAATAACAAAATTGAAGAATTTAGCTGATGAACTCTAACAACTCTCTCTGAGTGGATTTTTTTTATAGTTGGTGATGAATTAGCCAACCTTTCATGCTTCCTTCATGATGACAATGAAAGCCACACCCTGACATGCTTATCACTGCTACCAAATGGTAAGTCCTTGCTCCTTCCATGAAGCAGTAAGACAGTCATTTAATGAACACAGACAAATGCGTTTCCTCCCATTTTATTCTCCAAAATAGCAAAACACTTTCAGCAAAAATTCTGAATAAATATGGAATTATTCTATCTAGTTCTATCTAATTATTTCTGGCTGTCTAGGTTGAGGCAAGAGTGTCAGCTGATGTCTCTTGCAAATGGATAGCCCAACACAGATATATTTTACACCTTTATGAGTCACCTGGCTGGAGAATAAGCATTTAAACTTGAAATATGCCTCTTACTACAAGCATTCACTTGTCATGAGTCCACTAGGGTGTATGATGCTGAAGAACACATCTACAGCAATTTCTTGTCCTCTTCAATTCATAATTATACATTCCTAGGAAAAAAGGTGCAAAACTTCATACCACAGGCACATCCAAGTAATTATTTCACTCTGAAATTATATTTAAAGTATTTTACAGAAGGATTTTGTAATTCTCTGTTTCAAAGAAGGCAAATATTTCAAGAATCTTGTGCTGAGATTTCTTTATGAAACTCTCTAAAATTTTAAGAAAACATTAAGAAAATTAATATTGAAAAATCTTCTTGATTCAATAGTCAAAAGATTCTGCAACAAGAAATGTCACTTTTAGCCATTCAACACCTGATATGTCAAACTGAGAAAATGAGCATGCAATGTAAGGGTAAAAGGGGGCAGCTCTCACCATGACAGAATGTTTTCAACAACACCATCAATAACCACAACTACTTGCATGAGTCTTATACTTAGCTTACCCACCTTACAGCTCAGGAATTGCTTCTTCTATGGTCCACACAAAAATCAAATAGAATCAGGGGATCACATCCTCATGAGGTATCTGGACTGTATAATAGCAATAATTATAGAGCAGTATTATTAACAATCAGCCTACATTTTTCACCGTGACAGATTCAATGCACTATAGAATCCAGCTTTTAATTGAAAAATAGTCAAACTATAGCATTCCTGCTTGCAAAGATAAACTTTTCATTTGTACATGGAAGCAGTCTTGTCTCAGTCTAACACAACAGTTTTGAGGAAGATTGCCCTCATCTGTCTCAACTGTTAGTTATTTGCTAAACCTAATGCTTCAAATCTCCCAGTACTAGATAGCAAACTTGAGAGAATCTTAGCCTTTGTTTTCCTTTGTATGGAATAACTGCTCCCTTCAAGCATGTTCTTAATCAGCCAGAAGGATTCTCTTTGGACCCTGGAAAGTGAAGTACTAAAAATCAGTTTTGAAAAACTCATATAAAACAATATAAGGTCAATCTTTGTTATTATAATTTCATTTTGAAGTTACCAACTAGTCCCAATACTAAACTGAATCTTCAGCACAGGAACAGTAATTTGAAACATTTTAAGGCTGGTCCTACAAAATGGGTACATAGTCTTAAGTAAAACTTAAACAAAATTACCACTAATCTAAAAGAGTGATCTGTCATACAGAAATGTGTGGCAAATAATCACTACAGCACACACACATGCACATTGTTCAATGCTGCTAGACAGATGTTGGGATAGTGCCATATTATTGGATTTTGTATCTAAAAACAAAACCTTCAACTTCTCTAGATTGCAGTCAAGAGCTAATAGAAAAAGTGCAACTCATAAAGTGCGTTCCAGTTTTGAGAAAAGGAATCATATGTAAAAAACACCTACTAGGCTGTATGCTGTGACTTCTTGAGAACATACCGCATTAAGAGACAAAGAATCACCCGAGTTGGAAGAGACCTCTAAAGGGCATTTAGTCCCACACTCCTATAGTGAGCAGGACTATCCTCAACTAGATAAGGTCACTCAGTACCTCCCCTTAAATATCTCCAGGGATAGAGGCTCAATCACCTCTGTGGGCAACCTGCCCCAGTCCTCAACCACCCTCATTGTAAAGAACTTTTTCCTAACAACCAATCTAGATCTACTCTTCTCTCATTTCAAACCATTGCCCTTCATCCTATCACAGCAGGCCTCCATAAACAGTTCCTCTCCAGCCTTCTTGCTGGCCCCCCTTCAGGTACTGGAAGGTGACAATTAGGTCTTCCCAGAGCCTTCTCTTCTCCAGGCTGAACAACACCAGATCCCTTAGTCTGTCCACAATTTCTTATAGAAAGAAAAAATAAGGGATTTTTAAAAACCCATTAAGTTAGTGAAATTATAATCTTCTAAATTTCTGACAAATGTCTAGTCTGTAAAACTGGAGGACAATATCAGTGCACTTTTAGAAATACTGGGAACTACCTCTGGGGGCTGCTGTGTCCTCGTAGTGACCTTTACAATGGCCTCATAGATAGACCTCCATAGAGTTTTCTCCTTGTAATAAAAGTCATGTACATACTCATTTGACCTCCTCAAGTAAATTAAAAATGAGACAAAACATGGGAAAAAATATTCTGATTCAAAAAAGAAATGTGCATCTTACGCTGTTTTCCCTTGTAGTTTTGATGTAGAGTGAACAGAGAAACCTCTAAAAATCATCCAAGGTACTGCTCAGTTAATTGCTGAAAGAATTTCCATGTATTTAAGTGGAATTAGGGCAACTGACACAGCAGTTCCTTTTGCAATAACTTTGATAGACAATAAGTGCTACTCCAGATGTCATCCTGGAGAAGGCAATGCACATCTATCGTGCATATTTGTCTCTGGGACAGGTGGCAATAAATTTCTACTTCTCTGCTTTAATTTTGATGGTCAGACAGGCCGACAGGCATTTATTTCACAGTGGATTCCTTTTTGTCAGCATTTCAGAATATTAGCTCTTTCACAGTCTTCCTAGAACCAAGTCTTAGTTCGAATTTCATGAACACCAGCAGCTGGTTCACACAAAGGTCAGTTTCCTAAGTTTCGTCATATTCACTTACATTGATTCACATGAGGCCATGCAGAGAAGATCCAAGCTTATTTCTGCTTTGCACAAAATCTTTTGCATGTTATACAATGGGAAAACGTAACAAATCTGAATTGTTTGGCTCACAAAATCATGCTAAGGTAAGTTATGTGTAAAATTGGACTAATTCTGCATTTACAGCTAAAATCCACTAAAGCACAAGAAAATAGATGACATTCCAATTGGACATGCATTTCTACTAATTATCATGAATCAGGGAGGGAGAACTTCAGTTAGTACTTAGTACATCATGCCTCTCTTTTCAAGACCTAGACTCTTCCCACATTAATGCTAATACAACATTCAAAGTAAGACCTTTAATGTTTAAACTAAACAGTTAATGTTTGCATAGAAAAGTTATGTTTCTAATAATAACTTGGTATTAACGCAATGAAAATTGCTTTTTCAGTATTTGATACTGGGCTCTGACACTGCTACTGTCATTAAAGATGTCATTTTTAAACCACCTGAAATAGCCTTTACAGTAACAGTCTAAATAGGTTTATGATGTGCCTACAGGTTTATCTAGGATCCAGACATGAGATTTGAAATAATACAGATGCTGTTTGAGTGGGAGCTTAAAACACAGTTGCAATGAAACCAACTTAACGGATCCAACTCTTTAACCGAGAGTTAGTTAACTTGTGTCATATTTCAATCTCCCATGTAGATGTCTCTTATATGTTAATTACTAGAGCAGCAGGCAATATAATCACTCATCACTAGTGGCCCAGTGCCAAACCTTTTCGGTATGCTTCTTGAATTTCTGCTCACCAAGTCACTGAGAAGAATCCTTGCTACTACTTCACTGTACAATGAATACCTTTGTCATCCAGATATTCTGGCTGTTATGTATCTCCTATGAAATATCTGTGCAGCTACTACAGAACACTTCTCTGTGGTGATGGAATATTAAAAGGGACTTGCTGGATGAAATCAGAAACACAATCAACAAGAACAAACAATAGTCACAAAAATCCAGATAAATACTTTAACGTAAAGAATGAGAGGGAAAAATAAGATAACAGGAGTGAGAGTGTGCAGAAAAGAAATGAATGGAATAACAGCAGAAGAGTATGAAATAAACATGGAAAGAGGTTAGCGAAAGAACTGAATTTTGGCCTGCAAACCTCCCGTCTGAGCTTGGTTACTACTGAAGCCAAAAGAAAGCATTAGACAATGGCTTTTGCTATAAGGGGACAGTCAAGACCCTGCCCAAGCCTAGAACACTTTTCCAAGGAAAAGAGAGTGTCAAGATTCCATTCCAATTATTTCTGTTGAAAAGATGCAAGGTTTCCTCGATGCCTCCTACCAACAGAAAGCAGAAGGGCCTAGGAGCCTCACAATATAGAAGCTTCCCCAGCTCCCTGGGGCGGGGTGGGGGGGGTGAGAATGTTAGGAGGGGAACGACCAAAGCATATACACTAACTACAACACTTCAAAAACCATGCCAATGAAAAATACTGCACAAGATACAATCATGCATGTCTATATTATAGTGAAATGCTAACTCACTTCATTTGTGTACTACCTTTAAAGAAATGGATAATATTTATTTTTTTACCACTGAACCTAAAACAATCTCTCTTGCAAATTAAAAACCCTCATGAAAAGTCTGATTCTTTTCCTTATTCAATGCAATGCATTAGCAGTCATTTAAAAAGTAAAGACTTAAAGCAGTACTACTGATCAAATATAATATATTGCATTAGGAATAAATTCCATATTAAAATAGGGACTTTTACTACAGAATTACATTTTTAACTTTTCTTTTTTTCAAATAAATTACTGAAACTTTTGCACTATGAAAGCTCTCAGGCAAAATTAATGGTTTTGTTTTGCAAATTAATTTAGATATTAAAAAATTATATTTTCAACCAAGATCTCAGTTACTCAGATTAAATATTAACCAAAAGCTGTCTTCTGCTTAAATAGAATTTAGCCTTTGAAGTGTTTTTATTAATCTCTTCTGATGTAGGTGCTTGAAATTCTATGAAAGTGCTGCTGCTACCAGTTCTGTGCATCACTTACTGTAATTTATTTTCAGAACATAATTCTATTTATAAATGAAAATCCTATTAAAAGAAGACAAGAAAAATTAGTCCTAGACTTTGCATTGGTAGAGTAGAAACAAAATGAGCGGCCTAACCTGAAGTGACATTTACAAATTACCTGTTAATTTAAACTGGGTTGAAGGATGACAGAGTTTAGTCAGACTGACAGGAAGTACCGAAGGAATGACAGTTGGGCCTGTAGTGGCCATAAAGCTCCCATAGCAAGCACATTTATCTGCCTTCTCTGGGAAAAGCTTCCCTTGTAGTAAATAATACGTTTGTGAAAATATTTACTTCACGGCAGCCCACCAAGTGAACGTTTTATGGAGCTGAACACCCACCCCCATCCCCTCCTTTTAATTCTTACTTAATAGAGATAAGAGCTGCTTTAAGATGGCCACCTGCCTTTAGTCACATGGTTGATTCATCACCCCCCTAAAGCTAAACCACATGATTTTCTTAATGAAAATGAGACAAGAAGTGACAAGGCTTGTATCCTTTAGTTGCTTCAGGATAACAATCATGCCCCGAGACCAGTTCCTTTGTTCACTAGACATTCTTTGAACAGACACAGTTGCGTATCAAGGCCATGCAGTGCCAAATATTTATAAAGATAATAATAGCTGCTCTTACTCCTCTTATAAATAGCACAAAACCAAGTGCTAAGAGTCTTGTTATTTATTCGCTTTTGTAAATGAAAGCGGTGTTTGAAGGAAGAGTCTCGGGTGTCTTATACTTTAAACACTTTCCAAGTGTCCAAACTTTTACAAAACACTTATATTTAAGCTATATATGGAATACCAGGGAGTCTTAAAATAACTTAATTACAATTATTTAGGAACCTGTCCCCCTTATGACAATCAGGAAAGGAACATACAGCTACTGCAGCTCTTCTTTACATTGAAACGCCACACTCACGTAGAGAAACACAGACTATGGTTAGTCAACCCAGCCCACACACAAAATGTTTTCTGAGAATGATTAATAAAAATTGCTTTAGTCATTTTTAACATCAAGCTGTACTTTATATACGCACACACAAATGCCTGAACATGTTATACCTTGGTTTAGAGATCTCAAAAAAGCATAAGCTTATTTCATTTTCCAGGCACCCATCGCCCAGGCAGCCATGGTCTCACTCTCTCATCGCAGCCACACTGCCTCTCATGCAGTCCATAGCTCAGGCAGCAACAAAGGAACTTGTGCAAATTTTGCACACTACGCTTGCTCTTGCAGTACATAACCTATGTTGCTACACCTGGGTGTACTCATAATTGCATTTAGCAACTCTTCTTAAAAACTTGAAGGAATTCTTCATCCCTCATTAACATAAGTCTACCTATAAGTACAAAATGAAAGGTACTTGGGCGTTGTGTTACTATTCCAGAACAAAGGTATGAATTCCCATAACCTGTTTTGACAAAATTCAGAAGTCCTTCTTTCAATGCCATTTCCAAAACCCTTGACATTCAAAACACAAAAATGTCAAACATAAACAACTTTGCAGCACCAAGCAAAGTTGGAGTTTCTGTAGATTGCTGCAGTAGGCTTGCCAGTGAGTACCACCATTTTGCAGTAGAATTAATGTGTAAAGCATAACACATTTCTGAATTTTAATCTTAACACAAGACCCCTGATTTTTTTTTTCTTTTTTAAATAATGGCTTGACAGTGATGTAATTTTACACCTACTGTACAAGATTTTCCTTATTTAATAGTAGCTAATAGTAGCATATAAATTCTGGAAGCAGAAAAAGACCTTATTATTATGGAAGAATGGTAAAGTAAGATCTGCAGTACTATTATTTTTTTTTAATTAGATATTGTACCTTAGTCAAAAGATCCAAATATAGACCATGCTCTGGTCTGTAGTATGTCACTGATGAAAAAAGCTCCTGAAGTTCTACTTATAGAGTCCAAGACGATTCAGTTAATATTTTGATTTCTCTCAGGAAAAAAAAAAAAAAAAAGGTCTTGCTTTTTAAATAAGTTTTGAAACTCTGCTAGCAGTGGGAGGAGACAAACAGAAAAGAGTGAAATAAAAAAAATAAAAACTGAGTTACTATAGTTGATGTGTTACTCACAGAGTTCCTCCTCCACTAAAATTGGTACCAGTTCAGCCTATGCAGAGAAAGGAGAAATGACCAACTACCAGGTGAGAACAATCTTTTCACTGGAGATGTCCAGTACAACAAGGAGAAACGTAATCTCAACTCCAGATGGACTACGACATAGAGCACTTTCATACGTCTTCATACATCTTCCATATATCTTTGGGAAGATTGTCTGCTATCCATATTTGGAGACAGAATGAATATACAACATTTCATTAACTCTCTCCCACACATCTTTTCCCAGAAAAACGTGCCACACCTTTTCAGCCAATTACAGTTATTTCTCCAAGTTTGTTAATTGTTCCTGTACTGTAAGACTGATACCCTTGCCCTTATACAGTATATCAAGGACATATGATAATGGTAACGATCAATGTTATTTTAACACTACACAAAGGCCATGATGTCAAGGCCATTTCTTCATTAGAAAAGAGGACTATTGATTATTAACTAGAGACTGGATAGAAATGAAGAAATTAATAGGCAGATTACCCAGCTACCACTTACCTGCAAAGACTTAGTCAGGTATTTAGGAAGCAAATTAATTACATTTGGTTGTGGTGGTGGATTTGTTTGTCATTCAGTGCCATTATTTCAATTGGATGTATTACAGGAAATGGAGTTTTGGGCTATACTTATGCCAGATGGAAAGAAAGAAGTTACTTTTTAGTGTAGTATTGTGTCTACACAGGCAGACTTTCAAACCATTACATGAAAAGTTCTACAGTCTCTCAGAACTAGTCCAGTGAACTGCAGCAAATGGAGCTAATATTCATTGTGCCATAGGAATTGTTAAGTGTTAGCCAGTGGCTGAATAGGATAAAATGCTCTACTGGAAGAGTTTGACCTCTTCCAAGTATTTGAATACTACTCTGGCACCCCTGAAGTTTCAATTACAGGGTTCACACCATATGTACTTACCTCACACCATCTCTGCCCAGACAATCTCTTTCATGTGCCTACAATCAAAAGATCTAATTGCCTTCTACACATTCAGAAAAGGTAAAATTCACTGCTGGAGTTTATTCTTTCAAATTCAGAAACATGTACCTTTCATTTTATTTTATTTTATTTTATTATTTCCTGATTTTTGTTGAATTTCAGAAGAGCTAATTCTGATACCCTATCAGAAAAAAAATAAATAGAACTACAAGAAACTTTGCAGCACATATGGCTGCCTCAGAAGGTCATGTTACTAGATATGACATAATTTATGTAGGACTCTGACTAGCATTCTGAATTCCCTGATTCCTGTTACTCTAGGGAAAATGGATGCCAGCAATGAGTCATGGTCTGAACAATGGCAAGAGACCTCTTTTTTTCTAACTTCATTTGTTAAACAGTCAATTATATCCAGGAAACACTCCTAAATGCTCTTTTAAGTTTATTTCATATCCTAAAAATACCACTGCAAACCTAATGCATACAGATAACAGCATTTTCATCCAAGTCCTTCATTTTCAGGCATTTCATTACATTATCAGAACCTTTTACTATTCATACATGGTTTTGTGTTTCTCTGGTAACTGAGCATCACAGTACTGATCATTTAGAGTAAAGGAGGACTATGGTTTGGATGTCATCCTAAAATACTTTCATAGCATTACCAGGGCTGTAGGACTGGAATGAGGAATTAATTCAGATAAATCCTTTCACATGTGAAAATGAGTAGAAAATAGTAAGTTTTATTCCTTACAATTCTGCATCACTTGATGATAAGACCTCCTGAGGAGCATTTCAGTCTTTTCAGACTGCCAACATCAGGTAAGAACAGGAAGCTCTTACTTATCTGCATCATACTTTGAGGGTAAAAGAGATTCTGATTCTTAAATCCATTCTCTAAGTGTCACTGGGGTTCTTAAAAACACTGTTCTTTAGCAGTACCTTCCCAAAGGACCCTGAAATTCTACTGGTAGCAAGTCTAGAAACTGCTTAATTGTGACCACGTGAAGCATCCTGGTGACTGAGTCCACACCTAGACCCAACAGCCTTCAAACTTTAGACACCCATCTATTCGCCTCAACATAGCTCATCACATACGTGTCTGTGGAGCACTGCCAAGTTCACAGAGAATGCACTGAGTTGAAGGTTCCATATTGTTGCCACTCAGCCTAGTAGATCTAGAGGACACACTGTCAATTTCCCTGTTTGATTTGCAGAAATGAGTGAATTTAGGCATCCCTCCTCCCAGGCAATTTTAGATCCTCAAAGTCAAGTCCTTCTCAGTATTGCTCACTGCAACTGTTTAATTCTTTTAAACATCCTTTGGGACAAAGAAATAGGGAGCATGTCTCCAGGCTGGTGGCCAGAACAACCCCTAAGAAACAAAATTATTCACTAACGCACACAGAATTTCCTCGATATTATTCTGACCATGCTCATACAGCAACTATTTACTGGGCCACCAGGCATCAGAACAAACAGTATGGGCAGCTGGAAAAAATACACCTCCCCTTAACAAATACTTCAGAAAATCACTTACACAGTGAGGCCGGATCCCTAGAAAACACATGCAAGCACCATGAGGGAAACGTGGAAGGTGCAGCAACAGCAATACAATACTCTTTACAGCAAAAGCAAGGCTATCAGCTGTGTAACTTGACTGGCCATCCCAACCAAAGGTAGTGGCACCCCCACAGATGCACTGAAACTTAAGGAAGGCAGATGGAAAAGATAGGGATCACTTTCCTTTAGAAGCCAGAGCTGAAACTTCACTTGTAAATTTCTCACTTAACCAATTTTAGATGAATGGGAAGGAAAGGGAACAGGGTATCAAGAATAATTTGTCCATCATTTGCCACCTTCCCTTTCCAGAGAAGGGAGCTTTTTAAAAAGTGCAAAAGACTAAAGAATGAACTTCTGGTACTATGAGGTAGTTTTATAGCCTGCTATTCATATAAACTAAGGCTGTAATTGCCAAAACTAGAGTCTTTCTTTCAAAGATTCTTTTAAAGACTTGTGTGCTCTTTGTGCCGTGCTTAGTCAGCACTTAATGTAACTATTTCCCAGTAAGGGCATTCAGTAAGAGTACTCAGAGTGATGGGTTTGCTAATTTCCAGAGGAAAATCTTTGTGTTTCAAACCAAATAATTTGCTGATAATAACATATGCTAGAAATTCAAGAAACATTTTATTCCCACTAGAATATGTGAAATATTTGGGGAATGTTTCCAGTTTTGGCAATAGCTCCACACTGTTATGACACCAGCCTCTACTATCATGGCCAGTTTCAATGGGAAGGTGCCTGGAAGTAGAAGGGCATAGAGTCTGTGCTATATTATGTGCAACCTCACTGACTCTCTCTTTACAGACTGTGAGTCATTCACATTATGCTCAGAAAGTCCTTTTACTGAATCTTTAGACAGATGGCCAAGGCAGTACTGAAGCATCCATACCTAGGAGCATTTTTTAAAAAGAAAATGTAGTCCTAACTTTATTGAATCACCATGCCAGAGTGAACCAAGTGGTCTGTAACAAGTATTTACTTGTCCACTCCTTTTCCTCGTGCTCACTAATCACATTTGTATGCTACTAGAATAGAAATCACAGACATCAAAAGCAAGGAGCAGTATTAGCAGAAGTCTCCATTCTCATCTATTACTGATACTTTTTGTACTCCTTTATGGGACAGTGAAATTTTAAAATGCAAATCCTGGCATCTCCCATGAATACCAGTGAGTCTAAACTGGGACAACTGGTTAATGTAAGAGGGTTTTGGGCTCTTATTAGAAGCCCTAGGGCATTGACTAGAAAGACTCAGGCCAAGATATGCAGTTTGAGGAACTCTTCTGGCTTTCCTTTGATTGAGTTAGTATCTAAGTAAATAAATATTCTCACCACTATGGGCCTTAGGGTATGAAAAACCAGTCTTATAGTAAAGGCTGTTAGGACTATGCACTGGCCAAGCACTACAACTATAAACAGATTCAATGACCCTTTCCAGCACAGCCTGAAGGATTTCCTAGAGTTTGATTGAAAATGCTGTTTGTATTTCCTATATTTTTGGAAAGATAGTAATAAAATACTTTGATCTTTAAATGATAATGGATGGTACCCCAAACTCACCCAGGGACCACAACTGCAGAATCTCAGGAGAGCTCCTTCAGTGCATATATCCTTCCCAGTTCAAAGCTTCTGCTCTCCAATACAGTCAGCTAATTCACTTATCTTAGATGCCAACTAGCATATAAGATATACCAGGTACACTAGATAGAAATAAATACATAAAATTTCAGCTCCCTTAATTTTACCAGACAGATTTAATAAATGCACATAACTAATGGGTATATAATGACTTCCCTAAACTCCTACTTGTAGATCATGCACTCTGTTTCCCAGTGCATCTTTTTCTCCATGAAAAATTAAATTGGAAAGTCAACAAGAGAGAAATCATATTGGGGACATTTTCAATCCGTTTTCATTTACATTTTCACTCTTTGCTGAATGTGGATAGTGTATTTTTATGGCATGTTTGGTTGCTATTCAAAGTGCCTTTTTTTTTTTTTTTATTGAATAGCAAAATTATTAGATGAGTAGAATCCTGTATGCATAATAAGAGCACAATTTAAAGCTGTCCCTAGGCTAATTTATGAAGCACTAAATCAATTGGAAAAGTCTTCCTTTTTTCTTAAAAAGGAACAAGTTGTTTTTTCAGCTAGTTCTGTCTGTTTTCATGGTATGCACATTGATCATAGCCTGGTACAGTTAGCCAAATGCATATGGGTAAAGAAATATCTGAGGGATGAAACTAATGATATGTGCACTCTTTGTCAGTTTGTTTCACTTCTGTGTCTAAATTAATTCCCTGTTAACTAGTGCACAAGTCATTACTGAATAAGGTTCACAGTCGCTGAACAATGTGTAAGAGAATACAATTAATGCATAGGAGTTTTGCAAACAGATGTTTGTGATTGCACAAAGACAAGGCTTGCAAGTCAAATTAGCAATATGTTATGTGAAATACCTTTCTTCATATCCTAGCAAGGATGTGAAAGCACACTGAACTTCCAGCAAACTATGGAATAGTTTGAACTTCATCAGCTATCCTATCCCAAGGAGCTACCTTTCTAATACAGGATTTTTCACATCTGTGATAGAATCATAGAATTGTTTTGGCTGGAAAAGACCTTTAAGAAAACCCAACCACTATGTAACTCTATCAAGTCTGGCACTAAATCACATCCCTTAGTGTCACATCTCTGTGACTTTTAAATACCTCTAGGGAGGGTGATCCACTCACTGGGGAGCCCATTCCAGTGTTTGATAACCCTTTCAGTGAAGACACTTCTTCTAATATCCAATCTAAACCACCATGAAAGGTCATTTCCTCTCAACCAATCATCTGTTACTAAGGAGAAGAGGCTGACACCCACCTCACTACAACCTCTTTTCAGGTAGCTGTACAGGGCCAGGAGGTCTCCCCTCAGCCTCCTTTTCTCTAGGCTACGCAATCCCACTTCCATCAGCCACTCCTCAGAAGATCTGTTCTCCATACTTTTCACCAGCTTTGTTGCCCTTCTCTAAACATGCTTCAAGAATTCAGTGTCTTTCCTGGCGTGCCCAAAACTAAACACAATACTTAAGGTGCTAAGTACAGGGGGACTACCATTTCTGATACAGGCCAGGATGTGGTTTGCCTTGGCCACCTCAGCGCACTGCTGGCTTGTGTTCCACTGTCAATCAATGTCCTCCCAGTCCTTTTCTACTGGGCAGCTTTCCATCCACTTTGTCCCCAAGCCTGTAACATTGCCTGGGATTGTTGTGACCCAAGTGCCGGATCCAGCATTTGGCCTGGTTGAATCTCATAAAATTGGCCTTGGTCCATCAATCCAGTCTGTCCAGGTCGCTCTGTACAGCCTTCCCACCATCAAGCAGATCAACACTGTCTCCCATTTTAGTGTAATCTACAAATTTACTCCTCATTCAGACAATTGATAAAGACATCAAAGAGAACTGACCTCAGTACTGAGCCCTGGGGAACACTACTTGCGACCAGCCACCAACTGGATTTAACCTCATTCACCACCCTAGCCACCCAGACAGCTTGTTTTAACCAGCAAAGTGGTTACCTACAAGGTAGAATGCAAAAAGTGCCTCTCAGAAATGTTATTTAAGATTCTAACACACTTTGCAGCATGCTTAGTTTCATGAAACTGAGACAGTCATTTCCAACAAAAAATATGCTATGATTCTATAAACAAATAAACAGAGATAAACATATTATATTTCCATTACTTCACTATCATTTTTTATTTGAAAGAAAGCCATATGCATTTTGTTGGCTAGTTCACCATGATACCCTTCTCTCCTCTCCACGATAGTTTCCTCTTCGTAGTTACATCCGATCCACGCCAAAAGCTGTCAAGCCAGCTGCTTAGTAGTCACTCAGAGCAATGTCCAAATTGCTCTGAAAAATCTCTTCCAAGATGCCTCACCCTGTACTCTTGATAATCAGAACAGCCATAGAAAACTATGATATAAAAGTGCTTAGCAGTGCACTATGCACTGAAGTATCTCAGCAGTATGGATCTGTATGTGTACAGATAAGGTTTTTAAGGCAGGCGCTAAAAGTCTCAGGCAGCATGTTTGGACTGGGTGAACAGCCAGGGTTGTTGGAAGACTTCACTAAAAAGTTATGCCTGGCTTCCTCATAGGAGAAGGCAAATTGAACAGACAAAACTTATCATAGGATTTAATTACTTCAGTGTGCCATTCAAGTGACACTGAGGAGGTGTGACATCTAGAGCTGCAATTGACAGTGAGAGGTTTTCTTTTGATTCAACAGAGTTGGAAATAACTGGACTCTGTGAAGGCAAAGGAGGACCAATACTTAAAGGCCCACTAAAATCCTCTTTGAGGGCATAAGCCTTGCACCTGCCTCATGCTGAACTCATCTGCGTGCCTGAAATTCACCCCAATTACACCCCAGAAAATACTGCAGAAATTGAGTTCCTGCAAGAGGCAAGAGGACCGTTGCTAATGTTTTATTAAAGTCTTGTAGTTCTGAACTAGTGTGGTGCCATTTTATAAGTGCTGGCAATATCTTCATGAATATCTGTGACAAGTGCCGTTAACATAAAATACAAAGTGGGATTGGGCATGATGAGATATTTAAAATTTAGACATGCACTTGCCACATTTAAAAATGTACTTCACAGATATATTTTTAAACTGTATTAAAAGAAAGGGGGAGGGGGGGAAGGGAAAGAAAAAGCACAACAACAAAACCAAAAAACACTAAACAAGTCAATTCAGTGCCTTATATTTTGAGTTTTAATTCCAATCAAGCTAATTTCTAGTCATCACAAACACATACCTGCCAGTAATGAAGGTTGTTTAATTAGGTCCAGATAAAATAGCTTCAATTCTGTTTCTGATCCACCTGTCAAAGCAAATCAGTCTTTTGCATGACTTTAAAAATAACAAATTAGACTAGCTGATGATTTTTTGAATATTCAAGTAGACATACTGAAGATAAATCCAAACCGAACTTGTGACTGAACAAAAGCCTGGAACGTGACCCCAAAGATGAACTGATCTTGTTCTGCCAGAAGCAGATTTCCAAGTCTGGTATTTGAGGATTATGAAGTCAAGGACAGGGTGCTGAAAACTAGCTACTGGAAAGGATGGCAGTGTCTTCTACAGCTTAGGGCAAGGTAACATTTCAATGCTACGTAAAATTAAATACAAATAACAATGTTAAAGGTCCTATTTAAAGCCCCAAAGCCAGGTGTTTTCAGCAGAGACATGTCTAACTCACACCATCATAGATTTTTGAGAGGAAAAAAAAGAGAGAGATTTTTTTCTACTATTACAGAAAACAGTATAAAAACTAGAAAGGCTGATAAGGTAGGATGCTAAAAAACATCTTTGTCATTATATTCTAAGATAGACAAGTGCTATGAATACATTTACTGATAGGCAGGTAGCAACATAAAGTGACCATCACTATCATCTATTCTATTCTATTAAATCTATTTAATCACAAATGGCATTGTCATGAGATGTTAATTAAAACAACTCAGTACAGATCTGAGAGATCACTGATAACTGCTGAATACTATAGAAGCTTGAACAAAAAGCTTCCAAGAGTGTAGAATCAGGCACAAATGTCAGGCAGTAGACAAAAAGCACCACTCAAGACACACACTGTTAACATCCAGAACACGAAAACGGTAACTCAGATTTTGATATTGAATTCATTTACTTGGCTCTGGTAAGAAAATCAGTCCATATGTCCTTGCTATTGATGCACTTACTATGTAGTCAATCCATTAAGTAAGAACTCACCAAAAAATGCCAGAGTTTCACATTTGAATCTATCATCTATTGTGCTGGGATCATCCTTCTCTCACTCTCTCATTCCCTATCAAAGTGGTTCTACTGATATTAGTTACTAGAGCACTAACTTTCCTCCAGTCATTTATATAGATCATATTGCCAACTGTTGTGCCTTATAGAAGACAAACTTGTTAATTTTGATTGATTTACAATGCACAATGGCTTCTCTTTTCTTCTGACTGGCATTCTAAGCACCATCTTAATTTTGTCTTTAGTTTGTTTAGATTATACATTTTCTGATTTAGCTTTCCACATCCAGTGACTGGATTGGTGTTCTCAGACATCTACATTAACTTTTTACCTTATGCAGATAACTCGTGTGAAGCACAGTTAATTAGTCACCATTTCGAAGGACTTTCAGGTTTTTATCTTTCATGTATCATTGTCACCTCCACCACAGTGAAACCATATTGCATTCATTTGTTCCACTTATGTACTACTTTTGCCTCTAGACCAGAAGTGCATTATATTTATTTCAAATACGGTTGATGCATTCTTTTCAGAATATACCATATACTTCTGCCATCTGAGCCTGCAGAAACTCACAATAACTCTAGCCAGTGTAATTAATATTTAACAGAGATTAGGGCAAAACATCTTAGGTGCTTCCTTCTCAAGTGAATACACTCTGAAGTCAACAGAAGTTGTACATTGTGAGCCTACAGAAAAGAATATCGATGATTCCCTTGACCCCTGTTTGTTATATTCGATATAATTTAGTGGCAACATATGACAAAACTACAAGGCTACAAGGCTTGGATATTTGCTTCCTTTTATTTTTTTTTTTTAAACTAATAATCTACTGTATGATCATCACCAATTCTTTGAAAGGCCTGAAATCTGGGTTAGAGCTGTTAAGGATATGAGCAGAAGTTCGTCAGAGTTAGATTACTGATGCTCACAGTTTGGTACATGATAGGCACTCAGATATCATCTACATGGCCCAGAGAGGCCATGTACCACAAAGAGAAAGGAAGACTTTTTGGAATGGCATTAATGCAACTGACAGTGGCCTCTTTGAGCTCTGTTTACTACAAAACCTGCTAGCTTTCCAACAGTATTCAGGATTTTCCTGACCAAAATCAGGGAGCTGCTAGCAGCAGCAGCTGAGACTGGTTACAGAGAGCCAGTCTTTGCTAGGTGTTTTGTGTCGTTTGTCAGCGTTAGGATGATTCAGTTACTTGCCTACTCCATCCAAAGTAGGTTCTCCACTTCCTTCTGATGTTGCGTGTTCCAACTGATTTCTATTTATTCATTCACCTAGCCTTAATATTTATTGCACAATGCTTTGCCAATTACATACTACATCAGCACAAAACCCACTTAGCTTGCCAGTGCTTATCTGTGTTGTAGAAAGGAGAAAAAAGACCTGAGGACTGTCTTACATTGCAAGCCTACCTTCTCAGCGTGCCCAAAAGCATGCCCTTAAACATTTTTTTAACAAGCCAGTAGTATTGCACCTTTCTCCCCAACTCCAGAGAGCAAGGAGGTGAGGCACTTCTCCGTGTAAAATGGCAGGCATTTTGAAGATCTCATGTTCTAATGCTATTAGCTCAACAGATTGAATTAAATAGAGAAAGGTTAATGAAAGGTTTCAGTCATGATTGCAGTGACTATGAGGAAGCAAAGGGGCAAGAGAAATGGCAGCTTTAACAATTAAACTCCCTGAACACATTCCTTTAACACTACTGCCATAACACAGTGAAATGCCACAGATAATCAGATCAACCTCACTGCTAACACTCTCTACTATAAAGCTGTTGTGACTCCCCTATTGGAATGTTTTAGAAGATGATCATGTTTTTCATCAATGCTAAATAAAGGCAGTGCATTTTAGAAAACACAGAAATTAGTATCCTTAATTGTTTAAAAATAGATAAGCTTTTTTTTAAAAAAAAAATAATTTCGGTATTTTAAAATGGCATTATAAATAAAGCATGATCACATCTCTAGTTCCCTGCAAATTTCAGTTCTACCATGGAATAGGAGGCTACAAGCACCTAGCAGCTGCACTGTACCATAGAGAACTTTCCAATATATGCTGGAATTACTTTTCTTATAGAATCATAGAATGGCTTAGGTTGGAAGTGACATCAAAGATCATCTAGTTCCAAACCCCTACCATAGGAAAGGGCACTTCTGTCATGGATGAGTGTAATTAATTAAGGCAAGATGATTTTTTCAAAATCATTCAAGTTATTTTCGTATCATTTGAAAACCATTGAATTCAAATGTCTCACCACCCCCAACAAATAATTTTAATAATAACAACAGTTAGTTTGCAACGGTTATGGAATGCATTACATAAAAAAATCTAGATCTAGTATTAACTATCAATATATACATATTTAAACCCAATTGAAGTCAATTAAACTGGAAGAGGTTTCTTGCTGTTTATTACTCCGCTTGCCCACTAGATGGACTCAGGGCCTTTCTGCTTAGGGCAGAAGCTAGGTAAATAACAAAAGCTTAAGGTATTTACTCACTAATATTATTTCTCAACTTGTGAGGCTAGCAACATTAAGGCGGTACCCAAAACACTTGCAGAGACTTCTGTCAGTTGCCCTTCTGGCTGCTCTGGATGCTACTGAGACTTCTGATTCACCCCAGGATCCACAGAACATTGTTTTGGGGAGCAGACAATTGCTGACCTGATCCTGGCTTTCTCTGGATGATCTGTGTGCCTCCAGGGCTGCTCATCTCAGAATATGCAGGCAGTATATCTTGTGATGTGGTCTCAGCAGGTGTGACACGGTGGCTGTTAGCTATACAGCTATCATGTGAAGGCAATTAAAGGTGTTTCTGGTAAACTCAAAGCAGTTTCCAGGCTGAGTTATAGCTTAGCAAAGAATTATGCTATAAAGCAATAAGGCATTAGCATTGCCAGGAGGCAGCAGGCATGGATACAGCAGAACACAGAATAATGGTAAAGCATAGAACAATGGCAAACCACGTTGTGTTACCTGCTTATCTGATTTTATATCAATGCCTGAGACTGATGGCCATTTGGACATTCATTATCCAATCAGCGTGGCAGTAAGCCAAGCTTGGCCACATTTGGGTGAAGCACAGGTTTGCTATGATCATATTAGGGAAGACACATAGGCCTAGCGCAAGCTTAGCACACACCAAGCCCACGTAACTTGTTTACCACAGGATGCAGTGAGGCACAAAACAAGTTTGGGTGTTCAGACTCTATGGCTCTAGGTCTTTTGTCATTTTTCCCGTGGTTGCTTCTCCCCAAACAGAAGGAAGGAGAGCAGAAAAATATGTCTGAGCAAGCAGGCACATGTATAAGCCTATTTTGACCTTTCAGGTCTACCACAATAACCTTCCACTAGAACAGGGCATTCAAGGTCTCATCCAACCTGGCCTTGAACACCTCCAGGCAGGGAGCAGCCACAACATCCCTGGGCAACCCATTCCAGTGTTTCACCACCCTCACTGCAAAGAACTTCCTAACATCCTGTTAAAATCTCCCCTCTTCCAGTTTAAAACCATTACTTCTTGTCCTGTCATTACAAGATCTTGTAAATAGTCCCTCCCCAGACTTTGTGTAGGCTCCTTTCAGATACTGGAAGGCTACTAAAAAGTCTCCTCGAAGCCATCTCTTCTCCAGGCTGAAAAGCCCCAGTCACATCTTTTTGGTTCAAGTATTTATTTCTTTTTTAAGCAAGCTGACTAGTTGAGCCTCCTGTCTTATCACATATTAGGATTGGCCCTTTCTGCATATCAATAAAATTCTATTGCAAAATATTTATAGTGATAGCACATGTCAGAAGATATCCTATAAAGAGACCACTTTTTGCTGTAATATGCTCTGATGTCCTTACTGAGGATAAAAGGAAACAAAGAAGCCCAGGCTTGCAAATAGAGAAAGACAATATTGGACAGCAATAACAGCATTATATCTAGATATAAAAGATGCTAGTTCAAGTCATTATTTCCTCAGTGCTTTGGATGAGAGGAATAATCACTATACAACAGAGTTAAAAGCATTTGCAACTACAACTCCAGGTTATTTCAGGGTTAAAAAATTAAAAGCTTTGGACACATTTTGAAGTTTCAGTAACAGAAACACCACAAAGCAGAGAACTTGTTCAGGTTAAACTGAAGTTAGCAGAAAGACATATGAAATAATCTTCTATAATTTGATTCACCACCCATCTTAAAAATGTATTTTAGTAATATAATTTACAAAGCATACCAATATTCCAAAAGGTAAGATAAACACCAAGGAGAAGAAAATGTGTTCACATCAGCAGTAGATGCCTAAATCATGTTTTGGATAGAGACAGGTAAACTACAGTAAGGCTTTCATAGATGTAGGTGCCTTAATATGTTATTGCTACCATCCATGTGAGGGTACCTTCTCACAGCAGAAATGTAGTGCAACATGCTCCTGCATATAAATGCATGCCCACGCTCATTATTAGTCTAAAACTCCTGCAGGCTATGAACTATGGCAGGTAGGAGGGGATATATCCCAACACAGGAGTAGGGGGGTCTCCAAAAGAGGGGCAGAGGGGATTGTAAAACCATGGCAACTTAAATCTGCTAGACCACATATACCAGAATCCTCCATGAATACAAGTGGGAATTGGACTAGGGATAAACAGGGATAGCAATAATTCACATCACCTACGGGAATAGTGTCTTACAGTTTTGCTTGCTTATCCTCCAGATAGTGATTTTTTGGCGGCTCTCGAAATTTTACAGATATTAAGTTGAGGAAATAGATCCTAGAAAGGTTAATTAAGGATTTTAGTCATAATTATGATGACCATGACCTGACAGAAGGCCAAGGAACCTTGCAATTAAAAAAGAATACTAAACTTTTATTTACCCATTGCCAGAGCACAAAGAAATGCCATCATTAATTATACACCACATTGATTATTTTTAAAGTTGTCATGTATCCATTTGATGATGTAAGATTGTTGTTATGGCAATGAGATGCTACTAAAAATTCTTTGTGAGACTTAATTAGGTCAATTTGTTTAATCTCACAGGGTGCTTTTTTCACCCCCGTTCTTTTTTCTTTTCTTTCTACCTCTCTCCATCTTTTTGTTTAGCTTTTCAGAAGTTGGAAATTAGGGTTTTTAAAAAGTATTTCTGGATTTCCAGTATTTATGAAAGCTATACTATGATATATTCCTCCACTTTGGATATAAAATCCCATAACCACTTGAACAGTGCAATACAATCTGTGTACAGCCTTCAAAGTTATTTGTGTTCTACACTGCATCACAAAATGCTGATCAGATACTGTGTATAGACTAGACTAGATGAGTCAAAGAGAAGAGAAGAGAAGAGAAGAGAAGAGAAGAGAAGAGAAGAGAAGAGAAGAGAAGAGAAGAGAAGAGAAGAGAAGAGAAGAGGAGACCTCCAAGACCTCCAGTCCAACCTATCACCCAGCCCTATCCAATGGCACTAAATGCTCCATCCAATGTGTTTTCTTGAACGCCTCCAGGGATGGCAACTCTACTCATGTGTAGACATGAAGCAGAAAATTCCCATTGAAATCTGTGATTTGGTTCTTTCCTTACCATCCTCTAAGACAGAGCAGAATCCTCCTCTTTGTTCACAAAAACATGCACCTATTACATAGCATATTTAATGTCTGTTGAATATTCTCTACTATTCATGAAGTTAATTTTAACGTCTTGTTTTAATTGCTTATCAGTTCCATAAGCATAATTCCTATGATTTAACCTGCTTTCTTAGGGATGTGCTACCTTTCTCTATAGAACTTCACATTTTTATGAATTTTTACTGTTTAAAATGTATATGTATGTAAATTATTATGCATCTGAGCCTTTCACATCAGAGGTACAGTATAAATACTAAATCAATGTGGGAAATATCATGTCTGCTCTAACTTGACTTGATTATACCTAAATATAAAAAAATAAATTAGCATTTTGCTCTATTTTTAGTTGTCTTCATTGTATTATACTGTATATTTGTTTGAAGTGTGTAGATTAACACCCATCCCAACTATTTTCTTTAGTTTTATGCTAATAAAGTGAAACTAAAAACAGCTCATGGGGGACTAGGAAGAGAAAGTCAGCTGTCTAATAGAGATATTCCTCATCTGAAGCAAAAATACAGTGGAAAACTTGGAATTCTGAGTCTTGTCTTCTATGAGAACAGATCCAATTATTGTAGATGCTAAGTTTAGCAAAAGTTTTGTTTAAAAAGGACCAAGAGAACACAAAGCTTTCTTTTAATTTGGGTTATATTTTTGCTCACGGTTTCCATAATTTATTATTGATTAGTCTTAGATTTATTACCCATATTTTAGCTAACAATTTAGTATTCAAGAGGTTTTAAAAATAAAGCAGCTACAAAATGCTGCAATTCAGCAATTGTGCCAAAAACCATTTTTCTTGTCCATGAACGTGATTGACATATGAATGTGACTCAGGAAGAAAACATTATTAATATGAAGAAAAGTTATGACTTTTGAACGATGTTGGCTTGCCTTCAAAGTAATTCCCTGGGTTATATCTGCATTGCATATTTTGGTAAGTATACATAGTCAGATTCTCTTCACACATTTTAGCATCTTTAATAATTTTCTTAAATGCAGAAGAGGGGAAAATAAAGACATATTATTAATAAACAAGCAATTAAACAGGTTAGGGCAACAATGCAATGCTGGTCATTCAGGAACACTGTGCTAATTTTAATTAGCTGCTTTCCCTTGCTTTCAAATGTAATTAAAGCAGCTTAGTTGTGCTCAGTGATGCAAACCACCTTATTTAATCACTAACATTATTTCCCTGAACTATTAATGATTTTCAAAATGCTTGTTTATGCAGAATTAGAACAGTAATTATCTTACCAGTTAATTTTGTACCTTCACATTTCACACCTCGCTCAAACGTCATTCATTTACCACAGCCTTTCTGTCAAAACAAAGAAATGCTTGTTCTAAATGTGCTTCTGACTGCCAAATTGAAAGCCAAGTTTTGTTAACACTAATAAAGTAGCTCCCAAGTGAAACAGGTGTAGTAATTTAGACCCTTCCTGTCTCAAGCTTGCACGTACATGCTATGTCTTTTCTTTATTAGCTTTAAAATGAGAGCTTGGTGTGCAAAATAAGCTATTTAATTCAGGCTTGTGGAGCAGAATATAATCTTTAATTTAAACTAGAGCAGTAAAAAAAGGCCTTTAATTTTAACTGGCATGTGCGTGTGAATTTGAATTAATAATCCAGAAAATTGAAACTGTTTTGCTGCTGTTGCTGGATTGTGACTGTTCTTCACATGCCCTTAGTTTCACTCATTCTATTTCTCTCTCCCAAGCTTTGCCTAGCGTCTTCTTTATGGTGATCCTGTCTCAGAGAAGGAAATTCTTCTAAAAGATAAATTCTCCATTGATTGAACTCTCGCAAAAACATATTGCATAGAAAGAAATTCTTACATCTGTATTAATTCTATTTACAAAAGGAATATAATTTGTGTATTCATTGTATATACTTATGACAGAATTTAAATGCACCATGAATTTATACTTCACAAACCATCAGATTTTTTTTTCTGTTATTTCTTTTAGTGCAAGTTAACAAGTAGCTGTGTACTTATACTCACAAATAAAATAGTGCTGTAGTCAGCAAATAATTCTTTCTCCTGACTATTTTAAGAAAGGGAAGTCTTCCTCATTACCAGGAAGATTAAGCAACTGCACCACATCATAAAAAGAAAATTCGTGGCAAAACTAGAAATCAGAAAAAGAAGCCTGGATCTTTCAGCTGTCTGAACAGTCTCTGAGGTTTCCTACACTTATCCCATGTTGTGTAGCAAGTGTGTAGCATGTTGCTTGTTGCTTGTTTTTCAGAAGATGGCTCATGAGCTAGATGAGCAGCCTATGAGGAGTCATTCTGACTCTGCTCTCTAGGATCACACATTGGAGAAATAAACATCTATTTAATTCAACTCAATTAAGTTCAATATTTCATCCACAAAATAAGACAGCCTAAAAATCCCACTGTAAATCAGGCCTATCACTTATACACTGCATCTGTAGATAGCACAGATACACACAAAGCTGGCAAAATTCCTTCTGAAAGAAAAGTGGACAAAAAAAGACTGATGTGATGCAATGCTTCCACCACTGGCATAACCTAACAATGGGATTTTTTGCAGGAAAGGTAATTGCAAACTGAGTATTAGATCTTAGCTTTTAAAGGCTCATTAATGTGATTACATTTAAACATGAAAGCAGTGCATTTGACCTCCACTAGACTACTTGAAAGCATAGTTACCCATGTAAGCAAGAAGATAGCAGGATGTACACCTAAGAGTACAACAGTAATTTTGCATGTGTTCATTAGAGCCAATGAATTAGTAAAGATTTTAAACACTACATCATGCTTTGCAAATATTCTTTCTAAATTAAGCATGAATCATACAGAACAGCACATCCATGTGCAAAAGAAACTGTTTTAAAAACTATATTTTGTCTAAAAGCATTACATGCCACCTGACAAAGTAGTTATATTTTAATAAATTTAAATGTACTAGATTTTCCCAAAGATCCTATAAATTTGAGACAGCTAAAATTATTTCAGTATTTTCAGAATGCCCAAGATCCATGGTCTCCTGGCAACTAGTAATCACATGGCTGTACAGGTTTTGGCCTACTGTTACAATACTGTTATATGTTTGGTTGATGATTTATTCAAACCCAGTTTCAAACCTGCTGTTAGCTCCCTCATTGCTTTAATGCAGCTACTCTACCATTCATAACTGTCAAGAACCAATTCATTGGGACTTGGGCTTATTAAGCACCCAAACTGTGTAGTGAACATACTCAGTTTTGTGCCTGGGAATGTGAATAAACACTATACTTTCCATCTGTTTAGATTGATCTCTGATGTTTTTAACTCCA
Source organism: Psilopogon haemacephalus (assembly GCA_013396835.1). NCBI lineage: Eukaryota > Metazoa > Chordata > Aves > Piciformes > Megalaimidae > Psilopogon > Psilopogon haemacephalus. Next base: position 67,007 of record VWZI01014441.1, read on the forward strand.
TGCAATATTTTTATCTTGTTATCAAGACCCTCAACCATGAACTCCGAAAAATAGATTGGGTACATCTCCGTGTTAGTAGGTGGCAGTTAGCCTGACCGCCTCCTTTCTAAAAGGGGCTCAGGTACAGAGGGAGAGGTCGGTTTAATACACTGTCCTTGCAGCAAGTTACTATACATACAGAGTATAAGGTCTATGATTTTACAGGAAAACAGGAAGGATAAACTCATCTACTGGATACAATGTTCTGTTTGGAGAAACAGCAACGGACTTCTTTTAAATAGCGACTTACTGCTAGGAGAAAGACTACCCTGGCAATTAAATAAGTAATCACAGCAGATATTTACCCTATTGAGGACAATATATCAATTCTCTTGGTCAAACACACCAACTGTATAAATAATATACAGAGAAAATGGGTTTTGAAAATAAAATATTACTTAACAAGTGCATTTATATTTTAATCTAACTCCGTTAATTCAATAGTTTCAAAAAGGCATATTTGAATTGCAGGCTTTAATAGTTTCTCATGTTGAATAACGTGGTAATAGGATTTTTTTTTTCCATTCTGTACATACAAGGAACATTCTAAAATGTTTTGTCACAATTACACAGTGGCAGTGTGCATGCTATTTAATGTCAGCCTGGGAATTGAGCTGGTTCAAACCATTTGGTTTAAAACAATCACAAATAGCCATTTTAACATAATGATTGTAGTATAGCATGGTTTGCTTGAATTTCAAGGATTCTAGTGGGGAAAACATAACATTTTAAACACTAATGAAATTGGGACTACTGTAAAATCCAGGTTCTGACCAATAAATAAAGTTTGAGGTTATGTTTTTCGGTTTTGTTTTTCTTCTGCCACAATGGACTTATTATTTATTGGAAAGGAAATTACTACAAAAGATGCCAGCAAGAATAACTGGAGGGTCAGATGGTTTTTTATTCTTGAGTGTTTGCTGATGCTTGCCCATTCCATTGATAATTTCAAGAGAGGACTAAAACAGCATCATATCTTCTTGATTTTTATCTTTGCTGTCAAGTAAAAAGGGATGCAACTCCATACATACAGAGAGCATCAGAATAATGCAGTAAGATGATAAAACATAACTGATTATCATTGTGAATTGCCCTATCACACACTAAAGGCTTTAGACACCTCTAGTAGATAGAGACTAACATACAGCACCCTAAAGAATCATTAAGAGCAAATGTATTTTCTTACCACATCTTTACATTTTCATGAACATGTTAGCACAAATAAGTTCTAAAATTATTCAAAATTATTGCAACATCACTTTAAACCTCATTGCTTACACCCAGGAGTGGCTGCAACAGAACAACTCTGTGTTACACCTAGGAGCGGGAGACTTGCAAGATAAAAGCATGAAGATATATATGTAGAGTATACAGAGCCGACAGTTCAGGGCAAGCTGTGGCAATCAGAATCACAAAACCATTTCAGTTGGAAAAGGCCTTTAAGATTATAGAGTCCAGCTATTATCTGAACACCACCAATGGCCACTAGATCTGTCACTAAATTTAACTATCCTTGAAGCAGAAAATACTAAGAGTGCTTGGGCTTTCTGTTTAAATAAAGCTTACTGCTGCTCTGAAACGTCTTTTTCAAACTTAGAAAAAAAGTGTTAAAACACTTTCATCTCTAGATCTTCTTTCATAGTGACCTACAGAAATACCTGTTCTTTAGAAAGGCAAGGCAATGTGCAGCACTCCTATGGTCTTTTCCAATGTGTTAGAATGAAAGCTGTTAATTTCTCAGATACATGAAGCAACTCAGCACTGCCTTACTCTTGCTGAATATTTACTGATTACAATGGGCTGACATCAGATGGAAATTTAGACTGAATCAGTATTGGCTAGCTTTTTTCTAAAGTGATCACATCTACAGGAAATAAAGGTTTTGTGGAACAACAGCTGGGAGTTTGGATCCAACTTGTCCTGCTCTTAGCCTTATGAATAAACGCACACTATGACCTGAGTTTCACTTGCTTTGTGGCAAACTATCCTTATATCTTAACAAGGGACTTTGTTCTCTTTGGTAAGTCTTTGATTAGGCCACAGTTATCATGATCAAAAAACAGGCAGAGTATTGCATCTCAGGTGTCAATTCAAGGAGTAAATTTCTCCCTGATTTTAAATCTGAGGTTCCTGATCATGCAATTTCGAATTATATCTTGGTTTTCCTTTCCCCCACTATTTATTAAGATCTTGTGAATTCTAAAGCTAATTTTCCAAGTGTTTGTGAACTCTTCCCAAAAATATAACTGTGTCTGCTGTTTTATTATCATAAAGTAGAACTGGATCCATGAGAGACGTTAAGGAAGCCTTTCATGTACAACCCTGAGTTGCAAAATAAAGTATTACTCTCTTTAAGTATTTTTAAACCTTTATGAAAATGTTTGACTTAACTTCAGCCTGCTCATAGTTTCTTACACTACAATCTGTATTATTTAAGTATAAAAAGATGACATTTTAGAACACGTTTTTATTTTTCTGTTTCAATCATAGATAAGTTTCAAGCTGTTTTGTGAACTCAGGAAACGGAAAGAAAAAGCCAACGCATATCCCATTTGACTTAAAACCTGATGAATGAGTTTATGAATTAGAGGGAAAGTAAGAAGGTCATCCACAAGCAAAATCCCAGGAAATATAATGGATAAAAGCAATCCTAGTATAAAACCTTTCCATATGAGTGAACATAAACATAGCCAATGACAATTTCCCACAGAATTTTCAAAGGCTGAAAGAAACTACAGAAGCCAAGTAACACGAGTTTTGCTTTTATGTACAACAAAATTCCCGTATAAAATGTGACCTCACTGGAGAAAAAACACTGCATTACTTCTTCCTTTAGCTCATCACTTACCCTTCCATAAGCTTGGAAGTCTAACAACACAACCAGCTTAAATAAAGGTTTGTCTTAATTATTTAACACTACTAAACATACTTCAGAGTCTTCAATTCCCACAGAGGATGAAAGTTATGCAAAGACTGTTGAATTGATAGTGGGCAATTAACAAGGCAGGAACTATAAAATATGTTGTTATTTTATTTCCAAAAAGCCCTGCCTATAAACTATGCACAAACTAGATAAATTTAGGTTCTAATTTGGTTGGGAAAAAAATCTTGAAAAGATAAATAGGCAGCCTAGAGCTCTAGGGAAAGTCTGTTTTACTGATATCAGTGGACTAGAATTCAGGGATAGTCCCTTGCTCCTTTGTGGCAGTGTTGGAGCTGCTTGGCCTCTTGATAGCTGTTGAGAGGCTTCCAGATCTTCCCTGACTCTAGCAGCATGCTGGGAAAGAGGCAGATGATCTCTGACCTGATCCTGATTCCTCCTGGCATGAAGGTCTGCAGAGGTGCAGGCAGGATCTCTTGCAGATGTGCAAAGAGCACAATGTCAGTGGTACTTCTCACCATGTCATGAGGCACTTAATGCCTTCTCTTGGGAAACTTCAGGCACTTAAGTTTCCAGGTCGTTCAAGCCCAAAACATCAGGGCTAAGCTGATCTAAAAGCAGGAGGCAGAGCAGACCACATTGTCCAAGCTGAGTAGTCCATAGAGCAGAACATAGAGCAGAGCAGCACACACTGAGGCAGAGCAGTGAGGCAGAGCAGCTCTACTGCTTGCAACTTGGCTCAATTTATATTACTTGCCCAAGAGCAATGGCTCCTTTGGCCACAGAGATTCACCAATCAGAATGTCATTTGCAAAACTGACCATATTAGGTGAACTTGCTTACCTTATTTGGGCAAGACACTAACAAGTAGCTAAATACCCATGGGTACCCGTTAGTCACTTTGGGAGAGGACATAATGGCCCAAGCCTTTATTTTCCTCCCACCCTTACTTCCCCCATCAGCCAGTCAGGACATCTAATAGGCCTATTAGCCTTCTGCGACAACTGTATCCCCTCCTTTTGTAACCTGACCTCAACAGAACACCCAGAACACCTTCCATCCCCTGTAGATCTCAGACCACACAGTCCTGGCCTTTCACTCTGCCTACACAGTTCTAGCTCAAGCATTCTTACTTGTTAGCTGTTCACAGGAGAGTGTTTATAAACTCAAGGCCCACAAAAGCAGCGTGACAGATTGCAGGTAGTGTTTCTGCATCCTTCTCCATGTAAGAACAGACAGATATATATACATGATGTTTCTAGATTATAGTATTGTGCCTGTCCTAGAAAGGCATCCAGAAACAAGGCTTTAAATCAACAAAATATCTCCCCCCATGCTTTGCACAACTATTTCCATATTTCTTGAAAATTAACATTCTGTCATTAAATTTGGTATGGGAAAGCTTCAGGTGACAAAAGCGTACTTAATACTAACTTTAAATGTTATGAGATTAGCACACCTCTGCTTTCCTAAAAAGGAGAAATATGCTCAGTCACACAGTGGCAGAGTGGGAAGACTCATAACTCTGGACAAATTCAGAGGCAGAAGTAACATAATTTTTTTCCAACTGGTGTGTGAAAATCCCAGAGAGTAAATTAGTCACTGGGGATGCAGAAGTATTTGTCCATTGCCTGTAAGTATCAACACAGCTTTCTTTATTGGTGTAATGAGCAACAAAACTAGAATCACTACCCACATTCAGATAAAACAGATCAGATGGGAGATGGTTAATCTATTCCCTTGCAGAAAATTATATTCAGCAACTCTGTTCACAGTCTAGGTTCTCATGTTATGAGAACAGATAAACGTTCCACAGCTTTTGTATATGCTTCTCTCACTGCCTTGTGCATTCAGTCTCCATGCTCAGAATCTCTGCCAGCTGAGATGAAACCCATAATGTTTTTGTAAATGTTGTGTTTTGACAGCATCAGAGTTGACTGATGTAATAGGTGGGAAGTAGAGAGCCTAATAAATCCTATTAAAAGTTAAAGTTTTGGTCCAATAGCTGAAAGTGCATGAGGTAATGTGTCCACAGTTTTCAATCACAATCTCCTTTATTATAGCCTATTTCAACCTGCCTAATCTAAAATGAATGCATTAGATTTTGTGTTCTTTGCTCAGTTGCTGCCAGTGTTTCTCTGCCCTTCTTCCTGATTTGTTTGGGAGCCTAAGGGAGGGGTGGATTAAATTGGAAAATATAAATAACAAATCAAAAATTAAAATTGACTTGATAAACAATTTCCCTTAGACGGTTTCTTAATAAGTGATCGATTTTTTAATCAATATTCATTATTTCTCTGAACACACCAAACTGTTTATTGAATAAATGAATGGCTGGAACTACAATGACATGAAATCAAGTAGGTGAACCAATTTCTTTAATAACATGGGCTGAACATGCCACCTCATCTTACCTGGCTGAAGGCAGAAGTCAGAAATTCAAGACTATTGAGTAAGTGATTCAAATAAAGGATGCAATTTGTTTTAGGAAGCATGTGTTTTCATGTTGGATACACACTAGTGTATAGCTGCATGCTGATATGTGTGATAGAGCTAAATTGCAGTTTAAAATTCTTTTGGTTTTGATACAGTTTGTGTTCTTTCCCACTACTTTTTGTTAGCATAATAGAAAGATTCTGACATAAAATTCATATCTGAAAAATGAGATCTGTAGAACTGTTTGTTGTAAAGTCTTCAGGCATGGCAAATGGTTTACTCTAATAAGTTTCTATTCACTGACATCAGGTTCAGTGGTACATATGAACTATATGCTGCATCCTAACATATCCTTCAGACTATTTCATCCTGTTTGCTTAATGTTAACAATAATCTCACTTTGAGGCACAGATATTCTGAAGTTCTTTCTTGCAGTTGAAGAAAAAAAAACACTAAGCTACAAAATCTCCAAGATAAATTTGTTCTACATAATACATATCACATTGTATACATGATCTTCAATGTATAAAATTTCTTCCAGCATGTGAAAACACTTAAGCTTTATTTGTACTCACACATGATTTTAATTCTTATGAAAAAATATAAACTGCACTAATCAACTGTTAATTAATTTGTAGGAGCACTCACTTTAACAGCTATTTTAACTTGTCACAATTAATTTAACATATGACCAAACTACAATGTAAGTCTATAGCAGAGATAAAAGTATCAAATAATATGAGCAATGAAAGGATTCAGAAAGAGAGCAGTTTCACTTTGTGCACATTCTGTAAATTAATTCCATGTGTTCATTGTTGTCACAATTAATTTTAGAAGAATCAAACATCAATTTCTGGTGCTATGTTGCTATCTACAGTAATGTTAACCATATTAGTACATAGGAAGAACTTTCATCCAACTCACTTCTGTAGATCACTCACTTCTGCAAATGGCAAAGGCCCACAACAAAAACAGAAATCTAATCTGAAATCTGAACCTTCAAATCTAATTTCACTTACAGTGTCAACCTGCCTTAGAACACAGCCTCCTAGCAATAAAGCAGTAAATTCTGTAAGCAGTCTCCAAATACTTTAATAAGTGCAACAAATAGTTAAATGGCATAACATCAACCTAAGTAAGAAAAAAAAATTAGGAAGAAGTCAGTCAGATTTTAAATTTCAAGCTGCCTCTCTGCACCTATGTAGAGTTTCAGCAAAAGTAGCCCACAAGGGCCTGTATTCAGGGAACTAACCTTGAGGTTCAAGAAGTGTCAAATATTGAAAGGAAGCAGTTTCCTTCTACAGTGTATAACTACTCTGTGGGAATAAGAGTCCAATCAGCATGACATGTAACGCTTGTTTCTAGAGCATTTGGGACTATCTGACCATTGGAAAGTCAACATCACCAAGCAAAACACTTCTTCCTAATTCCAAGCACAAAATCTCTGGCACTAATGCTCTTGATTCATTCATAAAGCTTTCACCTTCCTGAGCCTGCTGTTTTGCAGTGCTCACTTTAATATACATCTGCATGACTTTGTTAAGATTCAGTTCCCTTATGGAAAATTTAATTGTTTGTTTGTTTTTCTATTTTTCCCAGTATGAGCTTGTTTTAAATGGCTGTGATTCGCCTCTCAGTGGAGGCAACAGGAGGTTTGGTAAACCATGCAGGAGATGAAGCTGAGGTGGTTTCCGTCCCAAGGACTGGCCAGAAGATGGTGGCAGAGAGCAGTCCTCCTCCTTCGTTTATCACAGTAATTTTAATCCTACTAGACCCCAAAGTCTTCTGGACATCTCAATACCCTGCCAGACAGCAGTCTCCGGAATTGTGACATCAACTTACTTTTTATTTTCTAAGATAACATAAGAAGCTCAAAGCATTAGTTTACATCCAGTTTGTTCAATTAGGTATGGGCACTTGCATAAATATGCTACAGGCTGGATGCACTCTCCCACATCTGCTAAAGACCCAAGTACCATGACATCAGTTTTGGTAGTGATAAAAATCAAACATTTTCTAGAGTCATTATTGCCTAAAATGTTAATGCAGTTTACTTTTTTCAAATGTGATCGATAGCTGAGGAGAAAGTGCCCATAAATTACTGAAAGGCAAATACCATTCTATTAGCACTCAGGACATTTTGCAACATTTGCCAGTCTCTGTTTTACTGGTGAAAAAAAAAAATTAATTTGCTGAAAGCCTAGTTTTTTACCTGTCTTTGTCTCTAAAAGAGGGATATTTTTATCATGAGTCATTTAGGAGATGTAATTCTAATGTACTACAGGCTATAGGTTCCAATTAATGTTCCACTTCTCTGTCAGCTTTACATTCCACGTTTTATGAAATCATTAACTATTGTCATGTTTCTATTATGATACTATTAGGTAATAAAAAGATGTATGTAAATGGAGATGTAAAATAAATGTATGACAGTTACTAGGAGCAACATCTGTGCACTATCACACTATCATACATGTTTACACTAATTTTCTAAAGATTGTTCCATTCATTACAGTGCATTGTTACTTGCTGTGCCACAACCCTTATTTCCCTGCATTTAGGGACTGAAGCAAAGAGAGGGTAAATGAGAGCCTAATCAATACCACTTTTCATTTTGCTTCTAATGTGCTGTTTTTCCCTTTCTTTTCTTCGTGAACAAATCCAAAAAAGATCCTGACGTTACAGTCATAAAATGTAATTCTTCTGCAGAAACACAGACAATAATGCTCTCCGTATTCAGGCGTATTGCATATTCTAATGGCATTTGGCTAAATTGAGTATGGATTTAACATCAAAAGCTTCATGAATTTTTCAAATGAGATATTAAAGTCAATATTTCAAGTGAAAGATATTTCAATTTAGTTGCATACACAACAATAAAAAACTTCTACAAGGCAGAGGTACTAGTGGCTGTGGCAGTATTAGTTCATTCAGGAAATTATTAGTTTATAAGAAAATCAAACAGAAGGTTGTGATAGAGGCAATGACACTGAATAAATTAGACCAAGCGATACGCACTAACGTACTTTATCTCTTGGAGTCTGAAGCAGAACTTGCCACCAGCATGTTCAGTGCTTCAAGTAGGGCTTTGTTTTGGCGGTATTCTGTTTATTTATTTTGTAAACTGAAAGACTAACCATCAAGATTTGCATTTAGAACCTGCGAAATCTGCTTATTTTCATCTCTGAAAGGCTTTCTGTCTCCAAGAAAACCTTCCAGTCTTGTTTATTTTTCAATCTAAGTTCATTTTGCTCCATATTGTCAATGCTTATGCAAGGCTGCTTCTCCTTTCACAGTGAGTTATTGAACATTCAGAGTCAGCGCCCGCAAGAAGTCCAATGAGTCTGAAAAGTTTTCTGTCCTGGCAGAGACAAAGACTTGAAAACAATACAAACACAAATGCTGGTGGTTTATTTCCTTTCCTCTTTTAGGTGGAGTGAATGTAGCAAAAAGCCCATTAAATCAGTAGGATGTTGTATTATGATGTCTTAACATATCACTGAAGACCACTGACATCTGTATCATCTACCGCTCCTAGGGGAGCTGAATGAACTACACATACACAAGTACCACTTATTTAGGCATCTCTAAACACAGTGACATTCTGCTACTCTAAGACCAAGCACATCATTTATTCACAAATGGGGTAACAGCAACCACAGACATCCACCAGACAAGATGAAATTATTACTGATTTTACTACTAATTCATATATTACTAAAAGCTAATGATAATCAATAAGAATGTTTAATAACACTGCTACTAAGAAGAAATATTGAACTTGCAGTCATCCCCTGCCGCTGCCTCTACAAATACAAAAAGATTTGCTATGTATGTGACATGTTTACAGAAGTCCCCAGACAATTCTTGCAAGGGTCCTTAAACAAAAGTGGGAGTGCAAATCTCTTTGGATACCAGCGGAAAGTTACACCGGTGTAAAACTTTGATTATCAGGTAGTTTGTGCCCACAACATGGACACTGCTACAAAAAAATCCCTGTGATCCTAAAAGCATGTCTTTGAAACCAGACTCAACAATATTCACCTGCAGCATTCGCACTTACTGTAAGAGCATTTTAAGGGCTCACAAGATCCAGGAAACAGAAGCTGGCTACAAGTGAATGCTAAACAGCTAGGTCCATTTCTATTCTCCATAGTGGTCACTGGACTGACAGAAAATGTTGGCCTGTTATTCAGAACTAAACAAAGACCAGGAGCCATGTGGGGAACACTTGCAGAGACCCAGGCATGCCATGCTTTTCCCCAGTCAAACGCTAGATAATTTGCAGCGCTGTCTAATATATCCAGTTTTCACCCTTTAGATCTTAGGGTCCTTAACAGCTATTTGTTACCCCTAGGGTACTTCTGAACCTCAGTGTTCAAAGCTTTATAGTATTTCCATAAAATGAAAAGTGCCACTATCTCAAAGGCAATCAATCAGGGATAAATACCATCTTCAGAAACAGTGCTTTCAGAAAAAGTATTTCTTACGGTAAAAAAGATAAGGCAGAAGTTTTGTATGGTTAATAAGTTCTACTAATAACTAGAATTATATTTTCAAGATTGCTTTTGGGGCAGGGGAACATGGTTTCCTTTCCTTGTGTTGTGATTTCCGGACATCCCTGAGATCATTTTGAAAACCACAGTTCACACTTAATGAGTCAGCAGTACATCCAAAAAAATTTCCAGCTGAAATTATTGAAATTTTTATCTCTTTTTATTACATGATTTAAAATTATATTCTTAAGATGAAAGATTCCCTGATGAGCTCTATTCAGTCTAAGAATTGGTGTTTAAGGAATGGTCCTCTGAATTCAATAATTTAATATTTTCCTTTTTATTATAGGGATGTACATAAAGTTAAGAGCACCTCTCTTGTGAGAATTATATCTAAAGAAGAGGTCAAAGAATTCTTTAGAGCACTGTTAACTGAAAAGAAATATTTGGAATGAAGACCAGCGGAGGAGACCAAGCTGTAGGATTTAATCTTAGTTAAGCAAATGCTACGCCAATAATAAAGTCACTTACATATCATGCTGTACATACTTTTTGTGTTTAAGTTTTCATGCAGAAGCAAACTGAACCTATAGTATGCTTTTGACTCTTTCCTAAGTGGTGATAATTTGCAGTGGTCTGCACTGCAGTTCTATTGCAGATGTTGCTGATACTAATGTGTATGACAAGGAGACTACAGAAAGCCAAATTAAACAGGTATTTCACATTAACTCAACAATATGCAGTGCAAAATGTCTTTCCGGTTTCCCACTTTACTCTTTGCAATTGTATGTGTCTTATTATAAATTAAAAGGAAAGTCCATTTGACAGTCATTTATCTAATTTCATAGCTTTCTAAAATGTGCTGATTTGTTATTTAAGTTTTCTTCTTACTGGAGGCTAGAGAAGGAACTGTAATTATGTATTTAGACTAAAGCTCATGGCATGGAAAAGGCTGGCTACATTTCTTTGGACCTACAGCCAGAGCAAGCACAGCTGCTTTTAGACTTGTTAATACCTTCTGTAAGGAATGAAAGGCTTGAAAAGGATCGTGCTTCTGTATGTTTTCACCCCCTTCACATAGTTAGTAGACCTGGCAGTCCCCCAGAGCTCAGAACATACACTCCTCCACTGTGTAGAAGAATGTGGCATTTCATTAAGGGGGAAATAACGCTTTTGGGGCATCTTCATTAGAGAGGAAGGAGTAACTATACAGGATGAAAGAGACAGAAAATATGCTGGGACAGAAAGGTGGGAAATGAGTGCATGACTAGGTGAAGAAGCAATCCCTGGACCACATTGAAATTCTTTTTTTCCTTTGTATTTGTCATAGGCTAGGTACAAAGCATCAGCTCTCCACCTGGGTAGAAGTTAAGATGCACCAAGACCCCAAAACATTTTTTTAGTCTCTATCTGGTAAATGTATTTATCATGAAATCTTAGTTGACTCATAACAATTGTGGTAGTCCTAAGGTAGGGTAAATTTTCTACGCTTTTACAGAGTGCCAAAACCGGAAATTATCAAGAAAATGCCTTATTCATTAAAAATATAAATAAAAACATCTGCGTAGATCATCTGAAAGCAGAAAAGGCAATAAAAACATCAAGCTGTTTATGAGGCACAAGAATAGGAAAAACCTCAGCACAAAGTATATCATAAACAAATTTCTGTAGTACTTTGAACTGCACAGATGCTTTCTCCATCAACTCCTTACATATTTTGGAAGCACAAAGTACCAATGAAGGCAACAGGAGAACGTACCTGATTTCAGTAGATCATCAAGGAGCTCTCTGTCATTGTCCACTCATCTCCTTAAAGGAAAGACACATTACATGTCAGGAATGAGTGCAGCAATTATCTTCTAACGTAGAAGCAATGCCAGCAACATTCTGGTAACAGAAGCATTAATGCTGGAAGTTTACATTTTCATAAGGGAAAACATTTACAAACACAATCTGGGTATTTTAACTGTCACAGGCCTCAGTGATCTGATATTGTTTGGACTTGTGGCCAAGGCATTATGCTACTGGTATCTATCTGTCATTAGAATACATCTTCTCAGTACTTCTCTAACAAGCTCAATAATTAATATTTTTTTAAATGAAAAAAACAAGGGCCAAAGAAATTTTTTTAAAAGGAAAAAAGTTACTTATTTTGCCAAAAAATGGACAATGAAAATACTTTTTATTCCATTATATGACCAGAACACAGTATAAAGCTGTAAAGGTCCACAGTAATTCAAATTTACTGTAAGTCATTATGAATCCCAAATGCAGAGAACAACTTTAACTCAGCTGTTTGGTCAATTATTTCTTCTACCTATCAAAACAAAGCAAAGCAAAAAGGACGGCAGCAAGCTCACTTCCATAGCAGAAGAGTGTATAGAATGACAAAGCATCTACTATATAACTGTAATCACATGCAGATTTTTTTATCAGATATATAAATAGCAGAGATTAGAAAAATACTTAAATAATAGAGTACTGTATTCAATTGCAGGGAAAATTAGATGAACTATTCAAAAGGATACAAGTATACACAATTCATTAAGTAGAATGCAGTAACGCTTGGCTAAAACTGGTGTGGAGTTCCTCACTTTAATGAGCACAGTCTTCACCCACAAATTAAAAATAAACAAATAAAAAAGATACGAGTATGACTTCACTTGCTGGCAGTCTATCAAACTGCAATTTGTCCCAAGAGTTGTGAAGCCACTGCCTTATAACACATCAAGAGCTCTTTCTTATTGAACTGATCTGTATAAAATCTGATTCTTTTTTTTTTTTTTACTGGCTACAGCAATTGCTTTTTTTCCTATCAAAACATTTGGGTTTATGTAAATGACAACTTAATGGTTACTTGGAAACACAGTGTGATGTTTAAAGCTACACCATGCTCACTTAACTTTCTAGTATTGATGCTCCATCAATGAATAAAAGTACATTTATTTAAGCTGAAGGTCATACAAAACAGCAGGTAGCCTGATGTTAGTACACGCTGTTGCTGATGTTAATAGCAAACTTTAATAGCTACAAATGACAGTTTGAATCTTTAACATATATATATATGTATATTATGGCAATTTAAAAAAAACATCACTTTTAATTAATCACACAACGGCACGCTTCTTCGTTTGCAGCCTGATGATTAAAATACAAATACATTTCCCTGAACATCACAGACATTGCAGGCACTCAGCCTTACTGTCAAAATAGTTTCCTTAAGCCGTCTTTCATCGCTCAGTTATGTATTTGTGATTTCAAACATTGTTTAACATTTCAGCAGAGAAACAGTTAAAAACAGATCCTAAATAACAGAATATAGAGCACAATTTTTTTACCAAAACAAGAACAAAACTTCATGATGTAGAGAGAATGGTTGATTCAACACCTTCTGTTCTATTACTGCAGCATTTCAAACACAATTGAAATAAACCAATTTGAATTTTTGATAAGGATAGCCTGAAAATAGCTTGATAAACTGTGGGTAGATATCTGTCGTTTAAAATTTTTATTTACATTAATCTAATCATCAAAAATATGTTTAAAACAGGGCAACTTCTATGCTGAAAACAAGGTTACTTCCTAGAGAGTGGGTCAATAGCCTAAAGATCTTAAAGAATTAATTTGCAAATCTGAGTGAATCTCACATGAGTTAGATACCTGAAAAGGAATAGTTAAGATCCAAAGTCCAGTTTTATCTCTGACATAGATGCTTGAAATATATAATTTATTTAGAGGCTACAGCTCATTCTAAATAAAGAAATTTGGACTATTTTTCAGAAGGGATGCATTGGGTATATTATTAATCTCTTAATCATATAAATAGGCACAAATTGGTAATTATGACAGCTTTGGAAGGTGGTTGAGGCAGGCTGAGATTTCCAGTTTGTAGAGGAATGACTGTTTCTTTGCCTATGTGCTGGTTTGAGGCTAATTGGAACATTTTAAAAAGAAAAAAATAGGTTATAGGCTGTGGAAAAGAAAAACAATGGTGACGTCTACTTCACTCATAGTTTTGCTGAGAAGTTTGCAAGAACATAAACATAGATAAGGGACAGTTGCTCTGGTTTGAGGTCTGGTTGTTAGTCTCCCTCTCCTTACCTTCTAGCTGGATCTGTGTAACCCAAATGATCAATTCTGCTTCTAACCCCCCCTTGCCAATCCTCCTAATTCACCTTACACATAAGACAGATTCTGGGATAAGATTGGTAGGTTGGGTAAGGTGGAAGGGTGGTTGGGAACCCCTCTTGGGAACTCTGATCTCTGGTTATATGAAACAATTTACGGATAGACTTTTCACTCAGACCAAAGCAGTTTTGATTATAAAAAATGGGGTGGAAGCTATTGTTTGGTTTTGTTTTATTGGGTTTTTTTTTTTACGTTTTTTTTTCTCCTACGAGGTAATTGGGTGGCCATAAAATGTTTTCAATACAGAAAATTCACATGTAAACATCACACTCTGCAAATGTGTTTAGACTATTTTGTGATGGAATAGCTAAATGTTTGTCACACTACCAAAAGCCACCTCCAGGCTTTCCTGTATCCCAAACACTGCTGCTATTCAGGCACACCTTTTATCCTTTGGACTTGATACATTAGCCACTGAAATCTGTTCGTGGCTTTAGTGGCTTCCAGATCCCTTCACTTCTTATCCTGTATCATCAGACCCTTACAAAACCAAGAGGCAGTGAGTGCATAACATTACTGCCTTGTCTGCTAAGTGCCTGCTTTTTTTTTTTTTTTTTCTTTTTAAACAGCACCATTTCAGAAATAAAATTGCGCTATTATCTACGTAGACAACGGCGATCCACAAAAATATAAATTTGTATTTTATCTTTCATCCATTTCCTGCTTTTAACAAATAGAAATGTCGCTTGTTCAGTGTAATTTGAAAAAGAGAAGACAGTGTCTGCCCATTATTTGCCTGATAAATTCATTCTGATGAATCAACTGCACAACAGATAACGCACACAATACATGAAAGATCCTGCGGAAGATGGGGTATTGCATACCTAATTCTCTTTGTGGATGCAGCCTTCAGTAGCAAGAGCTACCCATTATAATACAGAAAGGACTATTATGTATAAACACCATAAGGAACCTTGCACACCATAAGACAGTATTAGTAATTACTCCTCTAATACTCCTTGTCTACCAGTGAATATATACTGGACACAATAAGCTACATGCTTATAATTATATTTGTACTTCCAAAGGTTTTCTTGGAGAACGGCATTTTGCTGTGAACTGTATGCAGGACCAAGAGCTCTCCAGTTCTAACCTTCCCTCCAGTAACAGGTTCTTGAGCCTGCAGCCTTAGGAGAGCCACTTCCTACATTTGAAAAATGAAGATATTAACATCTGCTTGCTTACCTAGAAAAGGGTACTGGAAAACTACTCAGCCTCCAGAACTAGAAGTTAGGTCTGGCAAATTCATAAGGTGTTTGGCAAGGAAGCACTGCACAGGGCACTGCAATCCCAGTGTCTCTTCAGTGTCTTTATTGTATTTTCTCTCTATGCTTTCCAGGGTAAGGTTAAGTCTTTGCTTGACCTCCAAACCTGTAAACAGTTATGACTGCTAAACTATAATCACAGAATTTGTTCCCCTGACTTCAAGAGGATTAATTAGATGCCTAAAGGTAAAGAAGCATTTGCAGAGCAAGGGCTACATTTGGTGAAGGGCCATTTTTCCCAATCGAAAATGTATAAATAAAAATCACGCCTAATTTGCTTCTGTTACCAATGCTTTATATACTATATAATTGGAAGAAAATTAGATGCTCTATTTTAAATTGTTTACCAACAAATCTTATTTTCTTATAGAGTAGAAATCAACAGCCATTGCTCTTCTAATTTGATGCTGTTGTCACATATTACAAAGGCTGAGTGTAAGGAGCTTTTTTTTCTTTTTAACATCATCTTACTACATACTGAAGTGAAATGCTTGATAGAACACTATCCAAATGATATAAAATTAAGAAGTACTTTGATTTGGAGAGCACTGATGAATGGAAAAACAATCTCAAAGCTTTTTTTAATCCAGGGAATTCTCATACCTGATGCACACACGAGAAAGTTTTGCCAGACATTTCTGAAGACACTACTTCTATTCTTCATACAAATCACAAGAAAACAACTCAAGCAGCTGAGAATACGATTAAATAATATATATAGTTAGTATCACTTTCATTAAACTGTCACTGTATTCCTCAAAATAACTTGACTCTTCCTGTTCAGAAGGATGTTAAAAAGTCTCACAACCAGTTAAACACTTATTGTTGCAAAGATAACTTAGCGAAAAATAATGAAAGCTGATAGCAGAGTGGGGAAACTTTAAATTCATGAAACGCAACACAAGTCGTCATCAGGAGTTCATATAAATGGAAGTACACTGTTTTTGCGCCATTGACAGATCAAGGTTCAGAACAGCCTGATTATCTTCAGTCTTTTTTTCCCTGCCTCACTCGTCAACAGAACATATGTGAATATCATTCACATAACTTCTGGGTTACACTAGGACAGGTAATTCCACTCCTTATCCATACCTGATCAAATAGTAAGTGAAGATAGAGTAACTATTATCAATCACATGCCCTTCAGATATCTGTTTTCTTGCAGGTACCACGACACTACATCCACCACGGAAGAACAAAGAACACATGACTAAAACAGACTTTTGCAAGGTGTACAGTGAAAAGAAACCACATCCAAAAATCACATAGAAATAGCCTAGACAGACCTTCTCCAAGCTTGTGGGCACAGGGAACGTAAAAGTATAAGCCCTACCTTCCCTGCCTTCTTTGATTTTTAAATGGTTTTTAATGCTATGTTTCACCTGTAACTACAATTTGGTATGACTCCTGTCAATTCTTCTCACTTATGCCCATGACAACTTCATGTATCACAATCAGGAGAATAAAATAGAAAGTAATTCTGTCCTCTGGAGTCTAGGACATGAGCCCCTTTCTTCCATTACTCCTGGAATAAGTTCCCTAACCCTAATGAAGCAGTAGGTGTTTGGAATTTCTCTCCTGTGAAGACTGAAGCTTGTCAAGGAGACATACTTCTCTGATAAATCTTAACCACTTCTTGCAACAAATAGTAGATTACATAAAAATTATATGCAAGGATACATATTACCTCAGTCACAGCCAAATTTGAAATTACAGAATTAACTGTAAAACAGTTGCTCCTCTTCAACAATATCATGGCTTCCTCTCCTCTGGGGGGGCTCATACCAGTCATGAGGGTTTTGAGATTACCTGTATTTTTCAAAACTCCTTAACAAAGGTGCTCATAATTTGAAGGTAATATAAAGATATTTCATCTGCTAATATGGTCTAGTCCTCAGAACACAGCAGCATAAACACTAACGTGCTACAAAAGCACAGAAACAGAAGTCAGGCTGCCTAAGGAACACTCTGCAAGTAGTTCAGCCTGTTTTACACTTTCCGTGCAGTTCTGGATCCAAGCAACTCCAACATTGTCTGTTTTCTAAAAACACCAGATTCTTAATGGAAAAACTGCTGCTAGCTACGTATTCATTAGAATTGGAAATGGGGAGTCACTCTTCTAGCCTGGAGCCAGAAGGTGGGCTATCTTGGAGGCAGGGTTGATAGCTTTTGAATACCAGATGAAGTCTATAGATACAAGACTGGTGTCAAATGACAAGAGCCTTAAGCAGATGGATGACAGTGTGTGTGCACTATAGGCTGTTGTTAATTTACTAGCTAGAGATAATGCTTCTTTAAAATTAAAAATGAGTCATTGGAAAACAGCCCGAGAGGCCACAGCCTGCAGATTTCAGGCCTCCTGGAAGGCCTGCATTGTGGGGGATATGTTTTTTTTAGAGTTATGAAAATTAAAATCGCATGTTAGAGAGGAAGAAAATGTAATTGTTTCTCTTACTAGCTACTTAAGTTATTCATAGTCTGGATTTGTAATTCACAAGTACATTTTCAGTAAAATGGGATGAAATCATGGACAAGATATAGATGACCAATGGCAAAGATGTATAAAACTGATGAATCGTCAAGTGTCAAGATGTGGGGTTTAAGCCGATATCTATGTTTTTATTGTTTTAGCATGACCATATACAAAGTCCTTCCTTTTCAATATTGCTCTGCATAGGACTTCTCATTGCCATAGGGTTATGCTGGAAACAGCTTTGATCTTGGGATGAGTATTTCCTGTCATCTCTCTTGCAAGAGTGTCAACATGTTCCTGTATTGGAACACAGACAGGGCTGTCTCCTTGCTGCAAACATGTGACCAGATATCAGATTCACTGTAAAATTTCTGAGAGTCCAGTCTGATAAACAACTTATCACAACTTACCACAAAAGGGAACTGTGGAGAATGAGTACATGGGTGTATCACTTCTAATGCTAGTGTCTGAGGGCTACCATCTATTAAGATATCTAGAAATCACTGGGGCACTCAGCACCATCTAAGTGTAAGAAAACTGTGAAAAATGCAAACAATCTGCTGCCCCGAGCTGCTGGACTCTGGTAGTCTACGTTGCCAAAACTACTTGTGATTCCCTACAAGTGTTTACTAAAGACACAGTAACAACTCATTGCCTTGCAGCCATATTCTGGCACATCTGAAAAACATGCTGTAGGAAACATGACCCTAAAATATAGATGATTTATTTAATGTTATTACTTATCCAGTGTACAAGCAGCAATGACCAAAAATTTTACAGCACTTTTCCCCCTTAGAGGTGTTGATGCCCACTGCACGTCATTGCCTCTATAAACCTGGTTTAAAGGCACAAAGGAGAGAAGTGGTATGTCAGTTAGTGACAAAGTCAGAAGAGCTCAGTCCTTGTGACATCCAGCCCTGCACCCTTGCAGCTGGAACACAGGGTTCACATAGTTCTTAAATCCATAACACCACCGACCTGATGCAGAACGTCTGCTACTCTATTCCACCATGCTCTACACTGACTCAGCACCAGGGAACTCAGCAGTATTATGATGGTTTACACGCAGGTGAATGAAGGCAGAACTAAATATGGGGTATTTAAAGAGATATTGCTTTTTAAGCATTGAAGAATGAGAGGGAAGACAGGGAATAATATGCATACAATGAATTAGTTATCCTGCATAAAATACTACAATCAAGGTCACATATAAATATTTATGTATTGCATTGCCTGTGCAATATCATACCAACTTCTCTCAGACACTGGCAGAGATCTCAGTACAGCAACTGGCATTTTTCAGCTTTAGAAAACTTCAAGACAAAAGTATTAACCACTGAGACTTCAGTCACAAAACACGCCCAGATATATCACTGCAGCAGCCATGTGAGAGCACATTCTCAGTTCCACTTGAAGGTGAAAAGCTGACTCCACAAAAAAGTTTCTCTCTTTTTTTTTTAGTACTGTACAACACCACCTGTCTCATCAGCAGGACCACTCTAAAGGGATGGGCCTCAAGGCACCTCAGTCCCAAGATTCTCCATGCCTCATTCTTCATCCACGCTGCTAGTAATGTACCATCACTGGCACAGTTACACCTGAACACTCTGGTGCTGCCAAACACCTGGCTTGATTTTCCACTGTCCAAATGAAAAATAAGCATAATCTGCTTTTTGAGGATACAGCAAATGAGGGAGTTCATGACAAATTGTGTTGGTTTATGCAGAATAGTGATAATAAGATACAAATGAGAATTTTTTGCTTAATGAATAATACTAATCACGTTTCAACAAATGCTGTGCCCTTCTAATTAGAGAGAATGCATAAAATCAGCTTAATTTATTTGTGACTAGTTATACATAGTTTAAATATTTACTAGAGATTTACTCTAACGTTTGAAATTATTTTAAACAGTTCTTGCGGTAAAAGCAGACCTAGTAATGTAAAGGAGGTTACAATTCTAACTTGTGCCCTCCCTTTCATTATGCAGTGTGTGATGTATATCCTCAGTTTTCAAGATGCAAGAGAAAGGATATTATTGATTTACATGCTAATTCTCCAACTGTTACTAATTTTCTTGATTCCTGCTTCCAAAGTTGCACTTCCAACATTCATCACTGTAGTACACTAGAGGGGCTGAGCATCTTTTTCAATAAATTACAGGAACTATGACTAATTATAGTGATATTAACTATGCAAAGTAATGTGTAACTTAAAATGGATACGTTTATCATTTCAAATTATGCTTTTGACTCATGATAGCCTAATACATGGATGATTTTATTTTTTTTTAATACAGATTATGAGCTGTGTTGGGTTTTTTGTTTGTTTTGTTTGTTTTTTTTTTTTAATCTGTTCCACAGATACAGGCATACCTTCACAGTTTGATGAATGGAAATAAATGATTTGCATTCCATAAAATACTTTGTGGGTAGAGGACAAGCACCAAGGGCAAGTAGGGCCAAATTCTGATTGTTTAAGCAAAGCACTTGGAATCCAGCTTAAAGAGGTGCCATTAGCATATATCTGGCTCACAGATTTGTGCCGTATAGTTTACGTCTGCCTGATGCTACAAAGCTAATAGTGCAGGTTCCTTGGCTGACAATTCTGATGGTGCCTAGAATTCAGTGAAAACCATCATGTGCAACTGGCTTTCACCAGTAGGAAAAGTATACTGCAAAGGCTTGGAGAGACACAAGCTTTAAAACAACGTCAGTGCAGTTCTACTTAGTGTAAGAACTTTGCATAGCAGCAGGACTCTAGCTCACACGAGACACTCAATTTTATTGTTCTCCTTCCAATCTGGAAGAAATACAGCCTCTGCCATCTCAGACATTTCCCCATCACCTAGTATGTCATGGAACAGGAGCAGAGATCTTAGTAAGCAAACAAAAGTAAGGGTTAACAAACTGGTATGTTGCAGAGACATAGGCAGAGAACATGAGGCAGCATAGATGGGACAGTGTCCACAGCCCTCTACAGAATTTATAGAATCACAGAATTGTCTGGGCCAGAAGGGACCTCTAGAAGTCATCTAATCCAGCCTCCCTGCAGTCAGCTGGGACATCCCCACTAGACCAAGTCACCCAGGGCCCTGTCAAGCCTTACCTTGAATGTCTTCAGTGAAGGGGCCTCAACCCACTCCCTGGGCAACCAGTGCTTCACCACCCTCATAATAGAGAACTTGTTCCTAACACCCAATCTAAATCTGGTCTTCTCAAGCTTAAACCCATTGTCCTGTCACTACAGGCCTTTGTAAACAGCTTCTCTCCGTCCTTCCTGTAGGCTGCCTTAGGTCCCCATGGAGCTTCCTCCTCTCCAGATTGAACAGCCCCAGCTCCCTCAGCCTGTCCTCATAGCAGAGATGCTCCAACCTTCTGATCATTTTCATGCCCTCCTCTGGACCCGCTCCATCAGGTCCATGTCCTTCCTATAATGAGGGCTTCAGAACTGGACACAGTACTCCTGGTGAGGTCTCACCAGAGCAAAGTGTCAGAATCACCTCTCCAGGCCACACTTCTTTTGATGCAGCCTTCTGAGTTGCCTTCTGGGCTGCAAGCACACACTCTGCTCATGTCCAACTTCCCTTTCCATGCGACTGCTCTCTAACACACTCTAACAATTTGCAGGAACTGACCCTACGTGGAACATGTCCATGAAGTTAGACTACCAGAATACTCTGCATTATTCTCTTCAAAAAAATGCAGATACCTTCAGAGGTTTACCAGAGGAACATAGAATCATAGAATGGTTTAGGTTGGAAGGGACCTCAAAGATCATCCAGTTCCAACCCCCCACCATAGGCAGGGACACCTCCCACTAGATCAGCTCACTCAAGACCTCATCCAGCCTGGCCTTGAACACATCCAGGGAGGGAGCAGCCACAACCTCTCTGGGCAACCTGTTCCAGTGCCTTGCCACCCTCACTGTGAAGAATTTCTTCCTAACATCCTGCACCTTAGACCCCCACCTTAAGTTTGGTGCTTAGTCAATACATCCACTTCCTCCTCTGAGTAGAGGGATGGGCACACTTGCGCTTTGAAAACTTGTCACCTTTCCTGGACATGTTAGCCCTCTGAAGTTGCTTCCCATGGGATCTAGCCTCTAGTTTCTGCAGTCAGAATGGACTCTCATAAGGTCCAGGGGCTGCACTATTGTCACTCTCCTTCCCCATTGTCCTGAGGTAACAAAAAAGGAAATCAGCCACCCTTCCTCTTGAAAGAGGAAATTAAATGTTCTTTCCAGAGGCCTTCAAAGAAAGCCTTCCCCTCTCCCAGGAGGGCTTCTTCTGCACAGACCTGTTTACTGTATCACTGTGACTACCACCCCAGCCCTGCTTCCTGTTTCACACTGCCCTGCCTCACATAAGGAGGGACAGAACTGAGGCTCTTCTTGCTTCTGAAGGGATTGCTAGACCTAGGAGTATTAGTGATGTCTGTTCTGCTTAGAGAGTCTTCTCTCACTGCCTGGCCCACATCTTCTGTTATTCTGCAGCTTATCATGTAGTCTTAAGACCTATGCCTGTCAATCTTCTAGGTAGGTTATAGAACTGCCTGGCCAATCTGTACACTTCAGACGTGTACACTGTGACTCAAATGCTCATACACGTCTATGAGAATAGGAAGAGGATATACAAAACGGAGACTTTAAAGAGTCTGAATGTGCTAACATGCTCTCTTGAAATTCCAGATACAGTACAGAGTAGAACAATTTGCACTGGAAAGCACCACAGAAGATGACCTCATCCAACCTCCCACTCAAAGTAGTTTCAAACAAGGCAAGGTTCAGTCAGATTCTAAACAACTGCAAGTAAGTAGAGTCCACGGCCTCCGAGGGTAACATGTTCCAGTATGTGATCACACCTGTGGGGGAAAAAAACCAAAACAAAGCACATCCTTAAATCTAAACAGAATGCTTTGTAATCACCTTTTTTGTCAGTAGCCTTTCATCCTGCCACTGTATACCTCCAAGGGCTTGAGCCTGTTGTTTCTAGATTCACTTATTAGGTAGCTGTAGACAGCAATAAGATATTCTCTTAGCCTTTTCTTTGCAAAGCTGAGCAAATCCAACTCATCCTCTTCTCGTATGTAGTGCACCCCAGAATGCTTCATATATGGTGGTTCTGATTACTAAACAAAATGCATTTCAAAGCAGCTTTGGTAGAAGACAATTTGTGAGACTATTTAAAATGAGAAGTGAAAATCACTTGCTAGCTAAATTTACAATTTTAAAGCACAGCTCACAGCTGTCCTAGTTGTGTTCTTATCAATCTCTCCTGGACAAGTATTCTCAAGGCCTTTACCTCATCTAATGTTTTCCAGTTCTCCTCTCAAGAAAATTTGCTCTCAGGAAGTCATTAAGAGTTCACAAGCTAATTAAATGAAAACCCTCTATGATAAAATTTACCACAGATTCATCAGCCATGCTCTTTAAGTAGAGCTCAGAGATTCTCAAATTTGAAAATTCCTGATCAAAGTCTAGGCCAGCCACTTTAGAAACTCTTCAAACAGTATGACCAAAACAAGGAATAACGAGGTTCTGCCCTTGTAATGGCTTCTGGATCTCAACACAGTTCATTACCATTATCACTTAGAACAAACACATAGCTTTAACCAGCATGAGAAAAAAAACTAAGTTTGTCTGCAGTTCAAAACATTTCACATGACTGAAACTACGTAAGCACTTCAGTCAGGCACTTAACTTTTCATTTACTTTGCAGAGAAAGGTAATAATTTAAAGTTCAGAGTAAATTCACTACTTCGAGAAGTAAAATTCCATGCCATTTAAAAATCATCCTCATTGCAAATAGGATCTTTATATTGTGTTCTATGCTTTTAATATTAGAGGGGAAAAAATAATTTCAGCCTTGGAAATCAGAATCACAGGCCCCATGTTTAGCTGCATTATGACTAGATGTGGCCTAGTGAAATGCTTTTTCATAATATACCCTGTTTCTACAAGCCTTAATCTCAAGTATATTTGATTTGGCTGTAATATTAAAAAAATTAGAAATTTATGTTTAGATCTGACCATTTTTACTCTAGGTGTCCCAGAATTCTAAATATTGCTCCATTAACTTTTTTGTTCCTCCAGATAATCTATTACTTTTAGTTATTCAAAGGTACAGTAAGTCTGTAAATATACATAGTTGAAAAGCAGCTAAAAATCTACAGCCTACTCTTCTTTCTAATGTACATCTATTTAGAGACAGAAGACTAACAAATCAATCTGCCCTTCATGGGTGGAAGCCAAAGCACTAGCACTATTTTACATTGTCTGGAGGAGCAAAGTGCTTACATTTGATTAAGTTTAGACAAGGATGGGGAGACAGAGTATGACTAAGAAACTACAGACATGATATTTTGGGATCAGGCTGCAAACAAGAGATCTAATGCTGAGTTCTTCAGTCTCCTAAATGAGACCATAAATCTCATCCAAAGTCATAAATGTAGCCACTGTGGAGTGACTTCCTGTTACATTTACCACTACCCAAAGTTATAAAATTATAATGGTATTTTTCAAAATTAATATTGTTTATTAATTTTGGTATTCAAAACTCTCACCAGCCCCGACCACTAATTTTAAAAATAATCAGGTTCTTCTGCAACAGTCATGGAATGCATTACATAAAGGATAAACTAGATCTAGAAATAATAACTAGCAATATATAAACATTTAAACTCAATTGAACTGGAAGAGGAAATTCTTGCAGTCAATATACCACTCATGGTTAATTATACTGCTGTTTTAGTTTGAGCTAATTGGAGAATTTGAGTGAGAAATTAGACTATTGGCTGAGAGAGAGTTAAACACAGTGTCACTTCACCGAGTTTCACTGAGAAAGAAAAAAAAGTTGTTTTTAAGAAGTGTTAAAACAACCAGATTAGCAGAGTAAAATCGCTAAAAATTACTAATTCCTTCCTGCCACTAATATCTCTGGCCGATCTTCAGCTTATCTGCAGCATCAAGAGGTGGTGAGATAAAGCTGGGGAAAGGGGGGAGAAAGGTGGTAGGGGGAGTTTGGTTACCCTCTCTTGGGGATTTTGATCTCCGGGAGGGGTGTGGTGTCTGTATTACATTTTCACTGTATATATCTGTAAATATCTGTTATATCTTGTAAATATTTGCTTGTATATTTGCATTGCTGTAAATATAAAGCTTCATTTATTAACTTCCAGTGTTTTTCTGACTCTTAGCCGGGGTTTATAAAGGCGGGGGGGCAGGTAACTGCAAACCCACTACAACTGCTTGCGCACTAGATGAACTCAGGAAGTTTCTTTCTGCTTATGGTAGAAGGCAATTGGTAAATTACAAGAGATTTTAAGTATTTACTCACAAAATATTATTTCCTGGCTATGCAGGCCTATTGCATGAAGGCAGTTAAAAAGCTGGTTCCTGGTAAATTCCAAGCAGGCAGTTTCTAGGCTGTTCAGTAGAGCTGACTTATAGCTTATCAAAGCATAATGCTGCAGAACAATGGCAGCAGGCAAGCACAGATACAACACAAAGCACATTGTGTTACATGTTCATCTCTTGTTATCAACTCAGCCTGAGACTAATGGGCCTTTGGACACAGAATAGCCAATCAGAATGGCAGTTAGCCAAGCTTGACCATATTAGGTGAAGCCATAGGCTTGCTTTACCCAAATTTGGGAAGGACATAGGCCTTGCATGAGGCAGGCACAAGCAAAGTGTTTACAGGAGCAGGAGGAAAACAAGTCTGGGCAAGCCAGAGTCTCTCATACTCCACGGCTCCAAGTTCTTTGGTCCTCTTTCCTGCAGTTGCTTCTCCCCAGAACATAGAGAGGGAGAGCAGAGAAACATGTCTGGGCAAGCCAGGACATGTATACGCCTATTTTGGCCTATCAGGCCTATAACAACATGAGGTTTCTTGAAAATAATTAAGAAATAGAGACATTAAAATTGTCCAACACAATTAAAGTACTCCTAACTAGCTACTCCTAGAGAAGAAAAACACTAGTTTCACAGACAAAATATCAGTTTCTCCTTAGAAGGATTTTAAATAAGGCTTAAGTGGGATATTCAGTGGCTGACTTAGCTCCTCCAGAGAGGATTTCTTCTGATTCTAAATAGCGACAGTCTAATGGCTTTCACCCAACGGTGTTACTGAACCTAAAGAAAGGAGTCTCTCCTCCCTGATGCCTTCTTTTGATCTGATATTAAGAGACATACAATTGCCTGTAAATTCTTTCATTAGCCACTACATATCAGATTTTAAAAGGGATTGCGTACCAGAACTCTGGCTTCAGAGAGAGAGAAGTATGCCGGAAGATTTTATCTATGTACAGTCTGATATCTTCATCAATGATTTATTACACTGAAATGCACCAAGCACATCAGTATCAAGTGTCCTGCACACATAAAAAATACTTAGGCCCATTTTACAAGTGGACATGCTAAAGTGCAGTCGTGCCCAACTGCCTGAGTAAGTAAATTTCTTTGCTCTAAACAGTTGGACTCAAAGAACTGCTGCCAAAAGCTGAGAGGCAAAGCTGTGCAGAGAGTGAAGAACTATCAGGGCACATTGGAGTTCAAAGCAGGAGGAGGGATTAGTTCCACGCTGTGCATGTGAGTAACAGCAGTTGCAGCATGACATTACAAGGAAATAAAAGAAACAGATACAACTATTTCCTAGGTAAAGTACAAAAATTTCTGGAGCTAAAATTCTTTGAAAGTCCATGTAAGTTCATTTCACAAAGAAGCATTTTAGATAGCAGTTTAGATAGTGAATAAACTCCTTACATGAAATATTAGCATGACTGTAGTAAATTTTTTGATGAAATGTAGATTCCTGTAATTGCTAAACATGTACAGACCCTCTTCATCTCAATAAAGTGGTCAAATTTCTGCCCCTTTGAGCCTCTCTTCACAGTAGAAACTACATAGAAACATCAAAGACTTCAAGACAATCCTGGGTATATAATAGCAAATTTCTAGCAAAACACAGGCCGAAAGCTTTTAAGGAAAGTGCAGTTCTATCAGACCCAGGTTCTGTAGAGTCTAATTCACTTGGCTAGCATGAGTCAACTCATACACAGTTCCTGACTGTCACAAGCAGGCTATTTCTAGTACTTCAACTGGTTTGTTTAAAGTCTATCTGTGCTCTCCTGCATGTCAGGATGTGAGTGTTGAATAAAAGCCCACCTATAGCAGTTCTTCTCTGTTTGATGCTCACTTTTTAAAACTCTTTTTTCCCCCCATTTCGCAGATATCAGCTCTGCAGCATCTTTTAAATCACAAATATTACTAATAAATCTGAATTAACAGAAAACATGGGTTTTTCCTTTCCCATTGTGCAGAGAACATATTTTAAATTACAATTGTTCCCAACGGTTAGCACCATGTCCTACCCTATTATCTGAATTTATAGAATCATAGAATGGTTTGGGTTGAAAGGAAACTCCAAAGGTCATCTAGTCCAACGCCCCTGAATTGATCAGGATTCACAGAGCCCTATCAAGCCTGACCTTGAATTTTTCCTCCTATAGGATACACCCAAAAATGCTTCCTTTGTAGATGTAAATGCTCTAAGTAGCCAGAGCTGCTCCTACTCAGACTAGTTGGTAATGCGGACCAGAATTCAGCACCACTTACAAATTCAGTTTAAACTAGCTTAATAGTTAGGCATAAATGGTACCTCAGACTTCTGAGAGTGGCCACACTACCAATGTGCATTCACAGCATGGATTCCAGGATATTCCAACCCAGTTGCTTACTGCTGCTGATACCATTTAGCATGCTAATTCCAACTCCTACTACAAGGGCAGGAAGACAAGAACTGAACTTGTTACGATTCATTTCTATGTTGCTGAGGCCATTTCAGCTCACTGACATGTTCATTCAGAGAAGTTTTCATTATTCTTTGGTTAATGTGGCAGCTAATGTCCTTGACCTCTATGTTCCTGTGCCTATTTTAAAATGTGGAAAAAACCTGGGTTGCCTTTATTTAGGAAACAATCTCCGAGCCAATCATTTGAAAAATCTTCATTTGCAATTGCTCGAGTGGATAGTGAAACCATTTCCTGAAAAATACTACTTGCCTTTTGGATTCCTCTTGATGTCAGAAAGGCAATGCCAATTCCGAATCAGAGTTCTTTAATAAAACAGCACAGCAGTAAACAGCAAAAATAACAGTTTCATGCTTAAGGTACTACATATTAGAAAAATGTAATGTTCCACCAATGTTTCTTGCTGTTTTATAGTTATCTGATAAATGTTGGATTTTCAGCCCCTTCCACACCCTGAGTATTCATTACATTCACACATCTTCAGTTCGCTGGTATTTCTGCAATACATTTTCCTGAATCAGCT
This sequence comes from Psilopogon haemacephalus, assembly GCA_013396835.1. NCBI lineage: Eukaryota > Metazoa > Chordata > Aves > Piciformes > Megalaimidae > Psilopogon > Psilopogon haemacephalus. Next base: position 95,117 of record VWZI01014441.1, read on the forward strand.
GATGACATTTAATGGAATGTTTAAGACACAATATAAAACTATAAATGCTTTTGCTTATTCTGGGAGGAAAAAAAATCACGCACATAGACTGGTTTTCAAATTAAAAACTATGTTGGAGTACCTAGCATTTTTGCTTCTGCTATACATATTAAAATATAACTAAAAGCCTCTTATGCAATACTGCAGCATAAGTACAAATAACAGGAGTTTGTACTTTACAAGCAAGCTATATGATTAAGGAGCTATTAATGAAGTGAAACAAAACCTCAGTGCTAGAATGTAATAGTCCATGAAATTCTTATGGGGAGAAAGGAAATCTGCAGTGAATAAATATTAACCTAAATGCTATAGAAAACATAAAGCAAACAAAAAAAAATTGCATTTTTTGGTGCCAAAATTTTGGTTAAAACTGCTGACTACTTAAGGAAAGGCTATTTGCATACCGCAGGGCTCCATCTGCTGTGGAAAGTATAGGCTGCAAGAATGATTTAATATTTAATAGAAGTAGTGGCCGTTGTTAATTATAATTTGCACATTTACAAATCAGCACTGATAGCAATACAAATTATGAAATATAAGGGTGTTATGCTGGATACTGGGGAAAATAAGATGACAGACAAAGTTAATGGAGTATCCCTAACAACAGCTCTGTCAGAACACATCAGAGAACTAATCCAGTTACAAAGAGCCTGCAATGGAAAATCTATTTAAAATATTAAAATGCTGTTTGGTAAAAGCTTTTTCATAGTGCATTTTACTTAAACAGTTGCTTATTGCTCATGGGTCATTAGCTGTACACCCAGACGCATTCTGCAAACCGCCACTTGAAAAACAGTAGAAATTATTTCTGCAGCATTTTTCTTGAAATCTAGAATCAGCTTACTGCAGATTACAGACAGAAAAATAATATCACCTACATCCAAGATAGACACTGTTGCTGTTACAATAACTAGATATTTCCTTTCCTATAAAAAAGAAACATGCTATGAAGAACTCAACTCCAGCCCTGGAAGGCACTGCCAGTGGATTAAGAGACCAATGTGCAGAAAGATTCATTCCAACAGCACAGGCCTGGTTCTAGTTTGAGACTTAACATTACTTTGATTTCAACCACAAAGCTATAAATTGACTCTTACTTCGTAAAAACACAGAAATTACCATTGATTGTTTTCATTAATCTTCTGTTTCACCTCACTTTCCTCATCATCATGTAATATGGATTAAAGACAGAAATCATTAATGCACAAATGCTTTAATAGCAACTTTGCTCACTGAGTCATCATGCTGCTACTGATTCTGTGTTTTAAAATCAGGTAGGTGGTCTGTAATACAAACCATGAGGCAACCCTAACCTCATTTAATTCAGCAGATAGCTTAGCATTTACATCACCCACTAGACACAAGGCAAAAAGCCTGTAATGTTCCCAGTATGCAGTTTATTGTCATACATATAAGCCAATTGTGCTCTATTATAGACAAATCATATTCAATTGCTGTCTCCTTAAAGTTCAACAGCTTAAGAATTACATAGTAGTCTGAAACTCTGTCCATGGGTCACTCTTTGTTGACCTACTGTGGTGGTTCAGCAGTTCTCTGCCCCCCCACACTTTGAAATAACCCAGGTTAGACTCAGTCAGATGGAAGTTAAGGAAATGATGCTTTATATTTACAGCTTTGCACAATATACATCAGATGTTTACAATGTATAACAGATATTTACAGATATATATAGTGATAAGGTAATATAGAAACACAGCACCCCTCCCAGAGATCAGAGTCCCCAAGAGGGGGTTTTCAACCACCCTACCACCTTCCTCCCACATCCCAATCTTATCCCACTATCTGTCTTACGTGATAGGAAAGCAGGAGTAGATCAGCCAAGGGGAATAGCAGCAGGAAAGTAGTTAGAAGTTATTCAGATCCAGCTGAGAGGGTAGGGAGAGAGATGCGGCAGCCAGAGTAGCTCAAGCAGCTCTTTCTTACCTATGTTTGGGTTTCAACTCTTAAACGTTTTTTTTCTTTTTCAGCAAACCTATGAATGAAGTAGCATCACCAATGTTTTTCTTTCTCAGCCTATACTCTAATTTCTTAATAAAATCCTCCAATTGGTTCAAACCATCACATCTAGCAGTGATTAGTCTACACATTTCACAGGAAAAAAAGCTGAGAGTATCACATTTTGGCTGCAGCTTCTTTTGCCAGTGAGTATTGGATTTTCCTTTTGTTTTGTGTATATAAAAGGATGCATGTGAGAACTAGGCAACTTGTCTCTTGATAGACATGTTGGTGGAAATGCTCTCAGGAATCAAAACTACTGTTGCAGGGCATGGAAATACTCCACTTGTGACACAACCTAGAGCCTAGAACAATCCTTCTATCAGCAGTGAATATGGCTTCTCTCATCAAACAAGCTGCATTTAGTCTTCACCTTGTTACTAATTCCACTTGACAGATATGCAAACATAGGAAGTTATTTTTTTCTATTTTTTTAACTACAATTTAAGACACAGTTACATGTATTAACTTCAGTTACACAGTGTCAGTACTCCTCAAAAAAAAAAAAAAAAAAGTTACTCTTGAGCATCAAGCAAACAGTTCTATTTCTGTGTCAAACCCAGCACCCTCTGATGCAAAGTTGGTATCTGCCCTTTTTCACCTCATTGCTTCTTTCCCTTAGTTGTGGGTTTCTATAAAGAAATCATTCTCACACATCCATGTCTACAAAAAGAGAAAAAGTAGATATTGCTATATTTGACACTGTCTCTATTTATTGTGATGCAATTAGATTTTTTTTTAATCAAAATTAATACCCAGCAATTGCATAGTGCAACCATGTTGGGCTTTTTACCAAATTATTTCTTTGTGCTTCTGGGGGTCTGTAAGGATCACCACCTCTTTTACAAGATGTGTGATGATGAGGGAGATGAATGATCCAGAATTTTATTCAGCCTGTTCTACGGCAAGCTGCCAAGACCTCATGTGACCACTGATGTCCTAGTCTATAGTAGTTGAGGGCAATCTCTGCTTTTTGTTAGGCAATAATTCTACTCCATAAAGCAAAGATGCTGCAAGATACAACACTGATTGCTGCAAGTTTCTCTCTTTTGCAAAACACAAAAATCTCTGATTAGCAGAACTGGGAAATAAAAAATAAAATGGTTCAGGCAGAGAATGCAATTCTGTTTTATGAAAACTGGACCAAAATAACATCACTTTCAGATATTTTTACATTCCTTTTGTGTCATGCCAGCAGTGCAAAGGGGACATGAAGACTATCCCAATACACATCTGAAAGTGTCCTTGTCATCAGAGGCTCCTCAGACCACTACAAACCCTAAATCGCCTGATGTCGGTGCATGGGTACTATGCAGAACAGGCCAAAGACGAAACGCAGCAAGAACGTGAAATATCTCTTTAGCATGGTTAGTGGTGCAGCTCCTCAGCAGCTGTTACTCAATTTAGCACTGTTATCTCTATTTATACTAGAGACTGTTTTTACCTTCAGCAATCTCTAGGGTCAATGCATCAGAAAAGTGCAGAAAAATCACTGATGTACCCATTGTTTCCCCGTTGTGTCAAGTGCTGATCTAGCAAGCATATGAAGCTCCATCCTAAATCATACAGAAAGACTATTAATGGTTTACGAAACCATCATTACATCATATATGCTGGGGAACAAAGCAGTATACAATATTCCTTGGGGTGTGGAGAAGGAAAATTCAACTTCCTACAGGTTACAAGTACTATTGCAGTCTCCTAGTCTGCTGGGTCTGTGTCATTTTTAACACCTACTTGCTCATTTCTGGTCACATCAAACAGTGAGGCAAGCTGCAATTTCCAGAGACCAGATGACATATGAATCAGTGATCTTAAAGATCTTTTCCAAATGACTTTGTGGGGGCTAACTTCCACCTTCACAGGACAGTCCATAACGAGTATGAAGAACCTGCTCTATTTACCAGGTATTGTTATTTCTTGCTCAGAAAAGACAAAAATACACACATGTAGCAAATTTCCTTCCCTTTCTTTGATAGCAGAACAAAAAGAATAAATGATTGCATGAAGAGTGAAGATGTTTCTTTTTAGATAATTGGGCCAGGATAATGAAAAGTTCTGTGATAATAGAAACTACTATTCCCTTGTCCTGCAGGTCAAACTTCTCCAAAAGGTACCTAAACCCTAGTTCCAGCAAGTACATTTTGCTGTAAAGTGCAAGCAAAATATCCAGATCATGCTTACTGAACACCAGGTGCTCACAGATTAACAGGCACTCAACTGCATGGAAGTTCATAGTAATGTGGCATCCCATATAGAATGCAATTTATAAAGCCCTTGAAAATAATTATATTTGGGATTCCTGAAAACCCTGGAATGCCTCGTAGCTGGGAAAGTGCAAGGAATGAGCAATGATAAGAAGATGATGCAGAATTTGGGCTTGAACAGAGACAGAACTGGACTTTAATGTTGGATCTGAAAGCTTCCTGCAGGCCACAGAACAGTTACAATGAGTCCACCCAAGTTTTGATGAGGTTTAGCCTGTAGCTGCTTTGGATTATGTATGAACGGTGTTCTAAAGGTAATATAATAACCTTTGTGATCCCTATTCAGTGCCAAGTCATCTGGACCTGTAATAACTTTGTTTCAATAGTTTCTTGGGCAGCAAACAATTTCTCTGGAGTTCTTTTAAGTTTACCAACATGATGTTTTTAAACTCTGAAAAAGAAAGTAACATGAAATTTCAAGCTATGGTACAATATATCTTAAGGCACTAAGGAAAAAAAATAAAGTTGCATTGATTATGCTCATAGGTTGTTTTAAATTTGCAGTATGTGCAGGAAAGACTGACCTGGGCTCTTTATTTCACTGCAGTTTACCATGGAGCATGACATGAGATGGAAGAGAGGTTTCCATTCAGGAAATATAAAGCTAAACTCAGACCATTTCAAGCTCTAATCAAACAACATGTCATTCACTGCACCCTCATCCCAAAATTCCTTGCTTTAAAAACATTTTTAAATACTCTTGTTTATCTAGACATAAAGTTCTGAATAACATGGGAATGCTCAAAAAAATCCCAGTGAGCCATCAATAAGAGCTCAGTGATGCCACATAACTCATCAAATAATCAGCTTTCATTGTCTTTCAGGAAAGTGAGATGAAAGCCATTAACGTTTTATACAGTAACAGTATTAGATAGCAACAATACTGACTAACTGTTAATTGACAGCAAATCTGTAACCACAATGAACTCTGAGCACCTACAAAACCTCTGGTTATGAATCCGCTGAAAGAAACTGAATTGTAAAAGCCTGCCACCCAAAATGTAATCCAAAATCCTAATTCCTCCCATTTCTGCCTAAAACAAGTCAAATCTCATTTGTGGTTTGAAATTTCAGTTAAGTATACAGGTTCCTCTTTTCTCACTCAGTTATTTTTTAATTTTTTTACATTGCTATAATAATTTTTAAGAAAGAAAAGAAAAAAAAAAAAACAACAAACAACAAAAAAAGCCCCAAACCACCACACAGTTGTGTGCATAAAGGCACATTCTTAAATGCCTTGGTTAGAACACTGCTTTTGGCTCAAATGAAATCCCAAACCACAGCAGGCATGCCCTTCCTGATCCATGTTCCCAGATGTACTGCTACCCCAACTAGAAATCATTACATCTGTCATTTGGCATGTCATCAACAGTTTACCTAGAATGATGCTACACAGTCGCCCCAGTGAGTTACCAGAAACCTGACATAAACTGACATAGTGACCACAGCTACTATCAGGGATACTAGCTACTTTAGAAGCCTGAGAGAAACATAGAACCTTTATAGAAACAGCTTATAGCTACAAGCTCAAAGAATCACCTCTAAATTGGTCTGATAAAGGAAAAAAAAATATATATTATAACACTGATCTCATTCAATTAAAAAAAAAAATGATGCTTTTTCTGGGTTTGTTTTTTTGTGTTGCTGTTGTAATTTTTTTTTTTTAAAACAGAGGAATTGTTCTTGTTCCAAAGCATAAATGGAAGTGTATCACAGAACCACAAAATCATTTCAGCTGGAAAAGACCTCTATGATCTTCGAGCTCCAGTCTACTTTTGGACATTTAACTAAACACTTCAACAATTGTCTTTTCCACCTGTTATGTTTTCAGCTGGCACTGTATGCATTTACAGAAACAGGGCTAGTTGGACTCAAAACCATATTGTTTTGTCATAGAATCATAGAGTAGTTTGGGCTGGAGAGGACCATAAAGATCATCTGGTTGCAGTCTCCCTGACATTGGCAGGGACACCTTCAACTAAACCTAGTTGCTCAAAGACCCATCCAAGCCATCCTTACACTTCCAAGGGAGGAGGGCATCCACAAGTTCTCTAGGTAACTTTTTACAGTGCCTCACCACCCTCACAGTTAAGAATTTCTTCCTCTTGCAGTTTAAAACCATTATCTCTTGTCCTGTCACTACTCTCCAGTCCAATCTTTCCTTGAGCCCCCTTTAGGTACTGGAAGGCTGCTGCAAAGTCTGCCTGGAGCCTTCTCCTCTCCAGGCTGAACAAGCCCAACTCTCCCAGACTGCCCTCATAGGGGAGGTGCTTCAGCTCCATGAAATTTGGAGAAGTTCTGTTCTAACTTGAAAGAAGTACATAAATAAAGTTACCTGACAGATAATATCTTAATGAGGCACAGATGCATGTGGGTGAGGGAAATACCCACTGGGAGAAAAAAATGAGGATATATAGCATCATAAAAATAAAAGCATGGGTGTAAAAAGTGTGCCTTTTTATTATTGCCAGTGAGTTTCTTCTACATGTTTATTGATATCTCCACCTCTCACACTACTGCCACATAACTTGAGCCATGACATTCATCCATGTTGTTTACTCATGGCATCCTTCACTTCCTAATGGGTCTTCTCTTTTTATTTAGATCCAACATGAAAGCATTGTTTCAAGTTTGTTTTTAAAGAGGAAAACAATTTCCCCCTACTGAATCAATTAAACATCTAATATAGGTGCCTAGACTACTGCTTTAAGCTTTTTATCTAGTCAGGAAACGTTCAGAACACAGAAGAGCTCTGAATAATCTCCTTGAAGTTCCACTAAACTGTCACTATGCTTGTAAGTCAGTCACACCACACACCTACAGCTAGACCCCTAAACATGAAAAGATAGGGTGAGATTTTCAACAGCATTGACCTAACTGTACTACAATGTAAGTCACAGGAATTTTACCATTAACTTAAATGCAACCGTTTAAGGCAATGCTAAGTGCTTCTGAAAATCCCATCTGTAATCTCCTTTTAAATTGATGGTAAAGAAAACTGGACTAAAAAAAAAAAAAACAACAAAGTAGCTTTACAATCATTGCTTATGTTAAAATCTATACATCAGCAGCGCGTGAACATTATATAGTCTGTGCACACATAAGAATAAATGCATGCATACATATAAATGAACTGAATTCCTGTGTTGACAGATTATTTGCCAAGTTAAAGGCAAATGTGATTTGAAATTACCACGATATTATACTGAATAAAGGGGATTTATAACAGAAATACTAAAAGAACCTCTGTAATAGCGATCCTACTAGGCACTGCTATAACAACATATATTTCACTCTTTCAGATAGTGCTGTTTTTCTCTTTTCCCTGAATGTTTGAGAACAGTAAGTGAAATGTTATTTTTTTTTAAGTCAGAACCATCTAGCTAAACCATCCAAATCGTTTCTGTATACAGAGATTTTATTTCTAATCTTTCTCTGCAAGCTGCTTTGTTAAATCCTAATGATAACTTTTATGCATAATGCATAAAATAAACTTTACCAATATTTAACACACTTTTATAAACATGTAAAACCCCTTTATAAGTGAGATGACACACTGCAGGGCATGAAGTTGCAGTACACTGGAAACCCACACTTCCTAGACGACTGAAGGCATCTGCTTCGTGCCATTAATTTCTCAAAATCTAACACATGTAGTTACTGTAGAATAGCAGTGCAAATTATTGTCTTTTAAAATTATTATTATTATTAATAGACAGGTACAATTTATTCCATGTTTAATATGCATGCTATTCATATCTACAATATTTTCTCTTTTATTCTAGGACTGCTTATATTTCCTAAAAAAACAGGGAGAGAGGAAGATAGTTTCTTACTTTAGTGAAACACTTTATATCAGCAAATAAATACCTATAAAAATACATGCTAACAAGGAATCACTCAAAAATGGATGCTATAAATCTTCCCTCCACAAGAGGCAAAGAAATCAGAATAATAACAATGTATCACTAGCCTATGTCACTGAAATGATTTGTTTTACTCCTTTAATCTTTACCATATCTAAACTGACTATAATAAATGAATAATTACTCTGAATACAGTGGAGTTAATTGAAAATCTGCTTGAAGTATAAAACCAAGAAATCATAACAACAAATACAAGGTTTAGCCAGTGTTTAGGAACTTGTCTTTGTCAATAATTTTTAAGGTTCAGTGTAAATGATACTGTTTACCATCGTACATCATCTAACATTACTTCAGAAAGTCATGAATTATTTTAGACTTCCTATGAATATTAATAGTCTTTAGAGTCATGGTATTTCATCAGCATTCACCCAAGTATTAAAGTCTTATAGAGTTTGACTTTTCAAAATGAAACCAATTTAATTCGAGTTTGTTTTATTCTCAGACCCTGATTTCTAAGTCCAGAGAGGGTGTGCACTTCCTCACATGTGAAGCTCAAGCTTTCCTTGAATATGAGAAGAATGTCACCTAACATAGCAGCAGGCTGATTCTCAAAGCACCTATCTGGGCATGTACTGCCTAATGTGTACAAAAAAACCCAAACAAACAAATCATACCCATGAAAAGAGTTATTCCTTGGAGAATAGACTCTTGTCATTAATACTTGTGCATTAATCAAGAGCCCAAAGAAACAAAAGAAAATTTGTTTGAATGAAGGCCATTACTGAAAAATAAACTGTTCATTCTGTTGGTCAACAGAAATCTCCTTCTTGATCATCTAAAACCACTAACTCCAGAATTCGCAATGAAGCTGAGCAGCATGGATTTCTCTTTCTTGAAAACACACACTTAGTAATAAAGGCTTACAAGAGAGTAAGTGCACTTACCCAGTTCTGTCTCCATAGAACCTGACCTGCAGATTGGTTGTTTCACCCCTACAAGTGTTGCCATAAATTTGACTAGAGCTGAGGTTAAAAAGAAACATGATGCGTAAAGTAGATTCCACGCAGAATACAGAACAAGAAGGAAAGCTTCCACTCTTCCTACACACATTCTTGTGCAGTACTGCTCTATTACTTTATTCATAACACAAACCAGAAGCACCATATCTGTAATTAGGTTACCACAGTAGAGGGCAATACTGCTCTCAGGCAATCACGTATGTCCTTAGCAAACTGCAGCATATATACAATTACCGCACAGGAAAGTCACTGCGTTGGCTGTAAAATGGGTTCTCTGTAATCAATAACTCTACTCATGCAAAAGGAAAGATCATACTTTAAGTGTTGCTATTATACCACTGTCATCTCCTACAGCAAACTCACTATTTACGTAGTATTGCAAACAGTATAAATATATATTTACTGTATAGGTTATAACCAGCTTGCAGTAAAGGCATATGAAACATTCCATTATTTATCCTGAGTTAAAATAACAAGCTGTAAGGCATAGCAATGCCAAAAGTTCTTCATGACAGTCACTGCATGCAGATGCTATTGTTCACTTTGCGAAGGTTTTTCCTTCTACTGGCCATATTTTCATCATCTCTCTCATGGCAGCCTCATAACTTTCAAGAACTACAGTTCCTACTTCTGAGTATATTTATACACAGGAAGTGTCTATTACTGTTATTGAAGTGTCTGACAAATCTGCTGACAAATCTGCATAAAGCTTCTCGGGAAAATATTTTTTTTTTTTTTAATAATTTTTTATCCAGAATGTGCAATCTAGAAAAAGAATCAGTGTATGAATTCAGTCTTAGCAGACCTAATCTAAATCCTGCATGCTACAACTACTGTCAGTCCCATCCCTGTACCTGAACTGGGAAGGGGGATAGCTAAGGTAGCAGGATCACCTTATTCCACTAGACAGGAAAAGCTTTTTACATCATTAAGGTAAAATCCTGCAGCTGGGTGTAGTCCTCTCTGAACTGCTTGCACTCAGATAGCACAGTGAAATAGAAAATTTGCCCCACCAAACGTTTACTGATGGGAGAAATTCAAGACTCTTTGGTTCAAATTCAGGTTTGTGGAAGAAGTTCTAGCTTCTCACACTACCATTACCTTTGGTTCTTTTGCCTTTAAACACATTTGATTCCTTGTCGCTCTGACATGTTACTCCTCCTTGTGGACTCCCTCTCTTAATACCCATTCTCTTCAGTTCAACTCTTGCTTTCCCTGCAGTAGCTTTCTTATCCCCTGGTCTCTATTTCTCATCTTTCCATTTTTGAGTCTAGCAGAATTTTTTTCTACTTTTCTCCATGTTCTAGTAGACTGTCCCAACAGAAATTTCCCATGACCAGTACCACAATCATAGAATCATACAGATTCCAGTTGCACGATTTGAGAACACCTTAAGATCATAGAGTTCAAGAATACCTGCAGATGTAGGGATAATCCTGTTAAGAATCCCTAAAGGCCTGGAGTGCAGATAAATTTGTCAAGGAATGTAAACAGAAAGGAGAAAAAAAAGGGGGGAAAAAGAGCCCTACTCAGCCTGTAGAAGCAATAATATTTCTGATACATGAAATAGGCTCATACTTTGGACAAATTTTCACGCCAGTGTAATTGTACCAATTTTCCACACTCGTGGCAGAAAAAGAGGTTTTTCAAGAAAGAAGAATATGCTGCATGCAGACAGAGGAATTGTCTCCTCGTAACCTTTTACTTGGAAATGACTGAAGTATTAGAGCTTAGTGGTCAAAGACAGTGTGTTTGGGACAGATACCTGTTGTAGAAAATGCCAGGTAGGGCGATAAGTTTCATAGAAGTATAAACCATTAACTCAGCAATAGCCAGAAAAGACCATTATCAGTGGTTTATTCAAAACTCTGATGGTTTTGACAAGAAACATGTTGAGGAAAATAACACATAAATGCACTTTCATTTGGCAATGAGGAGCTTGGTGCTTACAACCAGAGAATAATTAAGACCTAGCAATCTAAACTGGACCCAGAAGGAAGACTATGTCTTGTGTTGCACTGTATTAGGGATACTGAATCGGGGACACTGTCATATTGTGAGGTAAAGAACCCTCCAGGGCTGGAGCTATAATGAATAGCACATTTTGGGTAGAGATGAATGTGGAAAATTCATGCTTGGCCATCCATTAGAAACCGCTATTGCCATGGGAAATCTTGTCCTGTGACCATAGTCACCTGAAGTTTGGACTCTAGGCAAGCTCTTATCTTGACAACAACCTTCTGCCTGGCTAATATCAAAAAAATCTGAAATATTTTTACTTTAGGGGTTACTTTCTAATATCAGATTTTTACTGAAACGTTCCACTGAGGGTGTATCTTAAAGGAATAGAAGAAGGATGTTCAGTTGACATTGATGGTCAAAAGAAACAATATTTTAAAACAGGCACTAAAAATACTATAAAATTTCCTTTAAAAATTAAGAATGAAAGAAAGAACAAGTGAAAGAATGAACAAAAGAAAGAAAGAAAGGGAAAGTTAAAACACCTGCACAGAAATACACAGCCCCTAATCTCTGTGAAAAATAAATGCAGCACTACTATTCTGGTGTAAATGAGGTGTAAACAGAAATAAAATCTATCATGCCATCAATACATAGTCTTATTCAATTACAATCATAGAAATGTTCACTTTGGGAAAGACCTTCAAGATCACCAAGTCAAACCTATAGCCCTGCTCTACAAGGTTTACCCTACATTGTATGACTAAGCACGACATCTAAATAACTTTTAAACACATATAGGGTTGTTGACTCCACCACCTCCCTGGGCAGCCCATTCCAATGCCTGACCACTCTTTCCTTTATTTTTCCTAATATCCAGTCTAAACCTACCCAGTCACAGCTTGAGGCCATTCCCTCATGTTCAATCACCAATTACTTGTGAGAAGAGATCAACAGCAACCTCTCCACAACATCCTTTCAGGTAGCTGTAGACATTAATGAGGTCTCTCCTCAGCCTTCTCTTTTTCAAACTAAACAGCCCCAACTCCTTCACTTGCCCTTCACCAGTTTTGCTGCCCTCCTCTCCACTTGCTCCAGCACCTGTACATCCCTCTTATAATGAGATGCCCAAAACTGAACACAATACTCGAGGCGTGGCCTCACCAGTGCTGAGTACAAGGGGACAATCACCTCCCTGCTCCTGCTGGACACAGCATTTCTAATACAAGACAGGATGCTATTGGCTTTTTTGGCCACCTGGGCACACTGCTTGCTCATATTCAGCCACTTCTTACAAGAACTGCTAAGTTGTATTAGCAGTCTGTGAAAAAGATCTCTACTAAAAAGTCTTCATAAACCAAGGAATTCTCTTGACTGTTATTACATGAGTGGACCTACACTAAATATTTACCTCATTGTACATGAGCAAGTCATATATACATGATAAGACACACATTTCAGAAGTTGTGTCTTCAATTACTATAGAAGGAAAAGATCCTTTCTTCTGAAATAATTCTACCTTTCCACAAGAAAGCAGAAACATGTCTATGAGGAGAATTATAACAAAGCATCTGTAACACTGGAACCTCTAATATATTGCACATTTTAATCATGTTTGATACAAGACTCTTTATATGGATATCAATTACACTAATGACTCTTACATAATACCCCTGGGTGTCTAAGGGATGTGTATTGCCACCTTCCTTTTGTCATAAAAATAGAGCATAGTTCCATATACACACTAAAGTAGTATCTTTCATTTTTATATAATGAATGAGTAACACTGTAAAAAAAGACATTTTATCCTGTATTAGTTTAGCAAACAGAAAAGGTTCCACATATGACAGTGCTAAATATACTCTTCAGCTACTAATAAAGACAAAGCCTGAGGGGGAAAAATTCTAATGATGAGCAATGATAGAAGTTTTTATTTCTAGATCTAAAGTAAAAACATTTCACTTAGGTATAGTTTTAGCAGCAGCATCGAAAAATCTGGGATTTCCAATAATTTTTATCTCTAATAAAATCACTTGAATTAATTTGAGCATCATTACAGCATTGAAAAAAATGCCTTTAAAGGTGCTGTTTTTTTGTGTAACTTGTCTGTGTGCCTTTTATTGAGTAATGAAAACCAGGTTTCATCTGTAGATGATCTAAGCTTTTCCAAGCAATTGCCTAGAAAACACTACAGACTCAGTGGTATTCTACAGAGAATTGGCAGGACACAAGACTTTTTCCTTATTCCCATGAAAAGAATCAGAGAATCAGATGAAAGGCAAAACCAGTTTCATCACGGATTTGATGAATTTTAAAACAAGCACTTCAGCATTTTATCTCATTGAACTGGTACTACTTTAAACACCTGCAAAAATAAAGCAGCCTCTGCCTACGAGTTTTCCTGATGCTTACACAAGAACACCAGTGAGCAATGACAAAGGTGTGGTGCAGGTATGGTCACTGGCCATCACATTGAACAAGATAGCCTCATTATTTTCTCGTATTTGTGTCAGCCTGCAACCAAGGGATGCCTTGGCTCATGCACAGAATTGTAAATTCTTTAGGTCAGAGACCATCCTTTGTAGTATATATAAATGGTATCTATCACTAGGGCTTCTTGAGTTCTGTTGGAGCACAAGTAGGTCTAATAAAGACCAAAAACATACAATGTGATTAATATTCCTATTTCCTCTGTCCTCAATTACCCGTAATTCTCTAGGTAGAGTTATTGAGCAATGAAGACAAAGAATTGTAGGCTCACTAACACAGTGGTCTGCCCTGTCTAATTCATCACAATGTGTTTTCCTCATCAGATCTTTGGCTTCTTTGGTAACCTAAATAATAGCATGGCAATTAAAAATTTCCTAACTTTTTCCTTAAGTCCAGCTGCATATGAGATTTTCATACATTTTTCTCTATCCCAAAGTTCAAAGTCTTCTAATGTATTTCTCAGTGCTAATTAAATCCTGATGATGCTGTGAGTTGGCAGGAATTCCATGGCATTTGCACAAAGGGGAGCCTGGTAACAGGATAACTCTCCAGAATCCTACATCACTGTGTGGTGCCCTGGAATTTGCTGTCTTCCTGCAGCCCTGTCATTTTGAAGAGATTTTTTTTTAATCGTTCAAGGAACCCACAGGAACCTGAGTATGGCAAAGCAATTTGTATTCGTGCATGTTTTCTCAATCTTAGTTTTGACCTTCTGAGATAATGTATAAAAATACATGTTGGATAGCTTTCAAATTATTTTCCCATTTATAATTACTTAACGTTGATTTTGATTCTTCTATGAGAGCTGATGTGCCTTTCCCATTTTTTGGGGGGGAGGGGGGAAGTAAAATGATCAGGATATTTAAATATTAAAAAGTGGCAATTGGATATGCATAGCAAGTAACTACCTCTCCAAGATACTTCAGAAAAATTGTATTTAGTAGAGTACTTGTGATAAATTATGTATTTATTGTAACAGGGTCAGAAGCTGTTACAATTTACTGTACTTGGTCAAAAATTCACTTTCATAAAAAGCACTTCAGTGTCTCAATGTACATTTAAATGAGAACTTGGATGTGCCAACCACATTGATTTTCACGGGAGGCAAGTTAAACATCCGAGGTCAAATTTTGCTATGACTTACAGTGGTATAAAAAAAAAGTATGCTAACTCCACCAATTTTCATCTATTTAGCCCTTCCTTTCAGATAAAAAATATTGAAAAATAATTTTGAATTTGATACATATTTTTCAAGAGCTAGCTAGGCACTGTACATTGTGCTGCTGTGGTCCTAATGATTAATGCAGCAGAATGGCTTCTACCAGAGCAGGTGGATGAAAGTCAAATGGCAGTAAGTGAAACACTGGGTTTGAATTATAACATAGAGCTGAACTTTTAAAATTCTGTTAGTCACGTGCCTCTACTATGAAATCACTTCTAGTGGTTTCATATTTGTTTGTTTTGGTTTTTTTTTTTTTTTGCTTGTCCTGCTATCACTGGTAATAGCTATCAGAATTCTTTACATTAGTGTTTTTTGGAGGTGTCCATTACAAACTCTAACAATGCCACTGCTACAGCAAGTCTTTGAAGTGGGACAAAGAGGAAGTTCTTAACTCACAAAACTATCCTTTTGTTAGCACTGTATCTTCTGCTTAGGTTTTGTATAGTTGCAAAACTTCTGGCAAAAGAAGTTGAGCAGCCAGCAATTACAGATTGTCAGAACATTACCTGCAGAGCAGCATTGCTTATAATATCCAGTTGGGTTTATGCTCAGTCAAAGAAACTAAATAACTGCTCATAATGTATCAGAAAACCCAGTGACAAAATTTAATTGTCAAAAGCAACCTATGTTCTGACATTTCCTGACTTACAAATATATGCCTGTAGCCTCAGTGCTGCAGTGAGATCACATTGCTTTCACATCTCACGGTCAGCCACAGCAGCGATTGCAGTGTTGCACAGTTGCTGTTGAGAGCTTAAATTAGCTAGCTGCAATCTTGGTAGTTGTCTTGCTCTAGCACTTTGAAAGTGACTGCCTGCTGCAAAATCCTAATGACAGGTAGGGTTAACTGGCCCACACTAAGCCTCATGCTGCTACCACCAGACAGCAACAGTACCTGGCTTAATGTTACCTTCCATCTATTGATCTCATATCACTGTCATTGCTCTGCTGACCAGTCCTTATTGTGCAGCTGTAGTCCAAAAATGCTCATTGGGTTCTTTCTCATCATGAAAATTCATTTATAAAACATTTCAAACTCACTTAAGTTCACAGTAAGTTCACATTTCTTCATCACATACTCTCTCAGACCACAGGGAACAATTGTGTAGCTGTTGCACCACTGAGGCATACACAAGTCAATGGGGGCAGATGGCACATACCCAAGGGTAATGGAGAACCAAAGAAGCACTCACCAAGCCACTTCCCATCACTCATCAGCAGTCCTGGCTAAATGGGGAGGTTCCAACTAGTTGGAGATTAGCAAATGTGATTCTTATCTACAAGAAAGGCTGGAAGGAGTACAAGAGAAATTAAAGACTTGTCAGTTTGATCTCAGTGCCAGGAAAGGTCACAGAGCAAATCACCTTGAGTGCTGTGAGGTAGCATGTGCAAGGACAACCAGGTGATCAGTCAGAATGGGTTCATGAAGGGCAGGCCCTGTTTGACAAACCTGATCTTCTACAAGGTTACTCATTCAGTGGATGAGGGAAAAGATGTGGATGTTGTTTATTTGGACTTCAGTAAAGTCTTTGACATTGTCTCCCACAGCATCCCCCTGGAGAAATCACCACTGGATGGGTGAATCCTTTGCTGAGTTAAAAACTGTCTGGAATATCTGGGCACTAAGAGTGGTGGTAAACAGAGTTAAATCTGGTGGTCAGTCGCAAGTGGTGTTCTCCAAGGCTCACTAATGGAGACAGTTCTCTTTAATATCTGTATCAAAGATCTTCTGCAGAGGAACCTGGACTGGCTGGATCGATGGATCAGGGACAACTGTATGAGATTCAACAAGGCCAACCATTGGCTCCTGCACTTGGGTCATGACAACCTGATGTGACACTACAGGCTTGGGGGAGAGTGGCTGGAAAGCTGCCCAGCAGAAAAGGACCTGGGGATGTTGATTGGAAGCTGGCTGAACATGAGCCAGCAATGTGCCTAGGTTGCCAAAAAGGCCAACAGCATCCTGGCCTGCACCTGGAGCAGACTGAGTGAGAGGACCAGCAAAGTGATTGTCCCTCTGTACTGGTGAGGCCACACCTCGAGTACTGTGCTTAGTTTTGGAGCCCTCACTACTGGAAAAATATTGAGGTCCTGGAGTGGGTCCAGAGAAGTGCAAAAAAGCTGGTGAAGGGTTTGAAGAAATGATTTTATGAGGAGCAGTGAGGGAACTGGGCTTGTTTAGTCTGGGTAAAAGGAAGCTATGGAGAGACCTCATTGCTCTCTACAACTACACAAAAGAAGTTGTAGTCGGCTGGGGGTCAGTCTCTTCACCTTTGAATCAAGTGCTAGAACAAGAAGAAATCACACTAGGGGAGGTTTTGATTGGTTGTTGCAAAAAAATTCTCTTTCTGAAAAGGTGGTCAGGTATTGCAGTAGGTGGCCCTGGGAGCTGGTTACATCACCACCCCTGCAGGAGTTTAAAAGATGCATTGATGTGGAGCTAAGAGACATGGTGTAGCACCAGACTTGGTAAAGTTACATAATGTTTGGATTGAATGATTGGTTGGATTCGATGATCCTAGAGGTCATTCCCAACCTGGTTAATTCTATGATTCTGTGATCTTAAAGGTCTTTTCCAGCCTAAACAATTGTATAATTCTATTCTATCATATAGCAACTTTTGCACACATATAAAATCACATTAAAATATAAAAAATTATTGCAATTCCTTTCCTAAGGGTATTTATGTGACAGAACTTACCTAATTTCTACTCCAGAAGTCTACATCCACTTCTCAATAGTTGAATAGAACAGCAAAGAAAAGCAAATGGCCTCTCAGTCCAAGAGGTCAAAAAGTAGCTCTTACTATTCTTCTACTCTACTTATCTTAATGCCCACCCCTCAAACATTTACAGATGTTAATAAGAGTCCTTCTCAGCACAGTCATCCTTGTAGTCCTCTGTTGGACTCCTTGGAATTGGAGAGCACAAAACTGGAGACCATATGTCTCACCAAAGCAGAGTAGAGGTGGAGTAGAACCTCTCTAGACATGCTGAACACACTTTTCTTGATGTACCCTAGGATGCCATTGGCCCTCTAGGCCAGAAGGGCTGTCCCATGGAGAACTTGCTGTCCATTAGAACTCCAAGGTCTTTTGATATGGAGCTGCTTTTCAGCTGAACAAAAAGTAGGAAGTAAGATACAAAATTCTAAAGCAGTTTATTTTCTCAGTAGACTGCTAGAAACTTTCCTTTCCTTTTAGTAATTAGGGGGCCATGTACCTTCCTGGAGATAGAGTTTTGTCTCTTCTTTCCTGCATCAGAGTAAATGAATTCAATTTCTATGAGGACATGCAATTCAAGAAAAAATTAATAGCAAGAACTGAGTTTTCATTAGGTAGGATTTTCTTAATTAGAATTTATTGTGTAACTGATTGAACTGTAAGTTCAATCTCATCTGTAGTTATCAGGTGCTATGTGAAACAGAGAATCAGCTTTATGTTGTTCAAAAGTGTCTCTGTTGAATGATGACATTTGATGACATTTTCATGTTTCATGTATACTCAGGTAACACTGAGAACACCACAGAAGCAACAAGGACTTTATAGCATTGCTCTCACTTTATACTGAAAACACAGCAGAACTTCCATGCTATCTGCGTACTCTGGATTCCTTGGGTTTTTGATCACATTGATGAAGGGATATGCAATCAATCTCCCACTAAGACAGTGAGTAGTATTGGTCATAACTCATTACTCCATCAAAGGATTTGGCATTTCAATCGATGGGAAATGATGTGTGATCATTCTAATTTATTATACATCATTTCCCATCAATCGGTGTGCTGAAGCCTTGACATAATAAGTAGCTACAGACACTGTCAATCATTCTTGGTCAAATACCTCTGAATGCCACCATTTGGTGCACCTTCAGCTATTCATCCGAGCTGCAAATACTCACCCAAAACATTCAGCAATCAGGCTGTAACTAAAGGTACACAGAAAGACTCACAAAAGTCCTCAAGAAGATCTCAAAAGCCTCAAGGACACATGGAACTGAAGAAAAAAGCCTTATCATGAAAATGCACTTTCAAGAAGAGCACACAAAAATTGTGAAGCCCACTCTCTAGTGGAACAATGAATCCAGCTAGGAAAAGACTGAAAAAGTGCAAGCTTCAGCACTGCACTGGATTTTAGTTAGATCACCTACTGCAAGAAGAATCTGAACTCTGCTTACTTGTATCAGCACAATTCATTTTATCTTCAGTGGAACTGCATGAGTATGTAAAGCTAGGCCACAGTTAACCTTACTGATGAGATTAAAACTCTTGAAATCAGCCCTGAGCCTTAAATGTTCCTTCCCTCTCCAAAATTCCCTTTAAAGTTCCCTCTCTATAATTCTCTTTGAGGTCTCCTGCTTACGACCAAGCAAAAATTGCCAAAATGACTCTATTAATAATATTTTTTAAAATCATTATGTATTACTTAACAGTTTACTTAATATACTACTATCTTCTATGATTTTGCTCTGTCACTCTAAATATCAGCAATATCCAAAGGATTATTTCCAGTTAGGAATTGTGATAACAACTTCAATCACCATCAACTTACTTACTAAAGCAAACTAAAACATGCTTTCAATGACAATTTTTGTCCTGGACTTATTCTGGGAATACAGTCGGCCACTACACACGCTTCCTACGCATACTGCACCTCATTTCTACCAGATCAGTATGACACTTAACAATTAAGGGTTATTCTTTCACAGTATTAGCTCCCCCAGTTAAAACTTCAGTCCTCCATAAGAAATTCATTTTAAAACCATGCCTGAACCTTCTCTTTAGAGAATCCAGTCATTGGGTATGCAATATACTGCCAATAAAACCAGATAAAGCAAAAAGTCCCAATGAAATGTAAAAAAAAACAAAAACAAAAACACCCCAGTAGAACAAGAACTTTTAAAACTGACAAAATTAAGCAAAAGCTGAGTGACTAACTCCTATTAACAGCAGTCAACACAGAAGTCAGCCATTGTGTTCTTTAATATAGCAAGCACTTCTGTGACATAATTCAGATGTCAAACTAGATGATCCAGCAGATTAGCCCTGATTCCACTGTGCACATTTCTCCCTCTCATTCTTGGCCATTCTTTTGTGTTTTCCTGTTTCTCTCCTACAAGAGAACTTGTACTGATTTTCTAATCCTTATCATGTTCTCCATCTCTTTTTCTTCAAGATATTGTCTTATCTTCCCATGTGACAAATGCAAGAGCTATTGTATTGAGCTCCATATAGCAACACCTCATTATTGGTAAGCTGGTTAGAGACAGTTTATTTGAAACTGCTACATAAAAACAATAGATTGAATCATTTTTCTCTCTGCTCATCCACCCTTCCTATATCCTTCATTAGATTTGTTTGCCTAAAATAATGCAATATCAGACATTTTAATGTGGCCCCTAAATTGAAAGGTTTATTTATTGTTACAAAATATCCAGCTTTCCTTTTCAAGTCTTATTCCCTCAACTTCTCTGTATTGTTCCAATCCTCTTACCCGATCTTCCTTACAATGGCAGATCCCTAAGAAAGGCAATTTCTACTGGAAATTTAAAACATTTATATAATAAAAGCAAGCAGCTCTCTTCTTNTTTTTTTTTTTTTTTTTTTTTTTTTTGCATATATATTTTTTGAGTGTGTGGATGAGAACTGGTTTTGAGAAAAGCAACAGACTTAGACATTGCCAAGTGAGTTTAAACTCAGAACAGTCTAGAGGCCGTCTACTTGGAGACTGTGTACTCACTCATGCTTCTGAACTTTCAAACACCAGGATTCATCTTGGAAATCTCATGTTAAGAGTTCTAATGCCTTCTCATCCAAACAGGGAACACAAATGTTACTACATCTAATCAACATATACAGAGTGATATCTGAAATTAGAAATTCAAATACATGCAACAATCTGCTTGCCAACAATCTCCAGACCAAAAATTATTCAGATAAAGTATTTGGTGAATAATTTTGAATAGCAAATTCATGTGGGAGAATCAAAAGCAGCTCACAGATAATTCACAAATGGAAAAAGTTATACATGTTAAATCATTTATTCTGAGCTATTTTTCATCTCTATCCTGTTATTTGTTTTTCCATTCCAAGTAAAGATAGGTTCAGGGAGAGTGGGATAAAAAGGCAAACCCAAAAACAACAAAAACTTTTCTTGCTTTGCATCTTCTGATAATTTTTGGTAATTATCTATTTATTGAGAAGGGAAGAAGTTGAATATCAACCAACTTAGGAAGAAATGTCTACCCTACTGAAAAGTCTGCATATAACGTTCTAGCCTGATAATACTGGAAACGAGACTTACAGGCCTCCCAAACACAGATCTCATAATTACCAGACTTTTAACTATAGCTGCATCGCCAGGTGCAAATTTAATAAAAGATTATAAATGATAGATGAACTGCATTTCCAGCAGCTGTTTGTAATCCCAAGCAAAAATCTTCATTAAGACAGCGCTAACATTGTAAATGGTTACCTATTAATTTAAAGCATTGTGAAACGTCAAATATTATTCAGTTAGAACACTGTGGTGAAAAACAAGCTAAGAAACCATGCTGTAAATGAAGTTTTAAAATGTGATGTTTTAAGCCAGGCAATCCAAATTTAAAATTAATAATGTCAAACTTTTTGCAGTCTTGAACAGATTGCCCTGGGAATCAGCTGAGCTCCTCGGGAACACAGCTAAGTGCTACCTAAAATCCAGCTGCAAGAGCAGGATGTTGGTATGCTGGAACTCGAGTCTGCCACATTTTGTTACATCCAGTGACATAAAACGAAAATGTCAGCTCCAGGACGGCCTTTGCAAGAGCTCCTGATCCAGAGAAATATCCAAGTTCTGTAGAGTTCTGAGTACAATTAGCTGTGCTGGCATGCTCCAAGAGGTAGGGAAAAAAATATGTATTTTCTTATATTAGTCCCTTTTATATAGTTTTAAGGTAAATAATGAATGAAAATAATATATTGAATATACCCAACCTTCCCTCATTACAGCTGGAGATATTTAGAGACGTGTGAGCTCTGAGGAGGTTCCCTTCTCAATCCACTGTGTTTGGGAGCTTCCTACAACATGATTGCGTAGTGCTCTCCTTTAGGAAATCCCACAAAAGTCTTTCTCACCTAAAGCCTCCAATCTTTACATGGAGCTACAGCCTCAAAAAAATGTAAAGAGTAAAACATCCACATTTGGCTCCACAATTTCTCCCACACTAAATTATTTCAGAGAGCCATTCACTATTATGCTTTGTGGCAACAGCTTTTAGAATAGAATAGAGAATAGAATAGGATAGAATAGGATAGAATAGAATAGAATAGAATAGAATAGAATAGAATAGAATAGAATAGAATAGAATAGAATAGAATAGAATAGAATAGAATAGAATAGAATAGAATAGAATAGAATAGAATAGAATAGAATAGAATAGAATAGAATAAAATAAGATATGTGTCATCTTGGAAGAGACCTCCAAGATCATCCAGTCCAACCTATTACCTAGCCCTATCCAATGGCGCTAAGTGCTCCATCCAGTCTTTTCTTGAACACCTGCAGGGATGGCAACTCCACCACCTCCCAGCCCATTTTACAGAGATTTAGCAAAAACCATAGCACACAGGAACACCCCCACCAACCAGACTTGCTCATCAAGTCAGAAAAAAAAGAGGTAATCTATCACTTTTATTCAATGTCTTCTGTATAGTCATTACAAGAAGACAGAGCCTAAAGCAAACATTCATTAGAAAAAAATCACCAAAGAATCTGAAAAGAACTGCAGTGAAAGCCTTAACGTTAACCTGCAAAAACCATGATTTATTTCACATTTTTATTTTAATACATTTTTAACAGAAAAAAAAAAATAAAGAGCATCAAACTGTAAGATAAACTCTAGATTTACAAGATACACTAGATACAATTAGATAAATAGTTTCATGGCTGCCTAGCAATGATTATAACTTGTACATGTATGAATTCCTAGTAGAGACACTGTAAATAAGATGTGTTTCCAAAAGGCCCTTGCCCTTCAAGCCTCTTCCCCTCTTTCTCTTTTTTATACCTAACAAGGTGCAAAACAAATTCTAATGACAGTCAAATCGTGACCATTAGCATTTCCAAAGATGAAAGCTGCTCTAAACAGCTGCGCTATGTAAACCAGAGTACTCTACTTCTAAGAAAAGTTAACTGAAAGGGAGGTAAGTTTCTTTCCCTCCCTTTCTCTTGCTCAAAAGTTTAGAGGTACTTTTTTCTCCTCCTTCAGTAAGAAGTAAAATTCCATTTGACCATTTTCATGATCAACACAGAGCTAAAAAGAGATATAAAAATTAGTGTGTTGAGCAAAAAGATCAATAAGCCCTTGTAAGAGTAATTTAAGTTAGACAACTGTACTGTATTCTTGGATCTTGGCCTCTCAATATTACTAAATGCACTATATAGGAAATAAGTTTATCGTTCACATACACATTTTCTCTTTCGTTATATACTGTAAGGCACACCTTAAGAACATTCCTTTCCATGTGTACAGAAAGAAAAATCTACTGTATAGAAAAATATTTTCCTGAGCATTTTGTGGCCCAAATAAAATTGTCATTTCTTACTTCCCTGAAAAATAATCCACTACCATTTTGGAAGAAAATGCCAGAAGAGTCAATGTGGTATGCAAGTCAATTTTTCCCTCTCGAGTTAAAGCACTGCCACACAAAATGCCTGTAGGGAACAAAATTTTGACATGAATTACATCAGTAAAATCCAGTACAATTGCAATTATTTGATTCGATTATTTCCCCCTACATTTTATCTGTGTAAAGAACAGCTCAATTTGGCTCAATCCAGGGACTACAGGGTAAAACCAGTAATAAAATACAAGGAAGCACTGAGATTCTCAGATGATACCGTATGATGCAGATAAAATAATTTTAATTCAAGCAGAATAATACACTTAGGTGATCTTTCAATAGGACGTACTGTTCATGAGCTATGCACCCAAATCAGGTAAATGAGCAACCACGAGAGCATTCATGAAGTTTGCCCCCTATTGAATTCTGAAAAACAAATCATACCTCCAGAAAAAAAAAATGGAGTTAAAAACCCAGGATTGTAACGTTAACAATTTTTGAGAGGCCTGACGTGGCTTCCACCATTAGACACTGAAAATGTGCTTCATGGAAATAACAAATCTCACATGTAGAAGTCAAGAATAAGTTTAAATCGTGTCTGCAACAACGTCAATTTTTCTGTATAACCACAATAAATGATGTACCAAATTCATGTGTTTTACCTAATAACTGTCTCCATGTTATGCAATTTTCAATTTTAAAATAGGGAGACTTTGACCCCTAATATCAGCCCTTGAGTAGTGGCAAAACACCCAACAAATGCAAACTGCCTTTTTTTCTTTTTTTTTTTTTTTAAATATAGCTTGTTTTCTTGACATGCTGTTGTTTTTTTCTTTTTAACATAATGGTTATTCTGCTTTTTTTCCCTAAAATAACAAACCTGCAGTCTGTAAGTTAGTGTGCATTTGTACCACATGAAGAAGCTGGCATAAGCAAGCAGCAGTCATTTTGACATGACAGATTAGAATGGCACAGAAGGAGCAATTTTGGTGTTTCAAGTTAATAATAGGAAAGATTTGCCCTCTATGATACATTATGTTAAAAACCCACTTTATAGCCACATTCAAATAAGGTTCCTATTCAGATCAGAGAGATTAACAACTCTGAAAAAGTCATTCCAAACTATGAGACACCCATTTGCAAAATACAAGTATAAATTTGCAATACATTTGTAAGATTGGTTAAGGCGCCGGAGTATATTGCTTTGCCTTCCATACAATTTTTTACCTACAAATAAAATGCATATATTTTAGGCCTACCAGAATCAGTTAAGGGGAACAACTAAGCTGAGGAACAAAACTACCATATTCAAATATTCAGCCTATTCCACCTATAATTCAAGTCTTTCAAAAACAAAGAAATTGAGTTAAGACATATGCTACCCTCAGCTCCATGTTCCTATGCTTTTCCCCCAGACACAGCAGTTAAAAGAAGGCATTAGTCTCTACACTGATTTCTGCTTTTCTTCTACAGTGCCTTTTTCTTCACTTTTATAGAGCCTTTATGTTATTTCACCTTGGGAGAAGGGAAACTGCATTTTGTAAATAACTTTGAAAAGTGCTGCCTGTTCTGGAGAAGACATAGAAATTTGCTTTATTCTTTCACCTATAGCAGGATTTATGAAATACAGTAGAAAGATGGATTTGACCACAAGGCATATAGCTGGTTTCCAAACCCTAGAAAATTTCTGAGGTGTTCAAAGCAGAAGGTTTTCTTCCGTCAGTTTCAGAAATAAGGACCAGCCATGAAAATTAGATCTCGAGTTAGATTTGGAAACGCTTGCTCGCTACTAAAGTTTAGTCATTCTGATCTGTGTTTAGATTCCTATCTGCTACAAAGACTACATCAATTTAATGTGTTATAACAAGAAAAAATTCATTCTTGCCACAGATAGCAAAAAAATAATAAAATTCAAAGGCAAGCCATTCTTCAAAGGAAACAAGGGCCCCATCTGCTGCTGTTTAAATGTACTACATTAGCACACACACTACAGTGCTTCCACAGATAAGAAAGGTATTGAAATGAATTGCAAAGACAAATCACCACATTAACTGCACTGAATTCTTCTGGCATCTTTTTCATAGGTTAAAAAAGTTTTTAGGCCCTTGGGTCAACTGGTTGCCACTGATAATGAGAGCTTTGCCTGTGGAAAAACACTGGGAAACATGCAAGGAAAGTCAAGCAGGAACCTGCATTTCTGTGGCAGTAAATAAGGAAATACAACCAGTCCTATATATAATGTAACAAAACTAAGTCTACCCACATACAATTAACAGTTCTAGAAAATAATATATCACTAGTATTTAAATCTCACCCAAAATGCCAAAATTATGAATTATCAAAGTATTCAAAAACAGAACACACACACTAAAGTAGAAATTTAAGAGCAACAATGAAAGCAGTCATCTGGGAAGTGTAAAAGTCAAACTTTTATAAAGTTTAAAACACATTGTCACAGGGTCTAAGAGCTGATCATTGAGCAGTCTTAAAGCACTATTTTGTTTACAGAAATCCTATACACAGCAGACTTTATCTTATAGCAAAACTGGCAGAGAGCTTAATGAAGACAAAACAAATGTCCTTATTACGGACAAGACTATTTCAAACATTGCACCAACAAAGAGCTGGGAGCAGACCTTATACTCTCATATGACTATATTTTGTAATTTAAAAGTATAACATTTTGGAAGTAGAAAACTTTTTTTCAATATGGCTACAACACAGAAAAGGTTAGCTCTGATATACCTGGGTGAAGCATGAACCTGGCCTCTCTCTCCAAGTCCAGCAGCACGGCAAAGGAATCTCTCATTAAAGTTGAATAAAGCACTAAAGAAACTTGCTTCTTTTCTTCTCTCCTGCACTATTCCCAACTGCAGCCAAAGCAAGCTAGGTGTTTATTTACATAAGCTGTCCTGCACCCCAGAATTGTAACTTCAGTGGAGAATTCAAGAGTCTGCTTTATCCTACTTAAATTAGTTTCTGTGCTTTAGATCTTGTTTTCACATATGATGCTAAAGGTCCCCAAGGGCCAGGCAGTCAGGGCTATGAGACAAAAATCACACAAATCATTGCTTTTCTCAGGAAATAAGAAATGCATAATACATGCAGGGAAGGACTTGGGGTACTAATAGATTAAAAGCTGGACATGCCAGCAATGTGCTAGAACCCAAACATATCCTAGGCTGCATCAAAACAAGCATGGCCAGCAGATTCTCCCCCTCTAAACTGCTAAGATCTTACCTGAAGGACTGTGTCCACCTCTGGGGTCCTCATAACTGGAAAGTTAGGGACCTGTTGGAGCAGGTTCAGAAGAGGGCTATGAAACTGATCAAAGGGATGGAACACCTCTCCAATCCAGAAAGCCTGAGAAAGTTGAGGTTGTTCAGCATGGAGGGCTCTGGAGAGATTCCTACTTAAAAGGAGCCTAAAAGAAACTGGGAATGGTCTTCCTAGCAGGGTCTGTTGTGATAGGATTAAGGGGTAACAGTCTTAAACTGAAAGAAGGTAAATTTAGATTAGGTAGAAGGAAGAATTCTTTTGCAGTGAGAGGCACTGGACAGGCTGCCCAGAGATGTGGCATATGCCCTAACCCTGGTAACATTCAAGGTTAGGCTGGATGGGGCTCTAAACAACTTGATATCCCTGCTCACTTGCAAGGGAGTTGGACTAGATGACCTTTAAGGGTTCCTTCCAACTCAAAACATTCTATGATTCTTCACTTCCAGTAAATAACATAATAAGAGCTATGCAAATGTACTAGACATCCATACACCTTACAAAATTCTTTCTCTTTACTACCAAAACCCTGTGAAATGGAAAGATTTCCAGCTGGGCCGTGGTCAGAAGGCAATGTGCAAAATTCACACTGCATAGATAAACACAATAATTAGAAGCTCAATGCTAGTGAATACTTCAGCATGCATGAATATAATATCACATAACAAGCAACAGCAGCCTGGCTTTTGACTAAAGAAATTAACATTCAAAGGAGTCTGAACACAGTCCCAAGATGTGCTACCAGAGTTCAAGGCACAAAACAAAACTACAAATTATATATATTTTTTTTTTTTTTCCCAAGAGTATAATCAGGTCTAGTGTGGGTTTTCTGGTGTTTTCCTATAAATGGTATTTTTAGTACAGTTCCTTCCATCAGCTTTTTTTTTACTACATACCTACTTAGAGATGCCCATAGTTAGATTATTGAGAAGTATATCAAGCTGAAATATGTTAAATGAGGAATTTGTCCAGTGGAGTAACCTTGCCTACCTCAGAACAACAGAAGACTGAGGTCCATTTCCCTGGATATGACACTTGCTCAAAATGAACTTTAACATTTATCTTAAGCACTACCATTCAGGTGTTGGGGTTTTTTCCTTTTCTTTTTCACTAAAGAAAGCCTTTTTGGGTTGCTATTTGGTTGATCATTATCACTCTGAAGAAATCAATTAAAAGCTGTCAGAAATCATCTTGTTCAAAAAGTGCTTTAGAAAAATATGAGCATTCTCGTTCTTGATCACAGATAACACAAAGTAACTTTACTACCCCTGTTCATTAGATCAGACATCAGTTGCCAATGAGATAATATATGCCAGGAAAAGTAATTACATCTCTATCAGTTGTAGGCATGCTAAGACAGCTGCTGAAACTGAATGTTGTCAAAGGTGATTCTACTGCTTTGGGTGAAGCCACATAGAATCATTTTGGTTGGAAAAGACCATTGAGTCCAACCCTTATCTAACTGCCAAGTGTGGCGCTCAACAATGTCTGTTATCACCACACCAATGTGTCTTTTAAATAGTTCCAGAGATGCGGATTCAACCACCTCTATGGGGAACCTGTACCAGAGTTTAATAACAGTGAGCGGATCCCACTGGCTACTGTTGCTGAAATAAGAAAAAGTCTAGCCTGCACATAACTGTGTGCTCTACCAGACACTCTTGTCTCCTGTCTCTACCTCTTCCTAGACCTGAGCCCTTTCAGGTAGGCAAAATAAATGAAAACTAACCCAGCAAGCAATGCAGATTGGCTAGGATCTGCCTACAGAATCAAATCTAGCAAAGTGGTTTGTGTTTTAGAAGCACCAGAGCCCATGCAAGGAATGGACAGGACTTCGTAACTAGGAAGAAGCCTCAGGAGATGAAGGCAACTTCCCCTTTTTGGGTGATAGCACAGCTGTGACTGCAATTTGATCCTGAATTTCATAGCTACGCTTCTGCATTTTTTTCAGCAGTCAGAAACCAACGTATTTTGAATAGTGCCCTGACTCCAACACTCTGTGGTCACTCCTTCACAGCAAGCCCATTTTGCTTTTGGGTTTGTACCTCTGCCTAAAAATTCAGTAGTATCTCACTGCACAGCAGATGAAGAATAAAACGGGCTTAGAGTGACAATATTTAAGTACTTACTTCCCACAACATTATAATCTCACTAACTTTCTAAAAAGCAATACACTACTAACACCAAAACCAGGTACACACTCAAGTTAACATGAGATTCATTGAATTATATGTCCTGGAACCTTTAACAATGACCCATTTGAAATGAACAGTGTTAGGACTTATTTATGTCTCAAGTACCACCCATGAATCAACAACTCAAGTGGCTGGCTATTTCAGTGCTTCTCTTGAGCAAACAGCAGTATATACCACATTAGATATACAACTGCTTGTAAATATCAGCTGCTTCCATTGGAATCCTGCATTTCTAAAAGCACAAGTAGTTACAATCCCAGTAAGCAAAGCCTCACATTTTATTGCCTTGGAAGACAGCTTTTTTTAATTAAGGCAGTGACTTGCTTCTAATTCCTTAATGTTTTAAAGTGGCATCAATCTCATCACAGTTTCCCCTTTTTACTCATATACATGTGTTTTATATGACATGTCTTACAACTGCCCCTTTTCTGGTTTACTTTGCCTTTCCAAAAATCAGTTAAAATTCTCTGAGGAAGATGTTACGTTGAATAAAAAGACATCAATAGTTTCAATAAACAGAAAATGAGAGCTGTAGCTCACAACCAGGATAACATCATTTGGAAAATTTGGTGAAATACTTCACAATCATTTTTTAATAGTTCTTGATTTATATTTTGATGAGTTCAACAATATTCCTCCTTTTTTTCTGCATCTCTCAAGCCACCATGCCACATTTTAGCTTTTTAAAGGAAAGCACAGCATTCTAGAAATCTGACAGGCAGCCATAAAGGCTGGCAGGCACAGAGGGTGCCTTTTTGATTTAATAATGATGAGTTATATTGCTTTCTTGAAAGACCCATGAAACAGAATGGCACTCTCCTTTCAAATCTAGTATTTCTATACCACTTAGATTTGGAAGAAGGAGCTCTATTTTGGCTGCTTTTGGTCTTTTTGGAGGCATCTATTGATGCTTACTAACATGTTAATTGCAGTGGTTAAAGTACTGGATATGAGACTCTTTCAGAGCTTATTAATACTGTTCTTTTATCAGGCAGAGGAGATGCTGTGGTGTGACACCCGAAAGTGTGCTGTCTCTGAAGTGCTCCCAGTCACCACAGAGCAACGCAAGGGGCTGAAATTAACATCAACACAAATAAGACTTGAACAGACTTTGCAAACAAAAAAGGAAAAAGCTGGGACTGAAATTATAGCATAAAAGGAGTGTTCCCATTACTTTTGTCTGTAGTTAGGATCTTACCCAGAGTTCTCATGTTTTAAGTATGGTGCACTCATTTAAAGTTTCCCTTTATTGATCAATAGTTCTACAACTTCATTTTCCAGGACACACAGTATTCTTCCAGACATAGGAAACATTGTGAACAGCACACTGTGGAGCTGCTAAAGTCTAAAACAGAACCAACAGCAGTAACTAACCATTAAATCAGAAAAAGATTTAATTAATCCCAAAATTAATAAAAAGGTAACTTCCTTTTGATAGGTGTATTGAGCTTCAGACTGCAGGTGTGTATGACGATGTGTAATTTTAGTCTCCCTTCTAAAAATTTCAAGGACACCAAGTAAACACTTGAAAAAAAATATATTTTGTCCCTGTATCAACAATTTGGTACAAATGTTTCCCTTCCCAGAGAACAGTAACTATTGTTTAGTGAAGGCTAGGTAGGAGCTTTCTACCACTCAAAAGATATCTCATCTCTTACTATGAAATGACCCTTAAAATTGTTATTGCATTAGATTATAATTGTGGTGTATTTAGCTGTGAAATTGCATGGACATTTTTTGTGCCTTTACATCTCTAAGTACTCCCCCCACTTGTTAAGTCAAACAGCATTTTGTTTCCAGTGTTCAGTGCTGACTAACCATGGAGACAGAGGCATGCATGCACATGCACGCTGTCTCTTCTGCTTTCACAGAGAATTTACATCTGCATCTTCTTTGGGTTTGTTGTCTTTCAGATCAAGGCTCTCTGTTCTTTCCATACAAGAGGAAACCTTGTGAAAACAAATAACTGTGTCCAATAAGCTAACTATAATGGAAGTATGCTCAGAGGAAATTGATGGTGTTGCCAACTCTCATTATTTTCCTATCTTGTGATATTTACTATTTTTCTTAAAGCCCTGAGTGCTGAAGTCATATGAATAAATGTGAATCTGAGCTTCAACTCAAAAAAGTGTCTAGTTTTCTCAAACACAAAGTAAAACTTGAAAATATGAGCAGAATGCATCCAAAAGGGCTAAAACAACCAAGACTGGGGGGAAAAAAAAAAAAAAAAAAGTTAAATTAAATAATAATTTTAATATAATTTCTTAATTTCAACTCAATTCTGAACACTTGGATTTCATAAGGACAGCAAATTGGCTAAAATCCGCAGATAAATGCTGGGTACTCAAAAGTAAGGAACAAAGGCAAAAAACAGGGCACAAAGCTCGCACTTAAGACACGAATCTGACCTGGAGTTGAAGCAGTAGCACCAAAAAGACATTTGTTGCCAAATCCATCTTTGCTACCCATGCCTTCCTGTCCCACTTCTCCAAAGAGGTCGCTGCTTAAAGGTCTGGTACTATGAACTATTCAAAAAGCATTTACTATTTTGTACATCCAGATAGCTCATCTATGGATCCTACAGGTACAGGATGTGGTTACACAGAAGGACCAAAAGTTTCTCTCTCTGAAAGTAAGTAAAGTGAGGTTTTATTCTTAATGGCTATAAAAAAACCTACATCATTTGTCAGCCAGTATGTAATGAAGACTCCCACAGCAGTACCCAGAACTGCTTGCAAGGGTTGTCATGAACACAGGACCTGATACACAAGAGCATATTGCTTTTTCCCATTTAGAATTACTGTTTTAAAGTAATTAATTAGATACTTAACATAAATTAAGTAAAGACCCAGTAACCCACCCAGCTTGCAGTTGATGCCACACAAAGGACATAGATGTGAAAGTCCAGATGCTGGAATAGCTGATATTTAGGAAAAGAAATAAGCTTTTTCTTATAATTAATTTTTAATTGATGTTGTAGATCGAGAAGAATGATGTGCTTAGAATACAGTGACTCACAGGTCAATGGCCACAAACCTAGTCTCTCTCCCAGTATACTGAATGTCCTTAACCTTGACTCTGGTGGTAAAAGAACACAGTCTGGTCCTCAGCTACGCTTCTCTACTAATGTGACAGAATTTACCCTATCTCACACATCCTGAAATTTAGCGGGAGACAGGTCATGCTTCCTCCACTCTGTTTCAGAGAATCTTATTAGTCTGCAATACATGGTACTTCATGTAAATTCAATAACTACAGAGAGGGAGAAAAACTAACAGAAAATATCATACCAGATGGAGAAAATTGAAACATTACCCTTGTTTCTGTGCCAGCACAGATCCATCCTGACAGGTTGGAAATGATTTATGGTTGGGGGGGCATGGAGAAAGAGAGTATAGGGAGAAGGAAACATACTTAAACTAGCAGAGCTATCATTAATTGCTGTTCACTGTTCAAATCTTTGCATTGTTTTGCATGCAATTAGTTACATATGCAGCAATGTTTGCACGCTGATCTCCGCATGAGATACATAAACGAGTATATGATGCATGTTAGAAATTGCTTTCAAACCACTGTAGAAGACATTGTAGTAACAAAATTATACAACATGGCAACTCAAAAGCTCCATTCAAGGAAAGAGATTACCTTTGAATATATGAATAGGTAAATACTACAGCATGTCCAAGATTAATACTGATCATTACTGTTTTAATATATAAAATGTTATGGATATTGCTACCCAGCAGCGATCAGGCAGATATCTAGTCTTTGTAAATTAAAACCAGATATTTTTTCTGTATCTAATTGATTTTTACATTACATTAGGCAGCCAAGGCTGCAACCTTCCATGACATAGTATCTAAATAAACATTTATTAAAATATTTTAATTAGAATAAGAGGGAAAATATTGTTTCCAATTATATTTTCAGAAGGAAAAAAACCAGACCTATTAAGTATTAATGTAAACATAAGTGTAATGCAACATTTAAATGCAATAATTATGCCATATGATTTATACAATGTGAGCTACTTCTAATTCCTAAACTTTTTTAAAAGGACTACTTGTAGTAATGCATTTATTGCCTCTTGCTTCTTACAGCTTTGATCTTGAAAAATAGTAATAAAGGGCAGTGTGAAATATGAATAGTGGTTTTACAAATTGAGGCACATCTGTGTTGAGCAGAAACTCACAGAATTAACCTTATAAATGCTCAAGACTAAAATGGTCATTAATAATATTCCCCTGCCAGGACAGGAGGACAGAAATGCCTCCTGCCCTGAAATGCTGAGGTACTCTGTCTGGTCCAGCTGTAAATGTCCAGGCTGACTGGGCTTCTGTCACATCCCTTGATATATTAACCAGGCAAAAACTTATTCCTAGAGGATTTGGCAGGGATTGTTAGTCTCCTAATGACTTAAATTTTTTTGCTACATACATGTATGTATATACCTGTGTGCATAAATATTTCGCTGTCTTTATTCTTTTTGTGGAACAGTGAATTTCAGATCCTGACGTGATTTAGCACAAGGAGACTGAGTCAGGCACAGTACTCTGGTATAATCTATAGTTTATAGTACCAATAAGTTGTCACGCCTTACTGAAGGCACATATTACTTGAGAGCATAGTTCCACACCACCAGACATATGCACATTACTTTATACCACATCAACCAGGCAGACCTTGGTGTGGAAGTGAGGACAGCATCTTCCTCACTTCAGCCAGGAGCAGGCAATCACCTGACTGTCACTGGTGGGGTGTCACTTACAAAGAGCCGCTGGGAAGATCAATGGCTGTCATATAAAAATTAGTTCTCTCTTCTTGACATTGATATAAACTTGTAGAGACACTAAAGATACTACAAGAGCGACTAGTTAAGGAAGATGAGGTTCCTGCACTTTTTAAAACGGTGATTAAATCGTAGCCCATGCAAAGAAGTTTCAAAATGGGTATTTCAATAATGAAGGTGTGGCTATGTCATGCAAACAGAAATGGAAGCTCCTGAGAAAAACAGGCTGACAAAACTCTATCAGCTGTCCGTATTTCCCATGAGATTTGCTTCAAACTGGTCCAAAGTCATCAAACTATTAGAATTGGCAAATAAGACCAGGAGTGTACCACTACAGTTTTGTCTTCTCTGCAAGGACAGAGCAATACCTAAAAACAGTATCTGAAGTTCAATGACTTCAGGTCATACTCTTTAGCAATAATTATACTTCTTCAAACTGAATATAGGCACCTTTATTAGAAAAAAAACAACCAAACAAAAAAACCCTACAAAAAAAAAACAACAACAGTTTTATGCAATTCTTATTACTCTAAGAAATCCTCTCTTAAGAACCTTGCCGCTTGTTAACTACTGCCCTCATCTCCCTTTCCAGAATTTTTTTTTTTTTTTTTTTTTTTTTTTGGTGAGTCTGCTACTGTTTCTAGATATCTCTATAAAGGATGCTGGCTTTGAACCTTCATTGTAAAATTATTCACGGAGTGGAAAAATTTCCAGTCTGGAGAAGGATGGTAGAAAAGAACTCATTCTGAGACAAACATCTTGGAGATGTAAATAGTTCCTATGAATAAATATGTGTATTCTCAGATACTAATGTGTCTTATTCATCTCCCTCTTCAGCTCCAAGAGGTTAGTCCCTGTCATTCCTGATTATGCTCGTATCATCACTGACTTTCATTTCCTTCCACTTCCATCAACTCTTTCTGCAAGCCTGTAACATACCAACTACGAAAAACAAATGTTTAATATTTCCCATTTGTATCCTCCCATAGACTACAAGTCTGCAGTCCTGCTGGCACTCTTCCATTCAAGCTCCCATTTCGACCACTGCAGCATTCTCATAAAGCAGAGAGCATGAACAGACCATCTCCATCCTCTCTGAGAATCCTTTTCAGGGCTTACTCAAAAATGTCTATGGAGTCAATGCTCACTTCTAGTCTACCAACATTAAAAGACCTGAGAACTCATTTGCTCTATCTTCTAAGGAAGGAAAAAGAAAGAACACTATATGTTCTTCGAGGCCAATGTTACACAAACAACCCACCTACAGTTAATAAATTAGTATTTCACTTCCTAAAGTAGTAAGCACTTAGTATTTAAACTCTAAGTGCTCAGCTGTTACAGAGAACAGTGAACACTGTAACTTTAGTCACTTGTTTATTAAAATTTCAGTTTTGGCACTCTTTCGCAAATATCACAACTTACTCAGCACAGAACATCTCTAATATCTTCATACAGCTCTGTGTAACAGATCTCCTATATTGCCTTTGCATCCAACATTACATAAATAATCCTATAAATGTCCTCACAGAAGGAAAGGACAGGCACTATCATCAAGCATAACAAGTAAAAAAAAATAAATCTTGCCACTTCAAAAGTGCTTTTTAATTATAATTTATTGTAATTAACATTTGCTATTTTACAAATGTTTTACTGTAAGCACATATTCTAAATGTTATACGCTTAATCTATGACTAAATTCTGTTTGACTCTTTTTTAATGTTCTACATCATAGGCATCAGAGTCAGAGTCCTTGCAGATATTAAAGATTAAAACTCTGCTGGGACCCAGAGATACTAATATCCATTTCCCTGAGTTAGCACTGATGGACTTGAACATATCTTCTTGTGACAGAACTCACAGTACACGGCAGTTTTTGCATGTTTATTTTTAAGGCTGTTACTGTATTCATACGTTACCTTCATTTTTACCACATGGTAACAAACACTCTGAATTTTCATCAAGAAAATACCTCCGAGTTTTCAGAATTCCTTCCACACTTACCACAGTACTTCTAAGAACTGCTGTACTAGATGCAGATTTGTGAGCCATTACATCTAGCAGCTCCCTTCCAAGTGAATTACACATCTCTTACCAACAGCCATGCAGAACCAAAAGCTCAGAAATAATGAATACTCTGTGCAGTGACATTTTTGCCAGCCATGGGCTTCTCACAACTGTACCATTTCCCCAGTGACTGCACTGTCATTATAATAGGTAATCATTAGATTTATCTTTTATTTAATTTGTAACATCTTAAGTATTATATGTGCATTTATGTAGCCTCATTACTGCCAGGAGTCCTCTTTAACTGAGATGATAAGTAAATAAAGTAGAAATTACACACCAACAGGAACATGGAATATGTTGTTTTACTGTATGTCTGAGAGCTCCCTTTAGTAAAGCTAATCTGCGCAGCAGTTACCATTATTTCTACCTCAGTGAGCACTTCCTAATTGCTGTGTTATTGCTTGTGAAGAAAATATATTATTAAAGCCCACAACTTATGACTTGTTGCTCATCTATACATGGAAGGGAAAAGTCTTCTCATTTCATCAGATCTTAATAGGTTTTGAACAGGATGATCAGCTGAGGCTGTTTTTCCTCTTGTGGATCCGTTCATTATCATTTCATAATGTCAGTGGCTCCTTCAAACAGTCAAGATGCATTCATAATTTATTCAGAAACCTGAAAACATTACTAAACTAAATCTACTTAATTCTCTGTGAATCAGCTAAGGCCTATTTTGGTAGCAATTTGTAATGAACAACAATTATAAGCCCAAAGGAATCAGTATTCCTTTTTATCTGTTAATGTTTTATATCCAATTATTGGTCCACTGCCAGATAATGATCCATAGAGCATTAGAACTGTGTATTAATATTATCTTTACAAATGCAATAATACTCAGTGGAGGATAAAGTTTTGATGGACTCCTCTTATGTGCTAGTTAAAGCTCTACATCATCAGGAAAAAAAAAAAAAAAAGTCAGCATTAGCACTTCATTCTGATGGGACTTCTCAGAATGGATGACCTTCAAAATTTGGCAATATAATCAAAATGGCAAACAGCAGCCACTGAAATTAACAGTAAGTAACTTCAGGATTTTTTTCACATTCAGTATTACTGAGATGCCACAGATATGCAGAAAGAAGGGCTTACGACAGGATTTTAGGAAACAACAGAATATTCTACATTCTTCCAGTTACAGTAACAATGATGAGACATCTCTTTCAGTGAGCAAGCCAATACTCCAAGATTCCTGAAAAGCTGATCAGCTTTCATTCATTCATGGCCAGACTACACTAAGTTTTTTTCTGTTCTAAATACTGAATATTACTTTTACAGGATGTCTGTGGTAAAACATATGAGTCATTTTCAGAACTACATTGAATAGATTCTACCTGGAAATAATATTGTGCACTCATCCGAAGAAAAAATATTTGTCATTTCTCAGATGTCTTAATACATATACAATGTCTACATACAGAAAATTAAAAATATTAACCCAGAATGGCTTCTGCACAAAATAGAGAGCTTTGGAATGTCAGAAGAATGGAGTCTAATAAACATTTGAAACAGAACACTGACATCTTGATTGTGTCAATAACAGCAGGGATTCAGTACATGGAGAAACAGTTTCTATTTTATTTTTTATGCTTCTTGCTAAAGATCTTACTTCCCATATTTGACTTCTAACTAATATACATGGTCCACAAGTAGCTTGCATCACAACACTTATGCAGCTGAGTGGATTTTTTCAATTTATTTTATTATCAAGATCCCCAAGAACTGCAAAACTACAGTCATTCAAAAGTTGAGTTTCACGTAAAACCCTGTTTGTTCAAAAATATATAGTCTGTTTTTACTGCCACCCAGATTGACTAAGTGACAGAGAGAACAGACCAGTATATTTGGTCAGCACTAGGGACTTGTCCACAGTCAAAAGCAGTTCAGATTAAAGGCTGAGGGTGCATCCTTTCCCATGCACCAAAAACCCTAGAAGGCCTTTAATAGGATCTCTCTGAAACATGTGAGCATCTAATTGGCATTGTCTATGAAGAGTTAGGATCCTGGATATTTTTTAAAACTCCATTAGCTGCCTCTACAACTTCAGGAGCTTAAATACCTTTAAAGATTTGCCATAAGGCCCTCAGTAGGTAGTTTCAGCGGCCTCATATGTTCTTTTGAGCAGGCAGTGAGAGAGATTAAATAATGCTATGTTTTGATCAGAGCAGTAGTAAACATTCAGCATCTAGTGTATTCTTTTCCCTTTTACATGCAAAAGTTGATTACAGAGTCAGGTATTTCTTTGATCTAAAGTGTTGGGGTTTTGTTTCAAAAATATATATGTCCTCTTCCCCTGAAAGCAGTGGGAAAACAGCACTTGCACAGCACAGTAAGCTGCTTTATTCTAGCTTGTGCTGAAGGGCACCTTTCCAGCTTTCTTTCAAGGTCACGTTACAAATGTCTTCATTCCCTGCCTATCCTGTCTCTGCTGTACGGGCTGTGTCTGGTCTTTCCTTCATCCACAGCACTCAAATGTCCTCTTTCTCCTCCTCTACAGCAATGGGATTTCCCAGGTTTTGGCTTTATATCTGGTCCACAACAAAATCCCTTCCTCCGTGTAGGTCAGCTCCTGTTTGGTCCCGCCTTAGCTTAGACTTTCAAGTGTGCTACAGCTATCCTACTAGATAGCATTTTGATTGTTTCTTATCTATATCCTAAATGAATGTCAGCTCTTACATTCAGCAGGTTTCAACTCCCCATGTAATATACTGAACGATAGGTAACCTATTGTAGGTACACATGTACCTATAGTAACACATGTAGCTATCAGTTGTGCTACTTTTTAAAGAGCACATCATCATCTAAAAAAACTTTGAAATGCTAAAGATTTCCCTATCAGATTCACATTTCAAGACATGTTTCAACAGAAGTTTTTTGCTACTTTAATTCCTAACCATGACTTTGTGTGCTCATCTACAGATACTCTGCAGCAGGTATGTGAAAAAGGAGACCTGAGGGAGAATATAGTGGGGAAGTGTGGCTCATTGCCCAGCTCTCCCTATATACAGGAGTATCCAAATGAAAAGTATGAACTCAGTCAGGAATGCAGGTTGATCTATTTAAATGTTGATAACACATATAGAGATATAGCTGAGTTTGTACTAGTCCTGCCAACAGTACACACAATGTAGCTAATTACACAGACCACAGGAACTTCTCTTAGAGGTGGGTTCAGAGCTAGTCCAATCACAGATTGCTACAATGGAAATCACTGGAATCTCTTTTGGCATTTCAGATACTGCAATCACTAAAACATCAGGCACTGAAAAATAAATAAAACTCTCTTCTACCTGAGGCAAAAGCTAATGCTTGCTACAATAACATCCAAATGGAAATAATTAGTCCTTGGCTTTTCAAGTAGTAAAAGTAAATAGGTTCTTCTAGGTGCAATTAAAACTATACCACATACTGAATTCATTGCTATTGATAGCTGTTAGCATTTTCGGGCTGCAAGCATAAGCTCCTAACAAAATATTAGTGATTACCACTTCACTCTAATATAGTACAAATAATGTCAGTAAAGATCATAACATTCCTTCATCCTTAGCAAGAACCTGAACAGGCAGAGAGCACCCTTCCTAAGTAGTGACTGCACTTGTTATGCCATTATGACACCTTTAAAATAGCCACTATTTTTAACAAGCTAAGCTTACTCCTATGGAAAATATCAACATTAATTTCCAAGGCATATGAATCTGACTTGTTCTAAACAAATAAACAACACTAACCCTACCTACCATAACTCTGCCTGCTTTAGTATACCCTTATCAAAAATAACTTAGAAAACCCCCTGGCATTAATTGCTGTTATGGTTTTTAAAGAGCTGAACACCTGAGAGAAGCCTTTAAGTATGAAGAAGCCTTTTGTTTGATGATGTTTGGGCTCAGCATGGCATCAACTTCTATGTCCTGCTTTTATTTTGAATGCAAGATAATAACCAAACCGTGGTTAGACCTGGATAATAAGTGAAAAATGCAGGGAGTTTAAATGTCTTACTCCTCATTAGTGACACTCTGCCTAGCAAAACAAAACGAATCACACACTGTAGTTAAATATTACTTAAGTTTAGCCCTCCACAAGTTATCAAGCAATTTAATGAGGCTATTTTCAAGGGGGAAGTCAAATTGACAACTTTGTATCAGGAAGATGAATACAGCAGTAGGAGATAACAAAGTTTATTCTTGCAATCTAAGTTCTTTCCCCCTCTGCTTGTGAAACCTGTTAGCAACTGAAACATTCACCGGCAATCTGGTAACAAGCTTGAGCTTGATTTAATTATGAATTGCTTTGGTTTTGAACCAGGAAAACAATGACTATATGGAGGTTTACATAGTCTTCTGTTTTGTTTACTGAGTATTTTCTCATGCATGTAAGTGGTGGAGAAAGAGAAAAGAGAACAATTAAAAAAAAAAACTAACAGGAAAAAGAACTGCCTTGAACAAGGAACAAATATTTTGCCATGTCTGGAAAAAAGTTAAGAGATACTTAAATGTTAATAATTTAGTGGACAGAACTAAAATATGCGAAGGTCTTGAGATGAAACACTAAAGGAAAAGACTAAAATAAAGGCTGACTAGTTGGGTTCTGCAGCATGCTTGACACTGAATGAAAAGACTGAATCCCTAGTGCTGCAAATAACTGAAAAACAGGAGTCATTCATGGCCATAATCTTTCCCCCAGTGATCAGCTACAATAAATTCAACATGGCATTGGAGAGTCCTAGTTTACTGTCTAAGCTCAGGCTAGTGTACCACACAATCCCACAGCACTTTATAAGAGCACTGCAGTCCAAGAAATTCAGCATAACGTCCAATGCAGCATCTAGATGTTCCCACAGACACCTAATAGTTCATGTTCCACTGCTTTGTAATTAAATGTTGGCTCCTATGTGTCTAATGACAAGGTTTACAAGTGTGGGTGCTGAGATGTAGACAGAAGCCTAGAAAGAGTCTCTGGAAATGTTCAAACAAATTGCCCACAATTTTTAGTGATTTGTATGGATAAAATCCTCACAGGCAAAAATCAAGAACAAAATACACAAACTGTTGAGCAACTGCAGTTCAGCAAAAGCTGACTAGAAATGCAGTGCTGACAATAAAGGAAGGGGAAATGTAAACACATTGATGCAAATGAATGCAAATACAGGAGTTACAGAGAAGAGGAATAGGAGCAAAGGAGGTATTTGCAATAGAACCACAGGAATGGCCATTTGGGTCAAGGGGTTAAATGCAGGTACCTTGCAGCATGCACATGCAATTCAATTCCAAAAGAGATTAAATAAGAAGTATAATAAGAAGGGGAGGAACCCTCTCATTCTACCATAAATGTCTCTCTATTTCACTGAAGCATAAACACAGAAGAAAGAAGGGGGTTCAGTGAAAAGATCGTTATTACTCAGCCCTATGGATAGTACAGAATTACCCTTGAGATTCACACAGACACCTGCCTCCAGATCAGCTGCATAAGGGACAATTTATCATTACTGAACACGTAGGAGTGGGGAGGACACAGTGGCCACTGCCTGCGCTGGAATTTATGATGGAAAAGAAAGTTAATTAAGTTCTGTGGTCAGTGCTTAAGGGAAAAAAATAGAAGAGCTCCCAAATGCAGCTCCTTGCTGGAACGGATATTTTGGCAGGACTTTCTAATTACTGTATTAAACTGTTAATTTGGCAAGAGAAAACTGATTTTCTTATGGTAAGTTTTCAGTGAAAAATGTATAGAAACAAAACTGCTTTGTCATCTGGCCTTTTGTTGTCAGAAAGGAAAGTACACCTGGCATACTCTGTAGTTACTAACATCATTACAGCACAATATATAGCAGAGTGGCAGAGTGCAAGCAGTAGCAAGGAAAGGAAAGAAAGAAAGAGGCTTCTGGAATCAGTGGGAAAGAAACTACTTTAAAGAAAAATGAAAGGCAACAATATGTGCAAACACATTTGGCTAAATTAATACAATTGCAAATTGCACTGTAGGATAATTCAGTGCAAAACAACAAATGAGTAACAGGGCCCTTACTGTTGCTCTGCATTTCTGGGTTCAGCAAACCCAATTAATTATTTTTATGTTGCATTCTCATACATAGTTGTGCATATATATGTGTGCGTGTATGTGTAAAACCAAAGGAATAAACAATCCTTATTGAGGGTAGAAATCCACAGGGCAAGACAGACATAAAGTACAATAATTCAGTCAACATCTGCTTCAGTGACATAACCTGGACTTTCTCCAGTTTACGAGCCTTACATGCCTCCAGTTCTGAAGCCAACTTCATTAGATGTGGGCATGAAACCTAATACGAAGATCTGCGTTCACACTCTCCAGACACAGCTACAGACCAGAGTTTTTGCTTGTGATAGAACAGGGACCAACGGCAACAATCTGGAGTGTTCCTGGTTATTTTTCCATGCTGTTTTATCCTCCCATTTCCCACCTGCTCTTCCTTTCTGGAGCTGTGTTTCCCTTGAAAAATAAACTGTTCATAATCCCAAACCTCCTACCATGACACCAATGGTAAGAATTGGTATTCAGCAGTGAATGGGTGCAAGATGGGAAACAAAACTGGAAAGAAAATGCAAGTAGAACTCGGCACATTTGCAAGCCAGTTCTAACTAGCTATTACAGTCAAACAGAATATCCCAGTGGTCAGAACAGAGAAGGGGAACAGACTTCTATTCCATTTTAACCCATAATTAAATTTTTAAAAATTAAACCTACCAAGTTCAAATTAGCAAATTGAATTAAAACTAAACATTCCATTATAGGGGGTTTAGTAAGGGAGGAATTACTTTTGTTTGTTTACTTTTTAAGCCTTTAATCCTTCTCAAATTAAGGTTTTTTCCCATAAACTTCAAGATCTAGTGGTCAAGAACACTTGGTATCCCCAAGTGTGCATTTTTTTTACAGTTAAATGTTTCCTTGAAAAAAAATCACTTCAACTTAATAGAGATTTCAGGATTTATAACAGAATTATTAGAATAAAACTTCAGTAAATTACATTATTGAACATGATTGATCAAGTACAAATTACATGGGAAAGCTATATGCATATTTAGTATTAATATTTGGCCCTCTACTTTTTTCTTATCAGGAGTAGAAAAAAAACAGAATTTCTTTCTTAATTTTAATGCATGTCCATGCCTTAAACCATGTTTTTTACTTGACTTTCAACAACTACAGGATATGAAACCAAAATATATTCCTCTTTATACATATTTTATAATTTGTTTCAAGTCGCATCTTAAAAGGTATTTAACTTTTTCTCCTGGATTCTGATTTTAGTTAATGGCAATAGAAAAGTCGCTGTCCTTGATCTAGAATTGTTTAGTAAGAAGAAGTCAGGGCTAGAGGCACATGAAAACATGTCAATCAGATGTAATTGCTCGCTAAAAGAAACCCTATCAAACTGAAGAATAACTAACACTGAACACATGGATTCACCGCAGCACCTAATCTACTAATGAGCTCAGCTTGTTATTTTCAGGCTGGCTATTCAGAAAGTCCAACACAAGAAACATGACAGTCAAGGACAACATTGCTTAAATAGTTTTAGGTAATACATATTACAGGTCAAGCAAGTAACATCACCTGCAGCTAAGGTTGCCCAGCACTTCACATGACACTTCCCTTGCCACTATGTCCAGCCTTCAATTGCTTGGTCTTAAATTTACTATACCAAGTTCTTCCTCTGATTAATATTTTTTAATTATTTTTTTTTAATTTTCATTAGCCTGATGATTTTTGTTGTGATTATCACAGGAGAATGAATGACATTAAGAAGGAAAATAAAGAGACATGGTTTTACCATAACATCACAGCATGTAGAGAAGACAATTTTTACCCTGGAAGTGACTGGTTGTGTTCTTGGCAATCGGTCTGCTCCTCCTCTCCCTCTCAGTATAAAAACTGGGTTAAAAACTGGCTGGATGGCCAAGCCCAGAGAGTTGTGGTCAATGGGGTTAAATCCAGTTGGCGACCAGTCGCAAATTGAGTCCCTCAGGGTTCAGTTTTGGGACCAGTCTTGTATAATCTCTTCATCAATGACCTGGATGAGGGGATCAAATTCACCCTCAGCAAGTTTGCAGATGACATGAAATTAAGCAGAAGCATCAACCTGCTGGAGAGTAGGAAGGCCCTGCAGGCTGGGGGAGGAGTGGCTGGAGAGCTGCCTGGTGGAAAAGGACCAGGGGGTGTCGGTGCACAGCCGGCTGAACATAAGCCACCAGTGTACCCGGGTGGCCAAGAAGGCCAACAGCATCCTGGCCTGTATCAGAAATGGTGTGACCAGCAGGAGTAGGGAGGTGATCACGCCCCTGTACTCAGCACTCATGAGACCACACCTCAAGTACTCTGTCCAGTTTTGGTCACCACAGTTTAGGAGGGACATTATGGTGCTGGAGTGGGTGCAGAGAAGGGCAACGAGGCTGGAGAGCGATCTGTAAAACATGACCTCAAGGAGCAGCTGAGG
This sequence comes from Psilopogon haemacephalus, assembly GCA_013396835.1. Lineage (NCBI taxonomy): Eukaryota > Metazoa > Chordata > Aves > Piciformes > Megalaimidae > Psilopogon > Psilopogon haemacephalus. The sequence goes on from VWZI01014441.1 coordinate 139,390, forward strand.
GAGATGTGGTTGTTTAGTCTGGAGAAGAGGAGGCTGAGAGAGGACATCATTGCCCTCTACAACTACCTAAAAGGAGGCTGTAGTGAGGCCGGTGCTGGTCTCTTCTCCCGAATTACTGATGATAGGACAAGAGGAAATGGCCCCAAGTTGCATCAGGGGAGGTTTAGAGTGGATGTTAGGAAGAAGTTCTTTACTGAGCAGGTGGTCAGGCACTGGAACGGGCTGCCCAGGGAGGTGGTGGAGTCACCATCCCTGGAGGTGTTTTTAAAAAGAGTGGATGTGGTGCTTGAGGCTATGGTCTAGTGATTAAGGATGCTGGGATGAAGGTTGGACTGGATGATCCTGGTGGTCCTTTTGAACCATAGTGATTCATAGTGATTAAGTGTTGTGCTGAGGGATTTGGTTTAGTCAAGGACTTGTCAGTGTGAAACTAATGACTGGACATATTGATCTTGAAGGTCTTTTCCAATCCAAGAAATTCTGTAAAATCACCATGTCTGCTCTGCTTTTGCAGTCAGCCCATCCAGTCCTGTGGCCAAGAGCCCATGCAGGCAGACACGATTCAGTCGTAGATGTACTCTGAGTCAATCTCTTTCCTTTCCATTTCTTAAGTATGCTGATCCATTGTTCCCCATGATTCACAAATTTCCACATTTATCTGATGCCTACCAAAAAAAAAAAAAATTTCTCCATTAACAAACCATATGTCTACTTGTGCGTTGGCCACCTACTACTCTTAACAGTCATCCTTTACTGCAAAATTATGTGCAGTTGATTTAAAGAATCATTCACGTTGCTGAAACATGACAGTAACAGTCAGTTTGTCCAAATTAACTTCTACTGAGACTAATAGGAAGGGATATGTACACAAAAGCCCTTGGTGCTAACATTCTCATGTTCACATCTGCTTCAGGTTGCAAACTGAATGCCCAGTGGAGCTGGAGTATACTAAAAAGAAGAAGATGACCTCATACTTAGGGCAGTCATTCTGACTCCTACTTTATCAAAGTATCTTGGAAGTTCCTTTGTGGAGCTTAGCCCCAGATTCAATACATTAATTTGGGAAGCAAACATTAAAAAAAAGAGATGGAACCTTCAAAGTAAAGAGTAGGATGGGTAAGATATCAAGCACAAAGACTATAAATTAGATGTAATTTGGACCATTTGCTCACATCTTAATATTAAACCAATCAGAGGTTCAGAAACACATTTTTCCTCAGGTCATCTTGGCAAAAATGTGGGTTAAGAAGTGTTTCTCATGAGGAACAGTCCATTTTCTTAATTATTTGGCCATTTTAATCCACTTTAGTCACTAAGAGTAGTGAAAATGCCTTTCATCTCTTCTGCATTTTTCTTGGGAATTAGTTTTTGTTTAAAAGGTCCTGAGTTCAACAGAAAGTGATAGGGATTTTTTTTACAGCTTGGAGTAAATAGTTCTGGGTATCATAAAGATATCCATCTGTTCTGGATTTCCCAGCTATAATAATCTGTAACCACCTAAGTGACATTTAAAAAAAAGTGTGCTCTTTTTGTTCTAGATGTTTTATTTGTAATTTCTGGAAGTGTCAAAAATGCCTACACCTGACCAAAACCAAGAGGAACTCTGCCAGAGACCACACACCATTAAGCATCCTGAAAAAAATCAAATCCTAGGTATTTTAGGCAAAACACCTTACTAAGTCTATAACAATCACTCTGTGGCTCAGTCCCCCCTTTGTAAAATGGACAACTTGCCCCTTCCACAGGTATAATGAAAAATAATATAAAAAATATTTGAGAAGCATTTTGCAATGATAGTGATGAGCAGCCCAGATAAGCCTATGTGGAAGTGAAAATGTCCTTAATTAGAGCATGATATGAGTATTCTATTTCCCAGATAATGTGAGTTAGGGCCACATATGAAGCAACGAAGCTAAAAATCTGAACTCAGAGAACATAACCCATCTGTGCAGTGAATGAGGCAGTGGTCCTGTAGGAAAAAAACTCAGCATGTGATCCAGTAATTAAAGACTGCTCGTGAAACATAGCTACAAAGCAGGCAAGTGCTTTTAAAGGGGCACCCTTAATGTTGGCATTTCCTGACTTGAAAATTTCATTTTGCAAACTTGACATTTTCTTTTTTTTTTTTTTTTTTTTAAAGACACATAGTATAGGCCCACTTAGAATAAGTCCATGCATGTATTACATTAACATCTTCTAGAAATTCTTTAGCTGTTATCGGGAAAGACTTCTCTTTCTCTTCCCATCCAACAAATGAGGCTTTAACAATTATACAGCTATAAGGAGCGCTTTAGGGAATGATGCACTTCAAGCTTCTTGGTTTAAACTTTATGGTGCGAAGAACAGGCTGATTTATGTTTGCAGAAAACAAAGGAAATTAGGATAAAAAATAAGAAAGCTTTTCCCCTTGTCTGACAACACCCTTCTATTTCCACCCAAAGACTCTGTAATATCCATCCTTAATCCCCTGCCATCCTCCTGTAAATGCTGTGAAGTGCTGCAGTTTGCATCAGCTTGTGTGCTAGACATTATGTGAATGCTAACTCACTGAGAATGGTGGAAGCTCAGTCTGTAAAAGACAATTCAACTGATTACTGTATAAAATAGGCTTTGTCCTCGTAAAATCTAACTAGTATATGTAGTTGTCAAACAACTCAGCATAAGCAGTGGGTGAATCTACTCAGATGCAATGAGTTTGAGTTCCTGAACACTAGCCATGCCACAGTTTGGATACACCATCTTTTCACTAAAGTCTATCTCATGAGACTTGCTTCATAGATTTGAGAGGTGCATTTGTAGCAGCAGTCATCTCACAAATTAAAGCCATGCAAAACTCAGTTTGCCTCTCCTAATTTTCTTCAGCACCTGACCCCCGAGCATCTATCCTTGCCTTCTGAGATCTGGAGGCCTCTAGCACTTTTTCTCTTCTCAGCTTGTCCACAGAGAAGCTCTATAGTTTCTCTATACTTGCCGCACATTTGTCAGCAGTTGCTTTGAGAATCACCAGTCAGGTGCAAATCTCCATTAGTTGAGGGAAAGTAAGTCCAAGACCTAAACTAGCACTCACAGAAGTCATCTGTCATGGGATTTGATTTTCATATGAATCTTTCCATAGCCCACAGGCTACTTTAAAACCATCAATCAAAATACTCCACCATTTCATCTATGTTTGCATTATTTTGCAGGGTATGCAACAAGCAGAAAGACAGAAGCCATTTAGATTTTGACTAGCTTAGTATCATCCCTAAGGCAAATCATCATTCTTTAGGGTACTTGGTAATTTCTAAAAGTTAGAAAATGTAATGTCCTTTCAGGCAGGTTATGTCACACAGTGAACAACTTGCACTTTCCTCATAGGAATTTGCCTCTGGGTGGATTCATAGCCAGAATACTGGAAATCATACTGAGTAACATTTTAAACTGCCTCTAAATACCTTTGAAAATGGGAACCTAGGGAACTCGGTCCATAATTTAAACATAGGAATATACTTTAGCAATTAAGCTAAGCAATTGTCCTGAACAGCAGGCAAATCAGAAGTCTTTAGAAAATGTTAATAAAATTAGTCTTCTGAGTGTATCACAGAATAAGCTGATAATCAAGAAAGAAAGTATACAGTTCAGCATTCAGGAAGAGATTCAACATCTCTTTGCTCTACCATGATTGTTCCATCCCATTTGAGACTAGAAACAGTGTAAGAAACCTTAATACAACTCTGGTTTAGTGTAGAGTTATTAAAAAATATCAGTTATACCAGAAGAGTAACCCAGCAAAATAACATGAAGGATGATGAAAAGTAGGTTTTATTTCTCAGGTACACAGAAAGCTGGGAGGTGGAAGTGATCATTCATTTCACATCTAACTTAGCCCTAAGATTCAGATCTTTCAGGTCTCCTGCAGTACCCTCATGAACCAGAACACCAAATATGGTTGGTCAGTAAATTCAGATCTAAATGTTCCCAGAGCATCTGGCGCTTACAGCAACAGATTAGAGAAATGCCGAAGCACAATGTAGCCCTGGAAACGACCTGCCCTCTACAGGCATGTAGATGTGCAAGATGCCCCATTTCCCAGACTTAAGCAGCAGCCTGGCATCTACAAGATTAAAAGCCAACCAACCACAAGCAAACCAACAACAAAACAAAACAAAACAAAAGCAAAAAAAAACAAAACCAAACCCCACAACCAACCAACAAAAACATCACCACCAAAGTCAACTTTAAGAACATGAAAATATAATCATCTTTAGAGACTAGCAGATCTTTGAGACCCCACTGCAGAATTCATACACTCACTTTTCACTGGTTCGCTCCTAAAGGAGCAAATCTGTAGATCTGTTTTTTCTATAGGGTCATTAAAAAAAGACATAGAAGCTTCTCACAAGTTCTGATGTATTTTAGATAACTTTATGCAACCCAGAGAAGTGATTTAATAGAAGTCAACTGCCTGCTTTTCTACACAGGAATCAGAGGATTTGAAAAATACCTTCACAGACAGAAGGGGTGGGCAGGAAGGCAACTAATCTTCTGTTGTCAGATTGTTGTAAAATATGCTATCATTGTAACACATTTAACTAGTCATCTTGTGTTTGGGGAATTCACAGTGACTTGAGTTCCAGTTCATTACTCTGAGGGCTATGGTGCTATTGTCAAGGCCTCAAAACCAGTAGGATGGCCTAACCCCCAGGTTAGAGAGGCTACAGTAGCAGAAAGGCAATTATACTGTAGGAAAAATGTTGTCCACTAATCAGCTAGCAATCAATTACTAAGAAGAGAAGATAACCCTATCCCCACTCAAGCTCTTCAGTATTAATAGTGCCATCATGTAATTACTTTAGGCATGGGCAGGTGCATGAAAGGACAGACTCTATAGTACACTGCTTCTAAGATTAATGAGTTCTGTCAATTTGCCCAGCAGACATCTGATTCTTCAGCTTTGTGCAGCCACTAGTTTCACACACGCCTCAGGGCATTTTTTACTGGAAAAAAAAAATCAACTACTAATTTAAATACATCCAATTTAAATAGATCTTTTAAAAATCCCTAATTTTACAAGTAAGACTGTAACAGAAATACTTCTAATATGAATACTAACACAGCACTTTTTGCTATTTCAGTTATTCCTTATTTTAGCTAATGAGCGAAACACAAGGTCCTCGAAGTATATAATACCTCTTAGAAAAACTGACAGCACAAAATCCTGCAGTCACAACATCCTGAATTTCACTCCACACAATCAATTTCAGTAAGTTTAAAAAAAAAAAAAAAAAAAGAGAGAGAGAGAAAGAAATGTTTCAGTAAATAAGTCATTGCTCAGAAACCAAGGCAAAGCAAATACAGAAGCAGTTTGGTGCTAAGTTAGCAAACACGCTGAATGAGCACAGCTGCCAAAAGCAGAATCATTCTCTGTGACAAGCTAGCAGCCTACAGAGTTAAGTCAGGGATATGTAGGCCTATGGGTCAAGAATGCAATAGCTGAAAACAGAATTTCTGAGGAGTGGGTTTTTTTTCCTTAAGAGTTACATCTACCGTAGTTAGCGGCAAAAGCCAGTTTTTAAAGAGTTCTCAGATGAAATATCACCAATTCTTAGAAACATCTTCCCCATTTGGGAGGTGCACAAACTCCCATCCCCAAATGTATGACCTATTCAGGCGTTTAAGAGACCTTCACTCTTACTAAAACTCTCTTTTGAGAGGATGCTTAAACACTTGCTTAAATCTTTCAAAAATAATCCAAGATACTTAAAGTCGTTTAGCTACTTAAACATGCAGACAGTCTCTGAGATCCTCTTAGGCATCTCTCTGAAAGTTTAGGCTGTTAAATACCTTTGGAAATCTGGCTCAGATGCTTGGCTGTACATACACCGAGCCCTCATGAAACAGCACACTGATATCTGTCTGTATTTCTTACTGCAGTGACTCAGTAACAACCAAGTGAAAAAAAAAGGGGCAGGACTAAAAATTAAATATTCAAATACTACAGCTAGGGAGGTTACCACTCATCAGGCAAATTTCATTAACTGATCAGAAGCAAGGTCCAATTCCCTCAACTGTAAAAGCTTAAACTACTAAAAGCCCCAGGAACCACAATGAAAGTAGTACTGTTAACTTATTTTTCCTGCTCCCATAGCCTAAAGCCGAATTTGGTCCTAAAACACCAGTGCTGCTTCTGCAGTATCAGAAGTATCAAACTTACTGGTTTGGAAATAATAATTATATTTTTTTATCTTAAGTATTTCTTAACAAAATTAAGCCTCTAAATAGAGGCCTAAGCCAAAACAAACAAACAAACAAAAAATATCATTCTTAAAGCTTTTATGTGACAGGTACAAGAAGTGACCTATTTATTTCTCTCCAAAGTCAACGTCTTCTTATTTGTTCCTTTTCTGTCACTTCTGTTTGATTATGGGAAACAGCTAACAGTATCTGTTCTTTGTACCTTCCATTTAACGTCACAACTGACCACCCGTGAAATCTTTCTCGAAACTACATTTATTGGATATTAGATTCTGCTAATTAATTCTCTGGATTAATTTCTTCTGAAGTAATGTTATCAATTGTTTCCAGTAAAGGAAAAAAAACAACAAAATAAAACAGTCCAGCAGTAACTTGATTTTCACATAAATGGATTAAACCTACACAAATGCAGTGGCTGAAGATATCATTGATCCATATTCATTGGCTGCTGCTGTTGTTTCAATTGTTACTTGATATGGTAAATGACAACAGAGTGGGAAACGGTTTTGATCTGAAACAACTGTTTCTAAGAAGATACCAGCAACTCTCTCACAATACATAACTTAAAAAACGCATTCTATGCATTGAAAAACACTAATCCCTAAAATTATAACTATTTCTGAAACTCATAGTTTGTAGTTTGATCCTGAAAGATGCTCAAGTTCACAGAAGACATTTGAAGACACTCAGTATGCAATAAATATGTGTGGGAATTACCAGGGGGAGGAACTATTCTACAAATTGAAAAGAGGCAAAAAACCACAAAGTGTCCTTGAAACTATGAACTGGATAGCATCAGTTAATGATTTAACACAGAAAGACAAAGACTGCTGCTGCACTAGTCAGCTTTCTATAGATTAAGGGGAGCTCTTCAAAGACATAATGAAAACGTAGGGATATATCTCTTTCTGCTCTTCCTGAAAGCTGCTGGGAAAACACCACCAAATAATCCTGGGGTTTGGGTTTTTACATCTGAAAATATCCTCTCTTCAATTTCTTGTAAAGATACTCTTGGAAATACTGGTTTGGTATGTTATATTAATTATGCACTGCATGTTGCATGGTGGCCTAAGACCCATAAGTCCATTTCTGTACATTATTCCTTCTTGACTCTTCAGTTTTGATCACAAAACAAAGCTGAGTAGTTTAAGGGCTGTTTCAGTTCATATCAGTTGACAAGTGGCTCTAGGGGTGCCAGAGAGACTATACCTTTCAACCCTTCCAATGTGGGCAACAGATTGTGTAGGAAGAACTAACCCTTTTATTAGATTCTGCTCTCATGTCCTCTCTTTACCAGCATGACACATCACTGACAGAATAGGCAATTTTTAGCATGAAAGGTGCAGGAAATTAAAAATGAAAAAAGGAATAAAAGGTGAAAGGAAAACAAATATCCAAAGGTTATTAAATATACTAGTGAATTCAGACAAACAGGATTTCATCACATTGAATTTTATGTTCAGTACTAGGAATTCTCAAATTTACTTCAGTCAACTGCTGTCACAAGCAGTACTAAATAAGGAGCAGATAAAATTCTACCACTTTCTCTCTCATCTTACCTCTAAACTTCCCATCATGTAATCTCACTCCTTCCAATGCAGGCTGCCATCAAGGCATTAGTGATATGCACTAAGGCCTCAGGTACCTCCCTAGCCTAACCCTTTCATACCAGTCTTACAACTTCATTCATGATATATAGGCCTCATTTCTTGCAGGTTAGTGCAGGTGTTTCCAACACACCAGAACATGCATAGTAGATAGGAGCTGTAGCTCACCTCAGCTGCTTCTGTCAACAAGCTCTTGTACAGCTGCATGGCTGGGAAGCAGTTCCCACATCACCTGTACTACTCACCCTGCAATGTAAGAAAGCATTTCTACACCTTTGCCTTGACACTCAGATAAATATTTTCATTTATTTTGCATTTCTCATTCCCCTTGGTTTCTGGAGACAGACTGAATTCATTACATAGCATCTCTGTCACATCAGAAAGCAACCCTTAATACTGCTTTAAAGGATTTAGATGTCCTTACCTCCCTTGCTTCTGCAAAATTCTCACATATGTCTTGAAACATTTTGCTTCATCTTTGTTAATGGTTTCACCAAAAAATTTAAAATTGAAAAACATTGTTTCTGCATTGCATAAAGACTTTAGACAATATAGAACCACTTCCTTGTTTTTTAATTTACCACAATTTTAGTAGAAACACATTTTTCTATTACAGAATCTTCTGAAGCTGTATTGAATGGCAACTTTGACTTTTTTTAAAACTTGCTATAAATTCAGACAAATCTCTACTGTTCTTATTAATAACTATGTGCTATATAATCAAAATATTCTCATACCCTTAATATTTACAGCCAGAGGAGTCTTCACATACTGTATCTTTTATTCTTACTAATTCATTCAGAAAATGTTACAATACAAAGAAGAATCTGCCTGGACATCGTGAGTATTCACATTTCTTGTTTATTAAAAATGCTTAAGCTGTCAGCATTTATGAAACGGTTATCACTGCAGGAAATTTGCAATATAAGTTAAAGTATGTCACGGTAATAAAAATGAAAGTCTGAAGAAGTTTCTAACTGTTTCAGTTCCTGCTCAGCAGAATATCACCAACTGGTTAATATACTCGGTTCATTTGATTAATTAGCTTCATAAATTACTGCAAATTATCCTTTTATCTCTGTGGTATTAGCAGCTTTCTGTTTTGAATATGTACTCTGCTTGTTAAAATGCTGACTGCCTCTTCAATAAGTCTGCTTCTTACAGAAAAAAATTGTATCTTCAGAATCATACTTATTAACTTTAGTGACCAAAATAAATAAATAACTATTAAAGTACTCTTATTACTCACATTAGTATTGCAGACACAGCAGCTAAAGGAAAACAAGACAGATTTCAACACATGCACTGTGAAAAATTAGTTTTGTAATGCAAATGCAAAATTAAAATCAAATCCTTCCAAGAGCAAAAGAATTTCCTGAATCATACTTACAAAAGATAGGAAGATTACCTAGCTATAACTGAAAGCAGTTCAGACCTACTGAAACTTTTAATAGTGATAATTATGCTTAGCTATAAAGCATCTGACTCTAAAATTCAGAGACCATCTGAGTTTGCAGTTCAGAAATTAATCTTTGCATGTCATCTCCACAGATGTGATAGAGGATCACACAGATAAATAAAGAATCTCATCCTATTTTAGCAGTATATTTTTCGTGGTACTACTGAAGTATACAGCAAAGACTGAAGCATTATGGAGAAAAAAACCCCAACAAAACAAAACCAACAACAAAACCCTAACCCAGTCTTGCTGTACATATTTATTCCCTTATCATCAGCCAACTTCCTTCCTGCTAGCAGAAGTGAGCTGAACTGTTGAACATCCACAGTTCATGCTTTTCCTTGTACCGCTATGACCAAAATACTCACAGACCTGTTTTATGTGCTTCACATTTCTTTCTAAAACCTACTAATGCTGCAACCTCCACAGGTCACAACTTGCCCTTAACGATCATGCAGGGCAAGAATGGAAAATAACTTCTGATCAATTTGTTCACTCCTTTCATAGCCACCCAAAAGGACTTGCCTAATTTGTCAGGTGACAGAATAACCCACACTTTCTTTTCATCATCCATTTTCACTCAATATAGTGATATGTAAAATATGAAAGACAACAAGTTTAATGTCTTGTGGGGAGTAATCTTTTTTTAAAAAAAACAAACTATTACCTTCATTCACACAATATGGTGAAAGCAGTGTCTGAATTCTTTCAGATCATAAGCATAAGGATTTGAGGGCCATGTGTTCTAATTTGTGCTTAAAATGGCCTTTTTAATGAAGTTAGCTATAGAGTGCATCAGCCTTATTTTCCATTAGCACAGAGCCCTCACTGCATTGGACCACCCCATTCCTATCTAATTTCTGAGAGAGTGTCTGTTTACTGCAGGACTGCTTTGATAGTTAGGATCAGCTGTTAACACTACATGAATACTTTCTAGTTGTCAAATGCAAGAGATTTCAATCACAATATTTTCAGCAATGCCTTTTCCCTTTGGTGGACAGGTTTGCTGACTTCTAAATCAAGTGTGCAATTCTCTTGTATCATCAAACCCGAAGGACGCAGACCTGAGAAGTTTAGAACTACACTGCTTGAGTTAATCTTGTGTTTATAAGCTTTAATGTGTCTGTTTTTCTCAGATAGGCATATTTCATAAACAATGTTAAACATGGAATTGAAACTCTACCACAAATTTACGGTCCCATTATCACTATCCTTTTTTCTCCATACCCTAAAAAATTAACTATATTGGACAAGTCTTTCTGATTGTACTTGCTGGTTTCTTGTGTTTTGTTTGTTGGTTGGGTTTTTTTTAATTGTTAATCACTTCTTCCAGAAGTGGTCTTGAAAGCAACTATACACCACTGGGAGAACCCATTGATCTCAGTCTAAAAAATAATGTGAGAGAAACGGGTAGGATAAGGACAAGAAAAGGGTGGGGAAGACTTTTACATAGAAGCCCAGAACTTCCTCTACAAATCCAATTGTATCACAGGAAAATTTTAATTGGAGGAGTTTCTAGCCCAAACTCCTGCTCAAAAGCAGGGCCATCTCTGAAGTCAGATCAGATTAAAGAGGAGTTAATCTAAATTGCTGTTAAAAAATTGCATGGATGGAGGCTTCACAGCCTCTCTGTATACTCTATTGCAATGCCTGTCCTCAAAATGAAATATTTCTCTTGCATCTCCTCTCACCACACAACACTGTCAAGAGCCTGGCTGTATCTTGCTAGCCCTCTGATGAACCTATCCCTGTTTATCATCATCCTTCCTCTATTAGCGGGCACAAAAATTGGTTCTGGTATTCTTGATGTGATCCTCATGAACTATCATGCTAAACACAGAGCAATTCCAGTGATGCTCTGGAGTGATTCCCTCACCTCCACTTCCACATCTCTTCTACTCTTTATCTAAAATAAAGGAGTGGCAAAGCTCTTAACCACAGCTCTCATTCACACCTCTGCTGTTAAATGCAGACGCTCTGCCTACGAAAACAAACCTTTCAAAGGATGGCAGAGGGCTGTGCATGTGAAAACAAGCCTTCCAAAGGATGGGAGAGGGCTCTGTCACTATAAATACACTTTAAAGAGACTGGGAGTTTTTTGTCTGAATCCTGTGTTAGGAAAAAGGTACAGGTACTCAAAACCCCGTTGCTGCTGTAGAAGGGCTCTGTGGTGGTTTGGCAGTTATCTGTCTCCCCTTCCCCACTTTTAAATAATCCAGGCTAGGACTCAGTCGGCTGGAACTGAAGGAATGAAGCTTTATATTAACAGCTTTTCACAATACACAAGCAGATATTTACGATGTATAACAGGTATTTACAGATATATACAGTAAAAAAAGTAATACAGAAACACCATACCCCTCCCAGAGATCAAAATCTCTAAGAGGGGTAACCAACCACTCCTACCACCTTCCCCCTTCCCCAATCTCATCTCACCATCTGTTTTATGCAGCAGATAGGTGAAGGCAAATCGGCTAGGGGGATTAGCAGCAGGAAAAAAGTTAGTTAAATTATTCAGATTCAGCTAGGAAAGGAGAAGGCCATGCAGGAGCAGCCACCACCCAAAGCGGTCTGAAGCAGTCTGACTTATCTATATTTGGGTATTTCTTTTCTCAGGAAAGCTATGAATGAAGTAGCACCATCAGTGTTTTTCTCTCTCAGCCTATAGTCTAATTTCTCATTCAAATCCTCCAATTAGTTCAAAGCAGCAGAGGCTTGCTTCTCCGTACTGCTCTTTTTGTGCTCACCAACCAGCAGCATGGCAGAAGCTTAGTGTGTTAAGACAGCCACCTCAAAAAGAAAAGGGAATGTTCCAGGTCATCTCTACTGATAACTAGCCTCATGCTTATAGAATTTCTGCAACTTTTTAATATATGTCATAGCATTACTGCACTGATTTCTTTCTTTCTTTTCCTTCTTACCTACTCTCTACTCCCTTCAATTTCTGGAAACCATGATTTTATATTCAAAGAAAATCCTTAATACTAATCACTCAGAGAGATTTGCCAAGGCACCATGTGGGCTCTAATTCCCAAGTCCCATTGAATTTCTGAGTGAATTTGGCACCAATCTCCTTTAGGTTCCTTGAAAAAATGTCATTCTTATATTAATATTGTGCAACCAGAGGCATTTGTTCTGAGTATTAAAAAAGTCATTCCTGTTCTGCTCGTTTAATTTTCTAAACGTTTCTTCTCACAGATTGACTCAATAGCCACATCAGAGTAAATCTAAGCGGAGCAAGAACAAGCTTCTCATTCAGTCACACAGTACACTCCTTCTTGATTAGAATGGATATTGTACATAATATGTCCCGGAAGATGTTTTCTCCAGTGGGGCACATTGAACTTCATTTAAATGCCACGGCTCAAAATCTAAAACAATGTGACTTTAACAAAAAATCTGATGAGGAATTTGATGAGAAAATGGCAAGAATTCCTGTGGCATTTGGGTAACAATTTCAAGCCTTCATTTTAATAGAATAAACAGGATCATATTTCATTCAAATCTGGCAATGAGATGAGCTTTGGGTATTACATTGATATAAACCAATAAAGAATTTGCAAATTTGAAGCACTAATTAACAGACACAATATTAAATGAAAAAAGTTTGCTCGAGGGGCAAATATATTTTGAAGACTTTAAACTTTTATTAAAAGACAATTTTGAATAGCTTCTTCTGCATTTGACTATTTTGTTAGTTTCAAAGAGGGGGATTCTTGAGTTTTTGAACTAGCATGCTTAATATTGTTGGAATATAAATGAAGTGATAGTTTCACTTCTTCCTTTCTGAAACAGTAACTCAGTGTCATGCCACTTCAAGAGAAAAGAAAAATACCTTGTAAGTTGAACCTACACAGCCAAGAGCTGTGAGGATGTTAGTATTTTAATATCTACACTGAACTCCAATGCATTTTCTATTAAATTACTCTTTTTTAAAGTCAGTGCTGAAGAAAGAAGCACTCATATTTAGAACCAGACTGCACTATTAGAAGAGTCCTAACAAAAAATATAAAAACTAACACGACAATTTGGATGTTTCAGTTTACCAGTCACATATGTAACATAGTAAGAAGACTTTCTCTACCTAATTGCAATGCTGCACATAGTAGCCTTCTTCATACTACAATATCTAAGACTTATGTATCTAAAGACTCATACTTCAGAAAATGGGAATGTCAGCTAGAATATTAAGGAATGAAATCTATGAGACCGACCTTCACGTAGGATATTAGAGACTGTTTTTTGAAACAAGAGGTTATTTCATCCTAAGCATAATACCATCAAAATCTGCTGATGATAAAGTCACTTGCTCTGACAACTCAGCAGTGGTGCCACGTATTTAATTGATGAGCAGGCCAGCTATCTTCTTGTTTCAAGAAATTGAGGAATTTTTTTATTTCTAAATGTAGGGTGCCATATCCTCTTTTACTCTGTACATGACTACTGTGTACCTGTATCTAACACTTCCAATGGCAACTCCATCCTCCCTTTACTTTAGAGGCATCACCTAAGATATTTTTCCTAACTATTTTCATTTTTCTTGTCTTAATACAGTTGATTGGGCTACCTTTTTTCTTTTATTATTTAAAGGAAAATTATGAGGTAAGTGTTTGGAAATGTAATTGATCTGTAGTTTAGAGATAAAAGGCCTGATCTTTCCCTCTGATACTGAATGTGCTTCAAAGTCAAGTTGAAGCACTTCACATGCACTGCTTAATGAAAACCTGCAGAAAATGGAATATTTAAAAAGCCATTAGCCATCAAAATAAATGACAGGGAGTTCTACAGCCTACTTGCTGAAGATTTGTGTGTCACTTGGATTCAAAATGTATACAATTTAAATACAGATACGAAATACTGCATAATTTTTACGAACACCTGATTCACAAAATTACACATGCAGAGCACGTAAATCGTATGCAACTGGAACTGGAAAGTGCCCAGAAGAACTTGGGGCTAGTATCCAAAATGAGAAAGCACATAGAAAGTTTGGAGGCAGATGGAAATCAGGTTCTTACTCTCTGCACCACTGTGTATCTCAGGATTGCAAGGCACACCCCCATACTAGACTACTGGTCAATGTGTGAGAATTCACAAACAGTATCCATGTTTCCTTATGCTCCTATCCCAACCTCATAGCCTGTTTAAAAATCAAAGGAGAACCATCTACAGTAGTATATAAAAGGCATAACTGTAAATAGGAATGCACATCTTCCAAGGCAGAACTCAGAGCAGAAGACCATGTTAATACAGACGCAATCTGGAGAGGGTAAGTGAATTTCTGTTCCATTTATTGTGCTGGGTGTGCTACACATACTCCAAGATATGTGGAAAGCAGGACAAGTCCCCTTAACTATCTTCCTAAAACCATGCCACATAAACCCACCGCAACAAAATCAGTTTTATTCCACTGCTAATATGCATTATTGATTTTCTTAGAGAAAGAATGGAATGCAAACAAAAGCTTCAGGAGCACAGTGAAATATAAAGGCTGCTGGGCTTGCTTCCTGTGTAGCTCTTCCATGATAGCAATGAGCTATTAGAGAGATTGCCTAAGCACAAAAGACAGAGGGAAGTTCTAGGTGTAGCAATTACAACATGGACAATTAAACATATGGTTGCAGTGAGCTGGAGTGAAACATTGCAGGCCTACAGCTTCTCTGTGCTAATTCCCCCACTGTTGCCACATTACTAAAGAGTACATTTTCTTGTATTTACCATGAGTTAAGAGAAACCAAGCCTGAAGTTTCCACTGCAATGCTGCCAGTTCACATTTTTACTTTATGGATGCAGTTACTTGTTCGCCCACCCATCTAATTACAGAATTAAATAACAGATCATTTCTTTATTAAAAGACTACTTTAATACAGAATTGTATATGTCAAATTCTTCTGTAGTCCTTACTGCTCTACACTGGTGAATGCAATTTTCCAAGGAAATCTATCACAGTTTGAATACGTGAGGTAGTTATTGGTCTGTAAGTCAAGTGTAAACAGATTTGCACCACATTGCAAGACAGTTCTGAGGAACTGATGGAAGGACTTAAGCACTTACTGAATCTACCATGCAATGCTCAACCAGTTAAAATGCTACAGGATTGACTGAAGTATCATGAACAGGAAGAAATAATTCAGCCTGCACACTCAGGGGCTCTAAATAAGGGGCACAGGAATAGAGGTGGAATACAGTTAGCAGCAGCGTTTGTCACTGACCACAAAAGGAAGTAAGATTCTGCTGCGCTGAGAAAGGAAGAGGGAACAATACTGAAAATATTAGATCATTATCCAGATCATCTCTTTTGTTATCTAAGGAAGAAGTGAGAAAAGATAGCTCAGGTAAAGCAAAATCAGAGAGACTATTACATAGAAAAGGGAGTTTTAATAGAGAGGATAAAAGATAACAACACTGGAGTACAGAGATCCCAAATCAAGCAAAACCATACAACAGGGAACTGTGTAAATTCAGCTACAGCATATTCAAGCTGAAGTCAGAGCATGCATGGGTAACATGAAAACTTTAATGTAGAATGTAACACTGATCACAATTTTCAATCTTTACTAGTCAGTGCAATTTTTCAGATCTCATTTCATTCAGGGAAAAAAAAAATCCGCATTTTTTTTGTACAAAGTACTCTTAGGTACCCTTCTATGTAAAAGCCAGCCTGAACACCAGGGGAAAATTTAAAAGGCAGAAGTTTTTAAACCATTAAGCAGTATTTTCAATGTAAATAAATACACATTTTGTAGTACTTACTGCTACATGCAGTCAGCTATGTTGAGAGTTTGGCACATCTGAAAAAAAACAAAAACAAACAGAATATTTATGCAGAGAACAATACTTCCACAATTACAGTAAGGCTTAGATCCTGCAAAGAGACACTTACTTTACAATGTCAATTGGAATATGAACATTTTACGAGGGTACATCAGTGCCTGCAAGATCCATGTCTCAGATAAGATGTACCAATGCTATCAATTCTCATGTACTTATCTGGATTAAGGGAGAACTATTTCCTAAACCAAGGAAGTTCCTAAACAAGTTCTACAAGTTCATATTTTTCACTTTGATTACAATACCTTTAGCTGGTTCTGAAAACAGCCAAACTAGATGAACCATAAGTACAGCATAAAAGGCTCTGCAACCTCAATCTCAACAACGCATCAGAGGCATGTCTTAGCTGAACAACACAGCACTCCAAACCTAGCAGAATTTACTGACAACTATTAAAACTAGCACTGCTGAAATTAACTGGTCAGCCCAAGAAGCAGCTGTATTTGTTACCTAGAGTCATCCTTTCCTGCTTCAGAACCAAGTTAATAAAGTACATTAGAAGTCTCTAATATTGCTGAACACAGTATCCTAAATAGGAACAGTGCCAAGAAAGGTGCAGAGGAAAAGGATAAATGTTATTGTGTACTTTTTGGAAAAAAAAACCAACAACCCTTGAGGTGTTGGAACATGTATAATACTTGGGTCCTGGGTAGCTATGTGAATCTGGCAAAAAAAGGGCACTATGAATAATTCTCCTTTAAATACACAGGTTCAGGAAAACACTAATTTACTCCCCTGAAGTAGTTGACTTTGAATAGTAAGGTTGCTATAGAATAATGTATTATATAGTAATTCATACTTTCTTTAAATTCTTCATTTCTGACATGCTGGCAGAGATTTTAAAGAAATATATCCAAGAAAGTAATTCAGTAGCATGGCTCTCTACCATCTTTAATAGCAGTTAGGCTCTTTCAATAGTCATTCCAATAGAATAGCACACTACTGGCATCATCTTTTTCTAAACAGCACAAGCATGCAGAGCTTCCAACAGACAGGCAGCAGAATTTGCACAGGAATCATAGGAGTAGGCAAGCATTCAACAAATCTGAGAGATTAAGAAAATCACACTTATTTTAAATTTTCAATATCAACAAACAAGAGCCAGGTCAAGGTATTCAATCAGAGTTCAGAAAATAATCTGCTTAATTTTGAAAAGCTTTCAGTGTTAATTTAACTCTGCTCTCACTATAGGAACTACACTAAAAGGTTTCAGGGTGAGAGTAAGATGAAACTAAAACAATCCTAAAAACGTGACCATCAAACTCTTCCACCTTGGTGACTGCTGAAGATAAATTATATCCAATTTAGTGCACCTGTATATGGTGTCTAGTTTTCTCTTCCTTTCTCCCAAAACACATATATGAACGCACTCAAGCACATCAATTAAAGTGAAAATGTGAAGTGCTGCGAGATTTCTGTCTGTACGTATGAAAAGGCCAAACAACAAAACCCACAAAGAACAGTGCACCAATCTGTTTCAACCATTCTGTGGGCAGTTCTGCAAGCTTTAAGGATTTCAGAAAGTACATCTTTTATGCTCTATGTACATATCAGTCCCGTAACAAGTTCCACAACTTCAAACGTAGCCTTTCAATTATCCAGAAGAATATATGTTTTTAAAACAGGGGCAGTACTGATTAAGCTGCCAGGAAAGGTACATTGCTAGGGTTAAGGCAGAATGTTTAGAATTAAGTCCTATCATGACTGCCCACTGACTTGTCTGACAAAATACAAAAATCTATTCTACTCCATGCTGGGATCCGTGCTCAGCTCTCTGAATTTGAAAATACAGAAATCAAATTCTACATAAGTGTATCACAATGGTTTCTGAGAAAAGGAAAATGCTGTGTGTAACAAGCAGGCACTTCTGTGAAAAATCCAAAATAGTCATCTCCACAGGATATTATTGCTAGAGAAAGAAGCCATTGCTCTATTATGATTTCTCACAGAAAAAGTGGCTTTAAAAAAAACAAAAAAATCACACACCTTAGGCCATCAGTATCTATTGACCACTCAAGGCAAATCTTTCAACCTCCTTCAAAACTTGTAATATTTAGAGATGTGCTGAGGTCCACTTGCTGAACTCTCCCTATACAGTTTTGCTGGGGTCAAGCATCTCAGAACAGAAGTTTCTGTGCCATTTTTGTACTGAGTCACACTTCTTGGACAGTGTTCATCTTTCTGTCCTTCCTATTACCCTCTGAGAATAGCACCAGTCAGAACTGCTGCTCTCGTCATTGAGACCCATCCTAGACCACCAGACTCCCCTATAGCATGCACACTGACTTCCTATACATCCGCTTCTTCCCCATTTTTGAGGTTATTCATTCACAACCAGCAAACATGGAGGTTTTGACAAGATTCCCACTTACAGGTCATTTAGTGAGAGCAGAAGATCTTCACATATAAATGCACATATGTAGATAAAACACCCATAAACACACACACACAAGGAGACATATTTAAAAAATCAATATCCACTTCCCTTCCCAGAACCTCTTTCTGGGTTCAGGTCTTATGGGTCAATTCTTGCTCAGATACATACTTCTGAAGAGACAGATTTTCTTTAACACTTTTTTTTTTTTTTCCTTTTTGCCCTCCCAATCAGTTACTTGCCCATGGCAGGCTGCACAATGAATTTCCTTCCTCAGAGCTTTCCAGTTAAGACAATTCATTCCCTCATTAAGTAGCCTTTAAAATGCTTTCTATAATTTTTCTTTCTTTATAATCCCAAATTATCTTTCCACTGGTGCACCTCAGTCTCCAGCACATAAACAGAAAACCAATCAAGATTCAAATATTTTACGAACAGAGATTATGCAAGTAGTTTTAAAGTAATAATTTTCCAGCAATACTTAACAATTCATCATTTCTTTCAGTTACCTTTGCTTTGCTTTGCATAGAAAATGGTTCAATGAAACACAGCCCTGCAAATACCTGCGCAGGCCTCTGTGCTGCCAGACTCCACTCTCAGACTACAGCATTCTAACATAAACCTGAAGTCTAAGTAGTTTTCAAGTTTCCCCTGGACCACCAATTGTGTGACAGAACCTTTTTTGTTAACTCCCAGACACTTCTAGCCAGCATTTGACATTGACTTTGCTTACGCAGGCAATATCCTCTTAAAGACAGCAGAAGGAAGAGAATCAAAAGATGTTCTCTGCACAGACTAAGCTTTGATTAAGTTCTTCAGGGGCTAGAAACTCAGCCAAACATGAGACTTTGAAATTAGAATTGTACAACAAGATGAAAAAAAGAGGCATGCTCTGATAATATGAAAAAAAAGGAGATGTTAGGAAAGATACAGTGGGTTTTTTAAGGTCTAAAACGTAAGTTTAATTTAGGATTTCAGAGCTCAACGTATCATAATACAGAGGAAAAGTTCAACTTAATTGCTAAGATCAACTGGAGCTTAAAAGGTTACATAGATTTTTTTTTTATGATGGATATCATATTTAAGGCAGATTAATTACATATACTAAGGATAAGTAAACTGAGGCAAAGAGGTTCATGTGTTTGGCTGAAATTATACATTATTAAGAAAAGCCTACTTTTAAAAACATAAAGTACTTCATTTAGAAATTACTGTTGATGAAAATCAAGTATCTAATTATAATCAAGTAGTAACAAGTTAAGGTGTCACATGAGAGTGAAAATGAGAAACACACTGAAACCTGCAGGCTTGTTTTCTGGAAGCAATATATACGGGCTTGGAGTGCTTTCCAAACAATAAACTGTCATTAAAGTATTTTCAAAAAGACATCTTACAGTACATTATTGCCCAGTGCATGCATCCAAATCTATGCAGTAAGATGCATCTTTACATGCATCCTGTCAGAACCAGCCATTTGCTGTACAACCAGCCCTCTGAGGTGGAAGATAAGGATGGGGAGCAGAATAAAGCCCCTGTAATCCACAAGGAGATGGTTAGTGATCTGCTGCACCACTTAGACATGCACAAGTCTATGGGGCATACATCCGAGGGTACTGAGAGAGCTGGCAGAAGAGCTCACCAAGCCACTTTCCACTATTTACCAGCAGTCCTGACTAACTGTGGAGGTCCCAGCTGACTGAAGACGGGCAAACGCAAACCCAGGGACAGAAGGAGGAACAAGGGAACTACAGACCTGTCAGTCTGACCTCAGTGCCAGGTATGGTCATGGAGCAAATCATTTCAAAGTGCCATTATGCAACACACGCAGGGCAACCAGGGGGATCAGGTCCAGTCAGCATGGGTTCATGAAGGGAAGGTCCTGCTTGACAAACCTGATCTTCTACAGCAAAGTGACTCACTCAGTGGATGTTGTTTACCTAGACTTTAGTAAAGCCTTTGGCACTCTCCTGGTGGAGAAACTATCTGCTCATTACTTGGATGGGTGGACACTTCATTGGGTTAAAAACTGGCTAGATGTCTGGGCCCAAAGAGTGGTGGTGAATGGAATTAAATTCAGTTGGCAGCTGGTCACAAGTGGTGTTCCCCAGAGCTCAGTTTTGGGCCAGTTCTCTTTAGTATCTTGATCAATGATCTGGAAGAAAGGATTGGGAGCACTCACAGTAAGTTTGCAGTTGACACTATGCTGGAAGGGAGTGCTGATCTGCTTGAATGTAGGAAGTCTCTACAAAGGGCCCTGGGCAGGCTGAACTGATGGGCCAAGGCCAATTGTATGAGATTTAACAGGGCCAACTGCCAGGTTCTGCACTTGGGTCAAAACAACCCCATGCAAGAGGTTTGGGCAAGACTGTATGGAAAGCTGTCCAGCAGAAAAGGACCTGGGGATGCTGGTGGACAGCATCTGAACATGAGGCAGTAGTGTGCCCATGTAGCCTCTATGGGGAATGGTGTGGCCAGCAGGATTACAGAAGTGATCGTGCCCCTGTACTGAACACTGATGAGACCACACCTCAAACACTGTGTTCAGTTTTGAGCCACTCACTACAAGAAGGACACTGAGATGCTGGAATGGGTCCAGAGAAGGGCCTGGAAAACTGGGCTTGTTTAGTCTGGAGAAGAGGAGGCTGAGGAGAGACCTCACTGTTCTCCACAACCACCTGAAAGAGGTTGTAGTGAGGTGGGGATCAGCATCTTCTCCTTAGTACCAAGTGATGGGAATGAGAGGAAACGGCCTCAGGTTGCACCAACAGAGATTTAGATTAGGCATTGGGAAAAATCTTTGTCTGAAAGGGCAGTCAGGCAATGGAATAGGTTGCCCAGGGAACTGGTGGAGTCACCATCCCTGGAACTGTTGAAAAAAATGTGCCTATATGGCACTTTGATACATGGTTTACTGGCCATGGTAGTGTTAGGTTGGCAGTTGGGCTCAATGACCTTAGAGGCCTTTTCCAAGCAAAACAAGTCTGTGCTTCTATATCACCATGCTTTTCCAACAATTTAAGCAAAACTTCATGAAGAAATCTAATAATTCTTTGAAACTATTGTACAATGTTTATTCTTCAAATATCAACTTTCATTATGAGCTAAATCCTGTAAGGTGCCAAGTGTCCTCAGTTGACATGTGACATTCACTTTGGCTTAAAAAGTTATTAAATTGATTAAAACGTCACATTTGACTGATAAATGCATCAGGACAAGTCATAGATTTATTTAGGATAAATAACAGGAAAAGGGAAAAAAGCAAAAACAGAACTGAAAATTGGTGTAGCTTCCAACACGTTGGGCACTAGCACTTTCATTTCACTGCCCTGATGGAAAATGGCCTAAGAAATAAAAAGGAAGACAATATGAGTCTTTCATCTGAAAGTTCCATACTGTGTAATCATTTATTTCCTTCCAAGATTGCCAGACTGACAACAAAATCTCTTAAGTTGGTAAATATTAAGGGAAAGGAAGAATGTAATTTTTTTTCTTTGACAGTTGTATAATAACTAGGCATAAAGTGAACAGTGGACACTGATATTTTTCATGACAAACCATATGAACAGCGGAGAAGTCACATCTTTAACAAAGAGTGAAAAAAAATAGCTATGTTATTTAGGAGTGGCATAAAGGGCAGTTCTCATACTTCAAAAGGGGGTGTTTGCACGTACTATGAACACAATTCATCCAAGCACATTTCATCACTACACACAAAACAATTAAGCAGGACTATTTCAGTGAACAGAGCATCAGCATTTATTTCCTATTTTGGTCCTGAATATGCCATCTCTACAGATCAGAATAATTAACTATTATTAAAGAATGTTTCTATTCTAATATAACAAAGTCAAAAAGAAGTCTCAGAAATCTCATCCATTTAAAAAAAATCAGTGCACAGGTTAATTGATTTTCAAGACTGAGGCATCATTATATAACATAACCTTACATAACACAAACCTTAGAATGTCATCTGATTCTCCTTGCACCAAAACAAATGACAAAAATATTGCTTTCTGATTGCGTATCTGCTCCACTCTCCTCTGAACTGTAATCCCATAGATGTAGAGAAAAATGCGTGCAACCAAAAATGGAAAATGAAAGGTTTTAATCTAAAACAGTAACACCACCTTCTCCTACGGGAAAACACCTTTTGTTTGGTACGAGTAGTGATTTTGCAGCCATCACTAACTAGACCACTATTATTGTAGCCAGTCCAATTTCTCATCAAAAACTGCAAGTGGTATCCAACATACACTGAGAGTCCAAGGATACAAGAATTAGAGCTGTAATGTCTCTAGTTCAATGACTCCTGTTATGCAGTATTTGGGGTTTGCTCCATTACAGAGAAACAGATTTACTGCAACCTGTGGACATTCATTCAAGCTTCAAGCAGCAGATAAGTCAGCCCAACCAATGATCCATTGTAGTATTTATTATACTAACACAATGATCTTTCAGTTATTGTTCATGTGGATTTCCTAACAGGAGGAGAGTAAAGAACAAAAAGGAGTGACAGCAGAACAAACTGATGAAAGGCTTGACAGCAAATGATGCCTCATGTTAATCATAAGACCATAATTATGTGAGCGTTTTTGGCTGGATCAACTTATATTGCTTAGGGGGATATTTTTTTTTTCCCCCTCTTTCCCTATCGTAAGTTTTGGCATTAATCTAACCAGAATTTCAAGAGTGGCAAACATAAGTAGATAGGCATGCCTCCTATGAAATAGACTTTATACAGATCTGCAGCAAATACACTTTTAGTAGTGGCTGAGAAGTGAAAGCAATCAAATGCCAAAAAAACTCAAACCATCAAGGTCACATCTTTCAGTACAAAATACCATGACTGAAAACAAGTGTTTGGGTTGTTTTTTCTCAAATACTCTACAATGGAGTTTCCCATGTTCCACACATTCAAGTATCTGGTTTGTATCTAGTATTTAATGTTGACAGTGCACTGTTTTGAAATGCACCTTAATTATATGAAGAGTAAATGACTGAGGAAACTGATTCAAAAATCCATGGATAGGACAAGGGAGAGTTTACAAATCATTATTTTTTGAAAATAGTAAGGATTAAATGCTGATGGAATTCTACTGGCAAAATAGTTCTTCATGAATAAAGAAGCTACAAGGACTGATATAAAATAAACTTAAAAAGAATAGTACCTGCAAGGAGTTTAAAGGTTTACACTTTAACTGCATTAAAAAATACTGAAGAAACAACAACAACAAAAAAGAATTAAAAGGTTTTTTTTCCCAAAATGCAGCTCCTCTAGCACTTCTAGCATAAGTAGCGTTGAAAGCTAACTTTCCCTTTTAGTATGACAGCTAGAATTGTCACTTAGACCATCAAGCTATTAAATCAGTTCTTTAAAAGTATTTCATAGATTCCATAACAGTAGCATTCTAGAGAATCTTCCAGTGCCTTTTCAATCAAGAAAAACTGGCTATAATTGCACTACATGACCTCACGATTAATGGCCTTGCCTCTTGCCTGTCACACATACACAGAACTTGGGAAACGGTCAGGATTCATCTGGAAGCAATATAATTTCTTCCTTTGTCTTTCTTTTCTGGACGCTAATGGCTTTTAGTCAGTCCTCTTCACTCACTGCATGACACATGTAGCCATTCTACTTTACTTGTCCATTACCTTCAAGCATCATGACAAGAACAAAGCAACTTCTTAAAGAAGTTGAGTTCAGTTATATGTATCAAATTTCTACAGAACCTTTGCTTATAAGTGCTGTTTTCAACTGTCACTAATGTTTAATTTGAGCACAACAGTTTTCATTCTTAATTAAGAGGCTGATTAAATACAAAAGGTGACGAGGCATTAGTGTAACTGTTCTATTTCTCTATGCATTTCTGAGAGGAGATTTTTTTTCTTCCTAAAAATTGTTTAATTTTTTTAAAGCAAGAACTGTGGAAGGAAAATCAACAACCACAGAGCTACAGGTACATGGCCTGAAATCTAAGGCCTGAGCACAGTACTTGATACTGCTTGGTAAAGATCATGCAAAGCATAGACTATAAATAGCAATCCTAAACAGAAAGTAATACATACATTTCTATGGATACTTGCAGGAAAACTGATGTAAACTACTAGAGGAAGTAAGATTCTATTAGGAAAAGTGACACCTGTAGTCCCATAAGCTTTTAAAATAATATTTCTGCTCTTGAAATATTTATCACTAAGCTGCAAATAAAGTATCTGTAATATCCTGCAGCAATAGCACACATTGCATGGTTTGACTGTATTAACATTTTACTTGGTTGTACCAACCTGACATCTGGTCAATGTCTGTATTAAGGCTGCATTTCAAAGCATTTAAATTATATTTTTACTCCTCATACTGTTTTAAAGAAACAAGAAATCTCCTGTTTCTCATTATTAAGACACCAATGAGATACGAAGGCTCTAGCAAAAGCTCAGAGATTTGAGAAGCTCAGCTGTTCTTCTTGATGTTTCTCTATCCAGGCATCACAGTAGGGCTCTATTTAAATTTAGGTGACACCTGGGCCTACATGGTAAAGGTATTTTATTCTCTCAAATGTATTTTTGCATGATTGAGCTCCAGTTGAAGTTAACAGCAATTTGCCTCTTCCCTAGACAAATTTTCCCAAGACCAGTAATGCCCATGACATGACACTTGTGGCCACACTTCTCTGTGTGGCCCAAAGGCAGGATGTTCTATCCTAAGCTGTGGCTATACACACTTAGCCTGCAATCAAAGGGTTGCAGGTTTATCTCCTACCTGAAGCTGCATTTCACATTGGATTTTTAGGACATAGTGGTTTGTACTAATACTTCCACAGGTGCCTGAGCCACCTTGTTTGTTTACCTTGGACCAGATCACAAGTAATAAGGCAACCATGCTGTAGTCTCCATAACATCTTTTTTTCCATTCCCAAATGCCTAAATACATCCAACACCTCACTTCAGCTGAACAATTTTGCAAGACAATGAATAAAACAAACTTTGCTCATAAATAATATGAAACTTGGAGAATATGCAGGCATTTTACTGATCTGAACCATCAAGCTATGCTGTAGTATCCCAAAGAGAAGAGGTACCTTTTACTATTGCACTGAAACTACATTTCAAATAATATGCTTTTACACTCCTATCAGTCTTAAACCACAAACTGCTTCACTTGAAACAGAATGATTCTCCACTAACACTCTACCAGACAACAAATAACATTCAGAAGACAACTAAACCTCATTTCTAACAAGTGTCGTGCTGTATTTTCTCCCTATTCTTTTGTGCTGGCTCTTCAACAGAATACCTCCCCACAGAGGGTGATAGGCAGCACAGCAGTAAAACATCAGCTCTGCCCTTCAATGAAGAATCACCTCCTTATGATACGTGTCTCAGGACACATTTAAGAAAATGCCCACCTATTCCTTGAGTGCTGCACTTTCTTTCTCCATCCTTCCAGATAGTAAGAAAACTCAGTCATCATCAGTGTAGACAAGGAACCATTAGGTGAGTAAGAATTGAAAGAAAGAACCTGTACACCCTGATTCCAAAACTTCTCTGTTACTCTGAACCCAACAAATCAAAGAAAATTGCTGGGTGCATTTCAGGCATGGCCCTGCACTAAATCCTTAACTTCCAGCCAGCTGAGGCTAATCTGGGTGAATTCCTTGTGTGTGGGGTGGGTAACTCCCAAACCATCACACCTACAAAGCCAACTACAGTTTGCTAAGCTGTGCAGTGCAATGTTGTTTGTGGAAGTGGAGATAGGATAGTGATTTCTGTGGCAAAGACAGCAGAGGGGAAAAAAAGGTGTCACATGCAGAATTCACTGCCAGACAACTCAAAGCACTTAACTTCATATAGGCTGGTATCTCAGGTGTTCTGAAGTTAGGGGAATGGCAGGCAGAAAATTCTCCAAAATCTTCTGTGCCAGTTACTTGCCATCATGAACATAGTTTTGCAGATGAATTTGGAATTATGGGCAAATAAAACACAGAAACAGCTCTGCACAACATAAAACAATGTGGGTTTCACCTCTTACTGAAGGTAAGACTTCCTAAGGTATGTTCGCCTGCAAAACCACATGGCAATGTTGCACTTGTAACACAAGCTAATCACACAGGCTAACAAAAAGAGGTAAATTTAAGCTCTCAGAGTGAGGTACAGCAAGTGTGAAGCTCTATAGGTGGCTTCAGAGTCCCAGCAGACTCCTTCTGCTCAAATCACTGCTTCATTCCTACTCCAATCTAGTAAGTGCTCCAGTAAGCACTACCATCACCTGAAGCATTCTGACACACTATTTTATAAAAGGCACTGTCTGCCTCTCCCTCTGTCCCAGATGCACTCAGTACATCTCCTCTAGTAGCTCACTGCCATCTAAGCTAGGTTTAGCTTACACATGACCAAATAACTGGGGCAGAGTTCATTTTAGACTGCTAAAGAAAAGTCTCAACATAATTATCTACCTAACCCCAAAAAAGAAAATGGAAAACAAAGCAGAGGTGATTGGTGGTAACCAGCATGGCTTCACCAAGGGCAAATCATGACTGACAAATTTGGTGGCAAGAGTGAACAAGGGAAGGGCAAATGATGTCATCTACTGGACCTGAGTAAGGCCTTTGACTCTGTGCCACATGAAATCCTGGTCACCAAACTGGAAAAACACAGACTTGATGGGTGGACAACTGTAGTGGTTTAAGCCCCCCCCCCTTTTGAAATAAACCCCAGCTAAAACTCAGGACAGTGAAAGTTGATAAATGAGGCTTTATATTTACAGCAATGCACAATATACAAGCAGATATTTACAAGGTATAACAGATATTTACAGATATATACAATGAAAAGGTAATACAGAAACACCACACCCCTCCCAGAGACCCAAATCCCCAAGAGGGGTAACCAACCACTCCCTACCATCTTTCCCCCCTTCCCCAATCTTATCTCACCACCTGTTGATGCTGAAGATAAGCTGAGGTTTAAATTGGAAAAAGGGAGATTTAAACTGGATGCTAGGAGGAAGTTCTTTACAGAGAGTGGTAAGACACCAGAATAGGTGGCCCAGGGAGGTTGTGGTTGGTCCCTCCCTGGAGGTGTTCAAGGCCAGGTTGGATGAGGCCTTGAGCAACCTGTCCTAGTGGGAGGTGTCCTCGCCTACGGCTGGGGGGTTGGAACTGGACGATCTTTGAGGTCACTTCCAACCTAAACCATTCTATGACTCTAAGTCCAACCACCTGCAAAAGGCTAACACTTAGTATACTGCCTAGCTTGGTTTTGTTACTGAAAAACCTGTAACATGTTTCCAGCTTGGGCCACGTAGGAAGTACAAATAGAAGAACTTGAAAATACACACACTTTTCAAGTCACCATTTTCTTTAACATGGGACAAAATAAACCCCCTACTGCAGCTTTTCTTTCATCTTCACATGTATTGCATGAAAACATTATATTCACAGTGCAGCTGTGCAATAATGGTAGCTTTGTCCTTCAGTGTAACATATTTTTTTTCTGGCATGTGTGTCTTAGGACTAATAACACTGAGACATCTGAAAACAGTGATTCATCAAAAAAAATTCATTCAAACATCTGCACTACACAAAATTTACAAAGAAAGAGACATTAGCCTGATCATACAACTTCACTGTTTTGTGCAACCTACAGGGCTTTGTGTTTCCTACAGCTCAGAGTCACTGATAAGGGATTATACCAAAGGCTACTTCTTTTTCTATATATTGCTAGATAATTTCCATTTCTATACAAACCTAAATTTCAAGGTAAAAGGCATTTCATTCTTAAAATTAGTTACATGCTTAAAATGCTGTAAAAAAATCCAGCACTTAAATATATGGAAAGGAATTGTTAAAAAACAAACAACCAACAAA
Source organism: Psilopogon haemacephalus (assembly GCA_013396835.1). NCBI lineage: Eukaryota > Metazoa > Chordata > Aves > Piciformes > Megalaimidae > Psilopogon > Psilopogon haemacephalus. Next base: position 167,761 of record VWZI01014441.1, read on the forward strand.
AAAAACAACAACAACAAAAAAATCAAACTAAAAACCCCCAAGGGTATGTGCACGTGCTGGGTTGGGAGTATTCAAAATGCAACGCGCTACAGAGAATTTTTTTAAGCAAAATGCTTTCATATAACCCTTCAGAACTATATACTTGCCTATGTGTATAGCCATACAGACATACACACTGAAATTAAAGTAACTTGCCCTCATCTGCTCCAGTGTAGCTCTTTCTGTTACCATAATTGAGGTCATGTAATAGAAGGAAATCACAGTAGCAAGGTCATATAATGGAAGGAAATCACACTAGCAGAGATAGATGACTCCTGTTCAGATGATTTTGGAAAGGAAGGGAGAAATAGAAAGGTGAATTACACGGTAATGACAGAAATCAGTTTTTGTGTGAAAAATCAGATGATGGATTTATAAGACATGAGTATTACCCCAAATCACTCTGTAACATTAAAAGGTAGCTACATTATAGGCTGAAGGAGAAGATATTTGCAGAGATAGTCATTGATACTAAGTGCAAAGAGGAGAAATGAGACAAGGAAATGGAAAAACTATACAAGACAAGGCTTAGGAAATACAAATACCAAGCTGATGCCAGAATTAGCTTAATTACCCACTTTAGCATGAAATATTGGGCAACACGAAGTAAAACCAAAATGTGTTAAGACATTTTCTAAATCTTCTAAAACCAAACAAAATTGAAGATGTGGACACCATTCAAAGTACCCAGTATTAGATGGATGGGCAATGAAACCTCTTGAACAAGTAGCACACAACATCATGCCATAAATGTTCCCAACACTGTAGTTTTTCATCAGATGTGGAGTTCAAGAAAAGCTGAATGGAAGAATGATAAGGTTGCCTATTACCTAGCTGTGACTAAACAAATAGCTGGTAGCATTTCCTTCTGATTAGACAGTGTCTGCATAAATTAAAGAATTACAATTATGTCAGGAACTACACATTAATGAAACTGATTTTAATATACCATGGAGTATATTGGTACACTTACTATGCGTTAAGGTGCATAAAAACTTTGCTTACTCTCATTTGCTTCCGGCAGCATATAGTAACCTGAGCAACTTCACATAGTAACCAATTGTGACTATTACAATCCACATAATTTATCAGATTAAAAAAAAAATAATAAAAAATTCAAGCAACACCTTTCCATATGGCCAATTAGTGAAGTCATAAAATGCAGCAAATATATGGTGCTGTATTGAACATCTGTGCTGGTTATCCTATGGGAATTTTTAATAAAGGACCAAACAGCATATTGATGTTAATTCTGTGTTACCGGGACTTTAAATAAAAAACTAAAATAAATAGCATCCATTAAACTGATCATACTGTTGTAACTCAAATTGTGTTTATTATGCTAATGGAACATGAAATTAAGAAAAAGACCTTTATGCCAGTGGAATTAATTAATGAGCTTTAGGAAGGCATTGGGATGTAATTTATTTCTAGATAAGTAAGTCTAATTTGCAGTTCCATGGGTCTCTGCAATGCTGATTGTAATAGTTATTCCTGCAGATGTGCTGCTCACAGCATGTCTTTCCATTAGAACTGAACACCTCATTATATAAACTGTACCTAATTAAACATAATACAGTGGTGACTTGTTAAACTGGCCTTTTTAAGTCAGCAGCTGCCTAAGCTAATAATACTGTACACAAGATTTATATCATCTACTATATAATACTGATATTAAAATATACTGCCCAAGGGATTGACAACTAATTCACGAGTATGTAACAGGTACACTTCAGATTCTGCAATGGTGATTAAAGACTACTAGTCTATAAAAATCAAGTGAATTAAAATCTATTTGGAGTTCTAAATAATTATAAAAGTTTGTTTTCTTTTTTTTTTAATAATTTTGTTCTTTTAACAGGCTATTTTTTTTACATTGCAACACTTTTCCTATGTTCTACCTATGTTCAGATGTGGTTTGAATTATTATGATATTTGAACGCATTCAGGTAGGTGCAGACTCACTTTGTTTCAGGCAAAACAAAATGAGAAACCATCAAGACAGACAGCATTAATTGCTTAATTGTGCAAGTTTGATTCTAGAGCTATTCAGCACATGTACTTCTTTCCATCAAAGCACAGATATACTTTATATTAAAAAATACGACAACCTGTCCCCATGAAGGCTATTATAGTCAGAAAACAAGAAGGTCAGAAAATACACGGAGAACAGAGTGATTCCGTCATGAAATAAGATAGGAATATTCAAAAACTACACAAGAATCTTTTGGATAAACAATGTTTGATCATTAAAACTTCACATTCTGTATACGTCCTGTGGTTTAAAACTTGCTTCCTGTTTTCTTCTTCAGAGGCTAAACCAGCTGCCACTTTATATTCTAATGTAGAGCGACATTGCTTTTATTCAGATATGTTTTGCTTGCAGGTAGATGAGTGGAATGACATAGCTATTCACTTTCTTCTCATAAGCCTGTGTTTTTTTTCCTTTCTTCCTTGGTCAAGTATGTAAAATTGGCTCATTCCACTGTGTGTTACTCTATCCCACTACTGAACCATCAAAACATGTGAGCTGTTCTGCATATTGCTGTCACCTCCCCTTCAGTAAAGAAAATGCTCAAATTCCAAGTATCTTTTCACATATGCCATTCCAAGCAACAAATTTTAAAACATTAATACATTTATTCAAGGACTCCAGTCCATTCATGTTCAGTATCAACACTCAAGTTCAAAATTCAGAAATGTCAGTGCATTTGTTCAGCAAGGAGTTAAAGCTTCTCACAATATCTACTCTTTTGAGCAACCTTTTCTTCTAGAAGAAATTAAAAAAATACACCAAAAAAAATTAAATGGAAAGGAAAAAAAAGGAAAAGGTAATGTGGTCAATTCTATCACTTTAGATTCTCTTCAAGTTTTGGAGGAAAAGACTCCGAATTAGATCAGATTTGCTTTGAGCCACTTTCCCTGTTTTTCTGAACACATAACAAAAAGACTGACTTCTTAAATCAACCATTGCTTTATCTTTGTTTTCAGGAAGCTGTGACAATCAAACCACAATCCTCTTCTAAAGACTGCTGCTCTGATAGCAACCTCTGTCACTCTCATAAACCTTAATATCTGCGGTGTCATACTTTACTTTTAAAGTTTCTTAGCAAAGACAGTTCTCATCTTTTTCCCTACATCATTCTGGACTGTACTGTGAAATACATGAATCACTGCAAATTAAGGTAAAATTACAGTTTGTGCTAAAGCTACAGACTCAGGAGTAAAGAGATTTATCCTGTCTTAAAGGATGTGCATCAAGGAGCAAAAGCACGTGTAATTTAACTTTATTGGGAGAAAACAAAGAGCAGGCTTCTAGACTGAAAGAACTTGTACACAACTAGGTTATCCCACCAATGAAAAGATATTCTTAGAGTAGAGCTGAAGGCGTGCTTAGAAGGAGCACAGGATGAATAAAACAGGTATTTGCATGAGAAGCTATGATTAGAAGCAAAGTCTGTATGCAAAATAATCTCATTTATTGAAATTGTTCTATAAACACTTGGAATACCTTGTTGCATTTTTATTTGCTGGATAGCACCACTTACTTCATGCTTTCCAAGCAGAATCTTCTCCAATTAACATGTAAAGTATTTCATTCTTGCTTGGTATCTTTATTGTGACATCTTTTATTATAAAATTCCTGTCCTTAAACAACTATCTTGAAAACAAAGGATACTGTTTTAATTCAAAACCAGTGCCTTTTTTTTCCATAAAAGTCCTATCTCTCAATAATCAAACATGAAAAACAACAGAACAGCAACATAATTTGCTGTGAGTAAAATTTAGCAGAATCAATCAAGAAGAAGAAAATAGGAGCTCAGGAGCTCCACGGGTCCATTATAATTATTATTTTTAATTAAAGTATTCCAGATGCACATTGATTTCTTTGCCCACTCTTTCTATTGTTTGACTTGCCTTGAAATAGGAACTATGAGCACTTTGAAGAACAGCTTTAAAGAGTCTTCTTTCAGAACACATTGAGGTAGTACCTTTCCATCCTTTGCCAAAATGCATTTTAGTAATGTAACACAGTGCAACTACTCTGAAACTAAATGCTAACTATTCTATAACTAAATACCGATACTCTCTGCCTCTTTAAGCAACAGAAAGCTAGGAAATTATTTTATTTATACCACCACCAATGAAAGCACAGAAATGCCACCAAAGGTTCAACATTATCAAAAGAGCTGGCCATGTACTGGATCAAACTGAAAAGCATTTTCAAAAGCAAGGTTATTTAAAAATTAACAGTTCTTATTAGTGCCTCCAAAAAGACGAGAAAAAAATCCAGCATAGTTCTCCCCAACAACATGCCAAATTAAAAAAAAAAAAATTATATATATATATANCTCAATGCAAATTTCAACTACTTCGCAGAAGCATTTTTCAATTTCTTATTCTGCCTTGGTCTAAATACATGACAAGTGGCTTCACAAACCTACCAGTGTCAACAAGTTTTCCAATGTCATTTACAGTTTCAGAAATTCATGATATTGAAAGAAATGACTGGATAATTTGATGCTTACATGCACTGAATTTCTAAAGCCTTTCTGATAAAGTGACTCACTACTGGTCTGATCTTGCAGGCATGTACTGGATTAGAGCGGATCCCCTCCCCAGTAGAATAAACTCACTACAACACAGAGTCTTTTGGAAAGTCAGGAAAAATGAAATTGTATTTTCTTACAGTTTAAACTAAATGTAACAGTATAAAAATAATATACTACTACAAGAGAGGAAGGAAAAAAACCCAAAATAATATATATAACCTTAAAGAGGATGGGGAAGGGGTCAAGCAGCAGTGAAAGCAGCAGAAGCAGCAGCTGAAACAGTGGTGGGGGAAGATAGCAGCAGGTGCAGCAGGAAGCAGAAAAAAAAGGGAGAACAAGCTGTGCTTCCAGGCATAAGGCTCTTGATGCTCCAACTAAGTTATATTAACTTATCCATTGTTGCTCTTATATAGCCTATCCCTAGAATGTTCACCTCTTCACTACTTTTTCCTATGTCTGATCTACAAATCTAGCTCAAACAGCCACAAGGTGCCAGAGAAGAGTGGCTTTAAAGTTATACTTCCTATTTAACTTCTTTCTTTTATAGCTAATTAATACTATACACACAAGCAATTACCCTGGAAGCATAAAAAATACCTTAGACTGTCACTTCCAGCTGATCTTCAACCTTCTTGGGAGATGCAGGAGAGCAAACAACTAGGATCAACCAAAGTCTCTCAGGAACTTTCCCTCCCAGACAAAACTAGAAATATGCAGCAATATCATGAGCAGGGATTAAAGACCTCACAAAAAGACAGTGATTATGTCAGTATTGCTGCTACCACAGAACCAAAATAAGCTGTTGGATGAAAGAAAATGTTATGAAATTGCTTGTATTTTTCCTCTCAAACCAAGTGCAGAAGCTCATTGTCCTCTACACTGCCAAAGACTTCATTCATAGACTCTCTAAAACTTTAATCCTCTTCGTGGAGTTCTTGAATATATGCAAAAAGATCTTTAAAACATTATTAACCTATCATCAGTTTAAAAAAAAAATCAGCATCACGTGGTGAATTGGGACAACTGCAGGTGACACAAACCTTGCCTTCTTCCAAGTAATACTGGAAAAGTTGTGTTTGAAGTAAATCTTAACCACCTCTGGGTAAAAAAAACCCTGCACACTCAAGGCAACAGAAAAGCAGGGGAAAGTTTCATCCACTGATGCCTTGCACTATCATTTCTCCAAAGGGAGAATCTCTCTTTTTTAAACCCTGAAAATTAAGTAAGCTGCTTTAATTCTAAGACTTGGAAGGCAAAGAAAAGGGATACGTATGTTATTTGGAGTCTTTTTTGTTGCCAGACCTCAGATAATCTAAGACTGGGAGGTCACAAGCACCCTGGCAGAGCAGAGCTGACATGTTTGTTAACTGCCAATGAAGGTACAGCATCATCTTTCCAATTATAACAAGATTTTTGTGGTTTGAGGGCTCAGTTTGCATTTCCTATGTGTCTACCATAAAACCCACAAGTAGAATACAGATAGTTGCTTCTGCTCCCAAAGACAGAAATCTCCTCTGACTTCAATGTAAACAGAATCAGGCCCTTTGTCTGCATATTAAATAAAGCAGGCACTTCTGTCTCAATCTTTTCTGGGAAAAAAAAAAAAAAAAGAAAAGCTTTTGATGCCACAAAGGAGATAAGACAATCTGATAAAAGCAAAAGATGAAAGTATATTATTATCTATACTATCTCCATTAGAAGATATAAAAAACTCTGTAGTATCTGTACGTATTACCATAAGCTACAGTGAAATTTGACCTGGTTTCTAGAGGACAGTTTTTAAAGTACCATGCTGTAGCAATTTTTGATTACATACTTTTCTACAACATTTCTCATGCCACTGAAGATTAGATATGTCTGCAAAATATAATATAAATACAGCACTAGAATTTTATCTTATCCCTTGGCCACTAGCTATGAACCAAATGTTCCAATATTGTTTTCTATAGAAAATATGAATCAGGAAGACTCTTCCTTTGAGTTTTTTAAAAGACAGACATTATGATTACTGTCATCACTAACAAGAATTACTGCTTTTTAATTGCATGTTTTCTTTCCACCCTCTCAGGAGGCTCCAACACATATCCTCTACGATATACTTCAAAAGCACTCGCATTTTGAGTTAGATTTCTCCAGCCTCAGAAGCAAATTCTCATAGCACCAGGGTGAAACACACTAAAAACCCACAAAAAGTACAACTTCCCCAGTGAAGCAAGTCCCCCTGTTCTGTAGCTCACAAATCTGCAGAGAGTGACAGGAGGGAGGATTTTGCACATTCAGCAGGCTTTCATGGGTAAGAGACATAGGCAGTTCTCATTCAGATGGTGCCCCAAGAGACACATGGGGTAAGCCTAGTACAGTCAGCTGGCATTGCTTTCAAGGCCTATAACACACTTTACTGAATCACTGTTTCATACATTAGGAACCACACTGGAATAGTACCATAAGACCTCACCTAGGCATGTGTGATGTTCTCTGGAGAATTTTAACTTCATAGGGAAGGGTTTACAGGATGTGGGGAAAAACAGAATGATGTTGACCCTGCAAATAGGAAATCAAGTCAGAAAGGATTTTGGTAAAAACCTACTGGATGATCACACTAGGTGGAGGAATCCCAGCCCAGCTGTATCCCAACCTTACTTATTTTTGCTAAATACCACCTAGTGTCCAGCCTGCATCAATTATTGTAATGCACATCATAATACCCAACAGTGCTAGCATTAGGAAAGTTATTTTTTCCTGAGACCATCACAAATTCAACACAAAGCTTACAGGAAAGACAGCTGGCAAAACCAGGTAAGAGAAAAAAAAACAAAGATGCCTTTGATTCCTCCTCTGTTTGCATGATGAATCAGATTCTCAGCTAATGCTTAGCCTAATTTTTTCACTCATACCTACCTATCAATATTCTTGATATTCTGTACAACTGATATATTTAACAGCAGGGCTAATCATAAACCTTTAGACCCAGTCTGTACTTGCCAGACCCATAGAAGCACATAACATGGTGAAAGGCCACAGAGCTGCCCACATGTACCCTTTGTCCAGCCATACCAACACTTTACCCACCCAGGAGCTGAAGAGTTGCTCTAGTCACCACATTCATTGTCAGGTTCAGTGACTGACTCTTTGTACAAAAGATCAGTTAAATCTAGAAGTACACATAGAAATTTTGACCTTTGGTGAGGAAAAAAAAGAATGCATATTTGTGCCCTGGTTAGCGTTTATTGGTTTCCCATCAAATCTCTTCATACTTGTACTAACTTACTCTTTAATTTTCAACTTTTGAATAACTACATTTGCATCTCTGCTAATGTTGCTGCTCTAGGAACACAGCAAAATCTGGCCGCTACAAATGTGGTTCTTTTGTGTTCAAAACTGCACCACTTATGTATTTAAAAATACATATGATATTTATAAAGCCTACTCAAAACATTACCAAATTGTCCCATTTTCATGTTTTCATGACAATTTATATGTTTTCCATATGGGCAAGTGCTGACAATATGATACAAGCTTAATGGAACAAACTGTGGTTTCTCTTTATTGTCTTGGCATCAAAAATCTACACTTGCTTAAAAATAACTCTCTCCACTGTTTTCCAGGGATGATTTTTCATTAACACAATATTAAATGCTGCTCTCTCATTTTACTTAAGAATATCCTAGAAATTTTCACTACGCACCTCATCACTGTATCTAGAAGCATTACAATTGTACTGAAAAAAAGCAGTTGATACCCAGATAGTGCAGAATTATTCAGGTGAGTTGTCTATAACCTACTGTGAGCTCCACAAAAGGCTCAGGTTTGGGAGGGGAGGGGAAACGTGCCTCAGACTTTTAATCCACAGGCAGACAGAATTCATGCCTTCTACACTGCACTTCTGTTTTATCCCTCTAGCTTTCCAGAAGCAGGAAGAGAATGCCTGCAAGCATTAGGAGAAGACTGTGTGCTAAAAGACTGTGGCTGAAAAACTTGACAGAAAATTATTTCCTTAAAAGTTCTCAAAGGCTACAATACAGCACTGAAGAGAGCTATTATTCCTATACTCCAACAGCATACATACTTTAACCATCTCCATCCAGTCTCTGCTGCCTCCCTCTTCATACCTTACTGCGGAGCTGTCCGTTCCTTCCACTTTTCTCCTCCTCCAATTACTGCAGTCCTAATGTAGAGAAAGCTTTCCCTGACCTGAAGCTCCTCAGTAGGCAGTCAGATGAGCTAGCTTTCCCTTCATTTAATCCAGCTCCTACACATGCTTCACAACATGACAGACATGTCAAATGAGCCATCCGCCAGGCCACTGACAGCAGTTTCTGGGGCATAAGAGAAGCAGCTGATGGAGAGGAGATTGTTGGAGGTAGGCAGGAAGACAGGAAGCCATAGATAATATCATGAGTGCCCTGCTGAAAACTGACAGTTTAATGGGTATGATACTGCTGGTTATTTTACGTACCTCAGTTCTTAGTCTTGAATAATATACTTACTACTGAGAAAGTGGAAAATAGATTTTGCCAGAGTTAATGACAAAGGCTAATGCTATAGAAGTGGTGGGTAATAGGCACTATCTCAGACAATATAAAATGTTTTACTTCCTAAGAGCTGAATATTGATGAAAGTTGCTTCACTGATAGAACAAAACCAAGTTAATTCATCCACAGAAATTGGTATCATACACAAACCTTCTCTTGGACAGCCTCTCACTAGGATAAGCATTGGGCAAACTGTTTAAGAAGCAGGCTTAAAAGACAGCTGAGACAGATATTTCCTGACCAAGCTTTCTATTAACTCACTAGAGATATTCAGCCACCAATTGGTGCTTCCTCCTATGATGAGAAGAAAGCAGCACTTCCACCAACTGTTCGCTTCAGAGGTGACTCACTTCAGTGACACTACTGTACCCAGACATGGATTCACTTCCATTTGTAACTCCCACATCAAAGAGGAAAAAATCAGCAGTGAGTAGTAGAAAAGTGCATGGATTGTCACTTCCTTTTTTAGTAAGACTTCTTTTTTTTTTACCAGTTATGTGGGAAATTAACTTCAGGACAGTCTTGCTGCCTTCTGTACACCACATCATTCCATGCTCACAGCAAACTGACACTTCCATGAATGTAAACAGGAGTGCAGTTTCAGCAGAAGTGTCCATTGTTGGGATTCTGCAACTTATTGTATTATTCTAACTCATGTTTTCTTCACCCATTATCCTTTATTTCCTCATTTCATCATATTTCCTTTAAAAGAGCTTGTCGCTGAGGTCTAATAAAGTGCAAGTAATAATTACTTTTATCTTCTTTTTAGCAGGTTTTTTAAAGGGTAGATCTCTCAATGAGCATTAACAGTACAACGAGCTTCAGAGCAACAGAACCTAGTAATGACTTCTCTTGGTTTACTTTTAGATATTTTTCATATTAGACACAGCATAAATATATAGCATAATTAGGATGAATTCTCTACTTGTTATGATCTCATCCTCTGCAAAAGTACCACAATAGTAGTGCTGAATAGGCTATAAATCAATCTGATATTCACACATAGTGTTGAATCTCTCTCACCAATCACAGAGTCTTGGAAAATCTCTGGATCCAGAAGTTCACTCAATGAAAATTCTGGCACACAATTGAATATTCTCCATTAAGATACACTACACAGAGTATTAAGTTGTATTCTGCAGTGGTTCATTTATCACCCAAGCAGAGTCTTGATTAAACACCTGTCTGTTCCCTTTATGTGTCAATAGCTTGTATTTCAAGCAACTGATTGCTCAGTAACAGGGAAAAAGTTTGCACACAGAAAACTGCTGAGTCTACTCCATGAAATATAATACAATTACTGAAATTAGGTAAACTTCCTGGAAGCTGTACAATGGTACCAACTGCAATTACTGCCTATAGCCTTAAGTCTTGAAACTTAACCAAATTGATCAGACAGCAAGTTGACATGAGGCTGTGGATGGTTCTCATTTTTTCATGTAGCTTTAAAATCTACACAGTTTGATTATGAGTTTTACCTAACTTTTAAAACCATGTTGCAATAAGATGAGATGGTAAAGAATACTGGCCATTGAGCAAACACTCTCTTAAGGAATTCTGATGCCTAGACAAATAGGATTTTTGTCTTTACAAAGAAATTAACAAGTACAAGAAATCTGTTCACAGGGAAAATTAAAATAGGTATTTTTGTGACTTCTCCAGGCTACATTAATAGCACTAACACTCCCAGGGTAACCTCACTTTTCAGAAACCATTTGAAAATTAGTTTTTCCACATTATTAATCACATTTAATCAGACTCAGTGATGTCATAAGCTTTAAATGTTGTTTTTCTTCTGACGCTTCTCTGAATTTCACCCTTAATATCTGCTTTGCAGTTAAAACATCCACACCAAAAATTATTTATATGTATGGTCCCCAACTTTATGTGCCATTTGCTAAACATTTTATAAAATAGAACCCCAGCCCTTTTTTTTCTTTTTTTTTTTTTTTTTATAAAAAACAGGCAAAATGCATATTGTCAAAGATTATAATCAACTGGAATCAGATCACTTTAATTCTTACCTGAAATTCAACAGCTTTCTCTGCTGGGCAGAAGAGTTTAGCTAACCCTGGTAATGCAAAATAAGCCAGAAAAAAACCGTCAGGTATAAACAGAGAGACTAAGAGTCAAAGGATGCACTACGTTTACTACAGGATTTCAAATTTAAAACATTCCTTTCTGACTCTACTTTATTTCAACAGATGCATGTGAAGTGTACAAACACTGGATGTCTAGACACCTTTTTACACAAATTTGATTTTTCTACCTTAATTATTGTTTATATTGTGCATCATTTAGGTGTGATTATGTTATATTTAAGTATTCCTAAATTAATTCACATTAATCTAGTTACCTAAATTACAGCTGAAAAATTATTTTAATGTGACATCCTGTTAATTTGTTCCTTTGGTGCTTCAGCTTTGCATCCCTGGGGCAATACAACCATATCCCATCTAATGCAAGACTTTCAAAGCTCAGATACAGTACACAAACTCACAAAAGTAGGAATATCTATATATGATCAGAGTCATGGGCCATTTCATTTACCATCCTGTCTCCTGCAGAGAAGATGCTCCAGGGGAAGGTAAAAGAAACTCAGCAGTAGGCAGTAACAAAATATAACTTGCAATGCAGTCACTTCATACAAACAATGAAAGCAGTGATTTTAAGGAAAGCTACCATAAGAACAGAGTTGAAAAGAAGAATAAGCAACCACTTTAAAGAACACTGGGATGTTTCTTTTACATAAATTTTCATTCCAGTGCATCCATACACCTCTGACACTCCAGCATGGACTGCAACTAAAATTACTTTTCAGGACACAGTTATGGGCAAGAAAGAGAAAAGGTGCACAGTGCTGTTTAAAAAGTGTTCTCCAAGTGGCCCATGATTGTTTATTCAGGGGAAATATCTACCTTTGCTTATGCTAGCTTAAATCAGTAGTAAATCTAATTGTGCTGTCTTTGATTTAGAAAGATACAGTGGAAAGCAGTACTCAGACACTATGCAGCTCAAGACATACCTATGCAGCACATGAACCATGCAGAGGCTAATGATCCTTATCATCAACAACTGAATTACGGCAATCCAAGGGCTTGTGTATAGAGAAAGCCCTGACAAAATCATTGCTGCACTTCTCTTACCCTATCACAAGGTCGAGGGAGGTGATTCTCCCCCTCTGCTCCGCCCTGGTGAGACCTCATCTGGAGTATTGCATCCAGTTCTGGAGCCCCTATTACAAGAGGGATGTGGACATGCTGGAGCATGTTCAAAGAAGGGTCACAAGGATGCTCAGAGTGCTGGAGCACCTCTGCTATGAGGACAGACTGAAAGAGTTGGGGCTGTTCAGTCTGGAGAAGAGGAGGCTCCCAGGTGACCTTATTGTGGCCTTCCAGTATCTGAAGGGGGCCTACAGAAAAGCTGGAGAGGGACTTTTTAGGCTATCAGGTAGTGACAGGAGTAGGGGGAATGGAGCAAAGCTGGAGGTGGGGAGATTCAGACTGGACATGAGGAGGAAGTTCTTCAGCATGAGAGAGGTGAAGCCCTGGAATGGGTTGCCCAGGGGGGTGGTTGGGGCCACATCCCTGGAGGTGTTTAAGGCCAGGCTGGATGAGGCTCTGTCCAGCTTAATCTAGAGCAGGGTGTCCCTGCCCATGGCAGGGGGGTTGGAACTAGATGATCCTTGTGGTCCCTTCCAACCCTGACTGATTCTATGATTCTGTTCCAACGGGGCTGAAAGGATTTTTTTTCCCTTTCTCTGTAGACAGGACTTCAACCCTCACAAACTCTGAGAAGAGAGACCTTGATTCCCCTTCACCAAAAACTTCCATAATAGCCCTCTTCCACATCTTCCATGAGAACATCCTGCATAAAGGAAGCTGCTAACTGAAGAAGGTTTGAAATGAGCTCCCACAGAAAGCATAGATCTTTTGCAATAAAACCTGCATCAAATTTTACAGAAAAAGGGGAAGATCTCCTTGAAGCACATAAAACTAAGCCTTCTAGCAGTAATAAGATAGTAACTCCACCTAATGGAACTTTGCTTTTTAGTATTTTTTTTCTTTACATAGTAAAAGAAATCAAACTTTGAAGTTTTTTTCAGAAAACTATGTTAGGAATGTCACATGACTCAGTCTAGAAACTGAAAAATCTTTTTAGCTCTACACCTTCTGTGTACACTTTACAACACAGTTTAATTACATAATCACTTATTTGTCAATATCAGATTTTTCTCCCACAAAGTCAGAGACAGATGTAATATCATGTAATATTTTTCATTGTCATAATGGTCCAATATGTCTTTACTGACAGACTTTTATGTGATTAAATCCTCATCTCTCTTCAGTAAATATGTTATTATCTTAGTCAGAAGTCATATACTATAAACTATAAACTTTTTTTTTTTTCCCAATCAGTAGCAATGCTGCCTTAAGTTCAATTTTGAGATGAGATCTGACGCTAACTTAGCTGCATGTACAGGTATCCTACAAATGCAAGTCACATGTCACAATGCTCTTAAGCTTGTTGATGTAGCCAAACCATACAGCAGCATGAACCAACCCATGATCAACAAGTAACAGTGGAATTTAGATTAAAAAAAAACAACAACAAAAAACAAACACCTATCTAGAATGCTCTCTCAAATCCTGGAAAACAAAATACACATCAAGAACACAGCTTTTCTCTGTCCTAGAAAGTTAATTAAATCTAACTACCCAGATCATCATCCAGGCTTGAAATATGGATGATCATAGAATAAGCTTGAGAAGTAAACCATCTGTGACTTACAGAATGATTGACTAGACAGGAACTGGTGGATTAGGAAATCCATGCTTTGCCTCTGACCATGAGAAAAGCATAAAAATCAGTGGTTAGCAACTGCAGTCGTCAAGAATGCAGATTTGTCTCATGTACATTGAAAAGCTGAGACAGATAATTGATTTGACAGACTGTCTGGCATACACAAAACCCTTAACAGCACAAAATGCAACATTATTTGAAACAGATATGATAACTATACTTTAGAAATAATAGCAGACAATATAACCAAGATCTGCCTCTGAAAGGGACTCTAAGTGTGACATTTCTTGCCTTTTGAATACTTAATCTTACCCATGTTACATGCTTTCACCATCACTACAGCTGAAGGAGTGTGTAGGAAAAAAAAATGAGTAGAAAAGAGAGGCACTGAAACTGTCTAGTGAGAAATAAATTAAAGAAAGCTGTATGATACAGATCATAAGAAATGTATTTTTTGCAATTTCTAGAAAATAAACTCATAATATACAATAATAACTACGATATTCTCAAAATTGGAGTTTTATTGTGTAGGTGGTTAAAGACTAACAAACCAGAGCTCTTCCAAACGGGTAAGTGATAATTTAAAGAAAATTATCTTTCTCTTGCTTTTACATCTTTCTTGTAGGAATAAGTAACAACTGATTTCCCATTCTTGTTTCATTTTTCTTTGAAATGTAGAGAGTTCAAGTTTCCAGACAGGGTAGATCATTTACTGCACTCACTAGCATAGCCAAAACTGACTCAATTTTTTTTGGTAAAAATTTTCCACATTCTGTTTTGAAAGGCTTCTTAATACACGCACAGTATTTCTGTGGCTCAGACTCAGAACATACTCACTAGCTAAAGTTGTTCTTAAGGCTTCTTTCCTCTCTACCAAAGTTACCACTTTGGCTGATTTTTGCTTATGGAGTCCTGCCTGATAAGAGATTCAAAAAAAAGCCAGAGCTCACGGGAAAATGTACTCTCAACTTAGAGGGAAAAGAAAGGACATGTTCACTGTGATCAGATTCAATTCTGAAATGGAGAAACTCAGTTTANAAAAAAAAAAAAGCTGTTTTGACATATGGTCTTCCTTTGTACATAAGACAAGTAACTTTGAGAAATTGTTCCACTGTACCACATATAGGGCCCTGTAGGGCTTTTTCAGATGAAAGGAAAAGAGAAGAGTGTGATCTGCACAGGTGTCAACAAGAGTCTAATCGGACAACACCAGGACCGCAGAAGCTAGGCGCCGAACTGCAGAACCATTACTACAAATTATGACAAAGAGATGGAAAAAGCTTGGCTTAATGGTCAGACTTCTAACAGGAACTTGCAAGATCTATATGCAATAAAAAGCCTTTAATGCTTGTGCTCTGAAGAAGTTGGTAAGAGAACCAGTGATATACAAGGTAATATGGAATATAGGTATTTCTAACAGGAATCCTATCTTAATAATTTCTTCATAGCTGCTTTAGCTACTTTATAAATAACCAATAGGTGAAACACATGTGTGACACCTACAGTGTCATATCTAAAACCACATAGGCTCTAAAAACTTATGGAGCGTTGACATCTCTCACTTTTACAAGGCTTCCTGTGACCATGAGCAGATGAATATTTTTATACATCTAGCATATGTCTACTAGAACACACAGGTTGATTCCTACATGAAAGAGCACAGATACATGTGAACTATAATTGCAATTTCTTGTTAAAAAAAAAACATTTACTTCATCTCTTTCTCACTAACTGCAGTTCTGAAATATGTAATACATTGGAACTTCAGATTAACAAATCTTATTCTAGAAGCGATTAAAAAATTCTGATCCCATTTCCAAATAGAGAAGAACATTAAGTTCATCCAGAAAATGGAAACCAAACATTTGGAGCCCCATACACTTCAAAACATGGTATCCTTAAAACAATAAAACTTAATCTCCCAGTCCTGTCATATTGCCTTAATAAATACTTTCAATTTTGTGCCATGCAAAGAGTCTCTTGGAAGGCTCTTGATCTTTTTCACCAAGAAAACACAAGAGCAAACTCCAGGGGAACAGAAACATACCAGTGCTGGACAGTTAGTGGGAGGTGCAAACAAGTCCAGTGTAGCTTGTAAAAGGTGTCTAAAAGGAAATTGTTCAATTTAGTACATCTTATTTAAAAAGCAGTATACACACCTTTTCTTGGTGCCTAAGAACTGAAGAACATATGTGTAGGTAAAGTGTAAGACTGACTGCTCCTCAGTTGGCAGAACTTACTCTTCACTGAAATAAAAAAGCACAGGGTTTGACACATCACCCTGAATTTGTAATTAAACTTACTATAAATTCCTTCAATACTTGAGACATCACTGGACAGAATGTTTGCACAGTAAAGCCAAAATGCTAATACTGTGCATGGATCTTCTACTAATTTTAAACACGACTAGAGATTGGCTTGAAGTATCCATCATCTAAGACTATTCTTCTAGGTTCAACCATTAATAGCAATACTGATTTTTTTTTTCCATTGTGAGGGGTAAAGGATCAAAATTTCAGAAATTATCAATGGCATGAGATGACCTGCTCAACACATCATAAGGAGGCTTGATTGCCTTTGAAAATCCAGAGCAAGTACCCAAATCACCCTTTACTCCTGAAAAAATACCTTGCTTTCTTAAATGGCACAATAAAAAGCTTGTGGCGGTCATACCACAAGAAGGTATGAAAAACAATGCAGGTATTAAGGTGACTAAGCGTGGTAGATCTGTAATACAGAATAAGAAGGGCACAGCTTCGTAAGTACTCGTAACCAGTGACTTATTTTGTCTGGGACAGACAGAAGGCATCTTGAATTGTTCTAATGAATGAAGGTTGCACTACCCACCATTGATCCAGAGTGTAAGAAGGGCTGTCTTTGGCCAAAGCTGCACAAAAAAAGCCTCCCACTGCTCGTTCATATATAGTTTCTTGCAATGAAGTTAAAATGTGTTTGAGTTTGTTGTTGGTTTTTTTTTTTGTTGTTGTTGTTTTGTTTCAAGCTGTGTTACAATTTCTCTTAAAAAATAAACTCATAAAAACACTCTTTAAAAAAAAATGCCTGATCTATGTTTTCAGCCCACATAGATATTAAACCTAGTTTCCTAGACCCTGAAAAGCTAATTATGCATTCAATTAGAGTTTCTTAATAAAGATTAAAACTCTGAAGTCTATTACAAGCCCATATTTAATTCAACTGCCATTTTATCCATGCCATGAAAGTGTGAGTGGTAACAATGAATATAAATTATAATACATGCCATAGAATGAATGCTATTTGTCCATGCACGTTACTATAAAGAATTGAATTTTGCTATCGGATCCATAATCTAGTTAAAATTGGTATTCTTTATTTGGTCTTTCAATGTAGTCCAATTTCCTACTTTGAAAAACAAATTCTAGGGAATAAAGAAAAGAGATTAATTTATCATTAAGACTCTGCTTAATTGAAGTCAATTCCGAACAAACTTGAATTCAATTTCTGCTCATTAAATTGAATGTGCTCTGCGTTTCTCTCTGCATTGCTTTGAGCAAGCAGCTGAGAACAAGGGACTAACATCAAAATTATTAAATTGAGGAGATTTTATTTGGTCTTCACATGCCAGAGCCGCTTTGATGAGGAGCTGTTTTGGCACTGAAAGGAAACGAGAGCAGCTGGAGGAAAAATCAAATGAAACTAAGCCTCGGAAAATTGAAGAAAACGCAAGCTTAATAATATTTAATAATTAAATTTCCACAAACAATAGCGGCAAATGAAGTAATCTGCAAAGTCTGTGAACTCATTTGCATAATTGATGCCGGTCCCCTGTAAATGAATAATGAAGATAATAAAAGATGTTGCTAAAAATGGGCACAATAACAGCAAATTTCATCAAGCCGCGCGCTCTGATTAATCTGCTCTTGCAAATCAGCTGCGAGAGGGACGCGTTGGCACCACGACGACGAGGCCGGGACGCCTCGGGGGCACCACGCCGCTGGGACACGGCTCCGGGGCGGCGGCAGGGTGAGATGTGCTTCCAAGCCGCATGGCCCCGCGGCGAAGGCGGGCACTTGAGCGCCTCCTACCGCAGGAGCAGCGCAGCAGAGAAAAGCTGGGAGCCCACAGCCGCGCACAGGGCTCTGCCGTCCGCGGACACCGGCTGGGCAGGGAGGCACCTAACTGCCCTGCAGGCTGTTCTGAGCTAACCACGCGAGCATGCAGTACAGCCTTCTCACAAGCCCAAGCCCTCTCCTTGAAAATGCACAGCCCCGCCGCCCAGCTAACAGGGCAAGGTCCCTATATGTCATTGCTTGGTAGGGGCTTCAGAGCTGAAGAAGGTCTGCCTAGGGCAGTTGTGCACCTGGCACTTAGGTGCACACCATCGCTCATTTATTCATAAGAAGAAGGTTTGCCATATGCGTAACCATCTCACCTTCACACCAACAGGGCCCCTCGTGGCTGCGCTCAGACTCATGACAGAATGCTTGGCCAAACACTCCACAAATCAGCCTCTGCTCTACAGCGATGAAGAGTAAGTGCCACAAGTATGAACTGCTGGCCAGGTTTAATCTGGCTCTAACGCTGGTAGCCATAAAATAATACTTCCAGACTTAATACTCAGTTTACCCAGATTCAGATAACTCCCACAAGGGTTCAATTCTGCAAATTTCTCTGGCATTAATTAGTGCTTTTCACAGATTGAAAAAAAAACAAAATAAAAATAGGAAAAATCAGTTTATACTTCTTCCTGAAGCTGACAGTGCACTGAAAATGGGAAAGTACTCAAAGAATTGTAATATTTTTATAATACAGCCATTACATTTTTTAAAAGCAGTTAGAAATAATTATTTAGCAAGAAATTCCTTCACTGAGATTAATCATAGGAACACTTAGGATCAAGCCTCAAACTGTTAATCTGTAGATATAATTTTAATATTTATTCTGTTGCCTTGAACAAATGATCTTTCAGGCCACTGAATGACTGCAGTGAATAACATTCCTTTGTATGTAATATTGAGGTGTTTTAGAGCCAAAGTACAATATGCCATCTATATTAATTGTCTTATTTTGCTCAAATTCTGGATCCACCTTAAATACAATGTTTGATGTAAAGAGCACGCATTTTATTATGGATTGGAAACGTCTATAGTAGACACACCAAAGAGAAGCCTTTTATATCAGTCTAGTGTAAACAAGGAAAAAATTTGTTTTCTCCTGTTTGTGGTCATTTGCAAGCTGCAGTTCCGTCTATTTAGTTTGGTGAGCTTTAACTCATAAACCACCATCTCACCCTTTTAAACATAAAGATGACTAGCCTACCCTTTGTACTGTCTTTCCTTTTACACTGATACTAAACAACTGTTTAAATCTAGTTATTATATCAGTGTACGACACTATAAACATTCGGTACAGTTTGATGTACCATAATTCAAATATACAAACATATCACGGGGGAAATGCATTCAGTACATACAAAAGCAGTTTCAAGCCATTCTACCTAGAATGAGCATTTTTTTCATGATCTTGACAAGAAAGGCAATAGCCAAGCTTATGATGCTGGCAGACCTGGATCTCAAAGAAAAAGGTTTGATTGTTTTATTAGGCATGTAGGAAATCAGTTTATTAGTGAAATAGGAACAGTAGGGAATTGGTTTATTAGTGATATAGGAAGAGAACCCATTTACAGAGTAGAAACCTATACTGTGCAGCTAGGAGGATAGCTTTTATTCTTTGTGTTTTGTGTGTATTTTTCTTCTCTGTTTGAAGTTTCCAGCATATATCAGGGCTGCCTCTGAAGTGCTACAAATTCAGTGACTTTGGCCCTGAATCTAAGGATCCTCCTTTTGGTTCTGAGTGGCTAAAGCACATCCTCTGGCCATAAGCACAAAACAGCCAAGAGCCAAAAGGAATACTGAGGCACATAAGCTGGTTAGATATCAGCCAAGATTCCTCCCACTAAACAACTCAACAACAATAGAACAGGGCTAAGGATCTTCAGTCCAGTGGGTTTGTAAACCTCAAATCAAAGATGCCATTAATAAGGGCGACTATGTTTTTTAAATTTTTTTTTTAAAGGATAATAAAATAAAAATTTAAAAAAGACAACTGGATTTTGTCTCTGACGGAAGTCATGTATTTGGGGTGAAAATTTGTTATATGTGAGTTTAAAGCAGATTTTATGGGCACTTAAAACTTGAATCACATTCAGACTTGAGTCAGAGCAGCAGATGGATGGATTCTAGTTGAGCTTATTTCTATTTTCAAATTGATGAGACTCCTAATCACCAAAAGGACATGATGACTGCTGAGGGAGACATGGAATAATGAAAAGGCCACAAAGATAAGACTAAGATGGGCATTGTCGTTTGCAGAACATGCATTATTAAATTCAAAATGGAGATCAAGGAAAGAACAGAACAAGAGTTGCACTCTGAAGGATGTTACAGTTGAGGTCTAGTAGTAAAACTGATTATGAGATTAATGCCATGAGTGATATTTATGAAAAGGATCAAGGAGGCCACCAACAGCTAGAGTCAACACCAAGTATTCGGAGCATTCACACAGGATATGGGATAATGGCAAAGGAGGACTCAAATGTGTGTCCAAGATGTCAGGCAGAAGTGTATATATATATATCTTTACCCTAACCTACACTCATTTAAGAGCTGAGATTTCAGCTCTTAATATCAGCAAGCATTTTTATACCTAAAGCACATCCTGAAGATCAGTGGTGACTGAGAAACTTGTGAGTGTTTTTGCAGAGCTGATACCTGAACCTGCATTTCCCAGGGCAGAAACCTGGCAGAAGTCTCCATCTTTATACCCATGGTCTAGGCTAGAAATTATCTTTCTTACAGAAAAATATTTGAAACCAGCACATTCAATACTTTCTTATCAATGACCACCATTTTCTGATAAAATCTTAAACAGTTCTACTGTACAGTTATGTTGCCATGAGTAATTATATGGAAATTCATTTTAGTTTCACAATAAACTGGGCAAAAGTAGTAATTTCACTGAACAAGGCTAGTACAATTCTGCTTTGCACAGAAGTGAGAGGTATATCACTTGTCACAATCTTGGAAAGCTGGGAGAACATAAATCAAAAGGAAAGTTTTTTAAACATTTCATGGTTTGATCCAAGAGTCATAAGAAGGATTAACTGGAATTCATAAGTGCTAAACAGTTACATTTTGGTATCAGGTGACAGCTGGGCACCTAAAGACTCAACCAGGAACGTAATTATTTTTTAGATCAGTTTTGAGAAAGGTCTAGGTCAGTAATTTTTAACTTTAAAAATCAAAATTAAAAATTAATTCCTGTAATACTTTCTTATGCTTATATAGCTCAACTTTCCTATTAAAAATACAAATTTGATAACAGTTAAACTGTAGTACTACATGTTGGTGATGCAAACATTGCCCGCAATTTCTGCCACAGATTCACAGCCATAGCTGAAGAATTTGCCTGTATGTCATTATATTGACAGTACTCAGTACAATTAGTTATTTTTTTTAAAACCAACAAACAAAACATTCCCAAAATTTTCACTAATGCATTTCCGTTTTTTTTTTTAGCAAGGCTTTCAAAAACAGCTGGCACCAAAACCACATTTATTCCATTTGAAACTTCAAAGCAGTTAGAGCAGTGGTGTGAGCTTCTGAAGAAAAGTCATCTAGTCATGCCAACTTGTATGGAAAAAAAAACCCACAAATCTATTAGTTAATTAAAGGCAAGATACCCTCCATTTTGCCTTTCCTCACTGCCAGACAGACCTCCCTTCCTGCCAAGGCCCAAAGGTGGGATGCTGTGTGTGACAGATTCAGAATTACTTCTATAGCTCCAGTATCACAATTAATTATTTTGTGTCATGTATGTTGAAGCGTAAGAGTGAGTGTCAATGTGCATGAAACAGGAGTGTATTAGGGGCTAAATGCAGCAATGTTCCTTGTGATGTGGAAAGTTTGAAAACTGTCAACCATCAGAGCAAACAGGAAAGTTCAGTGAGATAGGAGCTACAGATTTTTAAAAATCAAAAAGCAGATCTTTGACCAATTTAAGAAATGGTACTTGCAGTTTTCAGATATTCTGTTGGTATAAAACTGATTTTTATTTTGAAAAATCATCATGTATTTCCTCCTCTCTTTGAGCTCTATCATTGTTATTCTATTAGAAGTCATTATCCAAAAAATCTTTGTCTGATAGTAGGATTGGGAGTAATTAGATTTAGTGCAGTCCTGTCCAATGACTGGTGCATTGACTCAAGACCCGACCTTTGTTGACTAAATAATTAAAGGACCCTCTATCAGATGCAAGTGTTGTGATTGTTTTTAATGCCCTGCAGCAATCTTAGATTGTAGTGTGCTATTCTCAGCATGTTTTAGTAGAGATATTTTTCATCTTTAAACATGAACAACCATGTTTTTAATAGCCTGCTTTTCCATCCAAAATACTGTTTAGAAATTAATTAGGTAAGCTCTCACCTCAAGGAACCTCTAATTCAGAGATGCTGACTGGTGTGATTTCCAAATAAACCCATGATCTAGAAAGGCAGGAATAGCTTTTACTAATGTCTGATTTTTCCTTTCCTTCCCATTTCTGATTCTGAGGATGCCTATGTATTCCACATTCTGTTCAACCAAACATTCTAATACTCCTTCTACACAAACCACATCCAGTGAGCAGCCTGAAATAAAGATCTTCAGTTCATTTCTGTTTTGTCCCCCAACATTCGAAAGAAGGACTGACAGAATTTAGCAGCTCTTGCAGGAATTTCTTTCAAGTTCCACCTTGATCTGAGCTGATAGTTCTCAGGCAGAAGCAAACAACGTTGCTCTTAGTATAAATAAACTAGTAGACTGGATGAACTCTGATTTCAGTGGAAGGAAAGGACTGCAGTTCATTATTCCTTCCCTCTGATTTCTACAGTTCCGAAGTGGAGCTTGCCAGTTTCATCTGCAGAGCCACTCAGTAAATATGTCCAACATCTTCATAGGCTAAATCAATCTATGGTGTTGTGTTAGACCTTTTGTGTTTCTTTTATCATTCAGCTGACAGGTTTCCCGCTGTAGTCATAGTTAATTTGTTGATAAATTGCTAGGAAAAAGGCTTTCTTTGACCACTCCAACTGTTTATTTTCATTACATCTGCTAAATGGCCCTAAAGACCATCAACTTTAGGTAAGACTTCTGCCATATTTCTTTTTTTTTTTTTTTTTTAATATTAAAAATTGACTGGCCAACAGGGCTTCTATCATACTTTTGGGTCAAATTTCTCCCTGTGGGGCATTTACCTTCAAACCCTATACCATTAGCAACTCCAAGCTAAGCTGAGTTTTGTTGCAACTTTCACACTTCAAATGTTCCTTTTTTCTTTTTGTTTTTAATTTGCTATTGCATATGTAGATTTTACTAGGCTAGTAACGTTATAGACAGACAAAAAGGTGATACAATAAACATCTGATCACGGCATAAAGATTGATAAGTATCACTAGAGATTGCATTCCTTCTATTAACTCTCATAACTAGGGCTTTGGTTCATGCTGTCATAGCTGATAGCATTTGTTTATGCAATATGCTTTTTTTCATCTAGTAAAGAAGATTTATTGTCATGCTATACCAACTTCCATATAACTGCAAGTAGCAATTGGCAATTAAAATAATATTACTGGAAAGCTGTTGGCTGGGGTTGTTTTGCCAGAAGTTGAACTCACTGTTTAATTACACTAACAGCATTATATAGAATGACAAAAATCTAGGAGGAAAGTATTTACCCAGAAATAGTCCTGACACTACAAAACATTAGATGCTGGAATAATTTTCACTAGCCGCTTCAGCATCATCAAGCCATTATTTCTAGGTGGTACTTTCAATGACACTCCCTCAGAGGGAAAATATTAGGCATTCACTTGTATGATCTTCACCTTGTATGAACAGAATGAATAAAAAATGAAGTTCTTCACTGTGAACTATTCCAGACTACCTATTTTCATTTTAAAATAAGTGTTTATTTTACTTTGACAGTCTGAAGGTCAAATTAACTGTGAGTTTTCTGTTCTACTGTGGGAAGACTCAGAGCATACTGCTGCCTCTTTAAGATGGCCCAAATGTTAATATTCATAACACTATCAAATGTAAGTCACAGACTCATCGAAAACCTGCTGACCAGTGACACATTTTTCTGTCCAGAGCATACAAAATCTTGGTTATTGATAGAGCTGATGCAAATAAAAATTATGATACTCAAACAAAATAAACAGTTTCAGTGATGCATTTAGAATGCCATGCAATGTTTTCTTACGCATCCCACAACATGTGGCTGTGTACATGCAATAGATACTACTCTTGCGCCACAAATGGAAAGGATTTAGGTTCTTGTTCCCAATAATGCATTTGCTGCTATTGCCTAAACAGAAGAGAAGGGTTTAACCACAATGACTACTAAAAAAAAAAAAAAAAAAAAAAAGAAAAGGTTAAACACAAAAAAAAAAAAAAAAAAAAAAAAAAAAAAAAAAAAAGCAAAAAGTGCATTGGTCATGCATGTCCTGTAACCCTTCTTAATAATAACTCGTAAGCAGAGTTTGGGACAAGCTCTGCATCACAGACTTTGTAACTGTCTCCTCCACATTACAGGGGAATCTTATCTGAATTCACATGGAAGGAAACTTTGCTAAACAATGAGGATCTTGTGAAAAAGCTGAGGTTACCAGGCTTTTAGCTGAGGTTTTCAGGATCTATGTGGAGATTGTACATGTCACTGCAGTCATGTTACAAAATACATACACTGAGAGAGCCATACCATCTTTTTCCAAAATAAGCCTGTAAAGCAGACCAGTTCCAGAGGTATTTTCTACAGACAGTCCTTTGAATTATATGTTCAGAGCTCTAGCTGATAAACCATAACCTATTTATTCATGCTCATTGTTCAAGAATTTACCTGCCTATTGTGAAAGGCTGCCACATTGTAACTAAACTTAAATCTTAACTATACAAAGTCCTAGAAACCATATGTAGAATATCTTAAAAGTATATCTTCAAACAGATATTCAGAGTGACTATTTGCCTTAATTTATGCAAATATAGCCTATAGCTACAAGCTTTGTATATTTGTTTCCCTATGGTATTAGTATTCAAAAAATAGGACATTCTTTCAAGGGCATTTTATAAACGCAGAACTATAATTTATATAGCAAATTAAAGCTCATACAAAATGTGTGCACTGAGGCACAGATTAACATATTTAATTTCAGTATTACCTGCAAACCTATTTTTTTTCCCATGCACTGCTCTAATTAGCCATATAAAATCAAGTCCGTATATTGTAAGCAATTATTTTAGTGCAAGTAGAAAGCTAATCTGAATTAAATATATGGTAAGAGATCGTATCTTATGAAAATTAATATACTCATTTGTATCAAGAAAAATGCATTCAAGCTAAATTTTATAAGATAGTTTGGAGTTCAAAAATATGACTCATGTAGAAGTTGTAGTTTTATAGTTACTAAGATGTTAGACTGTGGAACTGCTTTTAAGTTCCCTATTAATGTGTCAGTGCTCATTCTTTGATATCTAGAGATTGTCAGTAACTACTCATGTAATTTCATATTGTGAAAATTCTCCTATTATGAATATTCACTCCCCCTACAGTCAAATGTGTAAATTGTTGGTAACTGTTAAAAATATTTTTTTTCCATCGTTTAAATGTATAGATCCTACTTGGCTTTTCATATTTTTAGTTTCGTAACTATTCAATTGAGAGAAAAGCAAAATGTAACTTTTGTTTCGTTGAAATCTGAAAGTAATTCTATAAATAGTAATATTTTTCTTTCCAATTTTACACTCAAAGTCTGAAAGTTATATATTAAAATTATGTTTAAGGAATGAGAAAACAAAAAGCAATCCGTATGATAATGAACTTCAGCTGTCTCCTCCTAATGCAGTTTCCAATTGTGATAGGATTCAGACAGCAAGAAACATTTTCTAGCAGTGAGAGCACTTAGCTGATCAAGTTGCTGTAATTCAGAATTTTACACTCAATTTGAATTGTAGAGTCAGCAATACATGCCATAGTTAAGTTCCCTTTGTAAGAAGGGTAACAGACCCAAAAATTTCTTCCTACTCTTTGCTCATGATCTGAGGATATCCAATAAAGACAAATAGTAACCCCACAGAAGTCTGATGCCTGCCAACTATCTTGTGGCACTGAAGCAGCTCTTCCCCATTTCTTAGCACAGAAGTTGCTGACTGCCATAGCTGCCTTCTATCTCCACTCTGTCCTGGGAGAATGATACCAAGGAATTTTATTGCACATAATAAAGCCTTTTAGAAGAGAGGTACAAAAAATGGAATTATGTTTTTGCTTTCCTGCCTCCAGCATCACACAAGAGCAGCTAATGTCCAAGGCACTTCCTGGATCTAGAACTGTAAAAAAAACTTTTTCTCATGAAAATGCAAAGCTTTGAAATGCTCTACTGTTTCATATCTGGATAAACCAGTAACCACTACAAAAATACAGTGCACACAAGGATGTTCCAGTTCTTCTTTTGGCATTCTCTCATATCCCAGCTAAGCATCCTGGCCACTTGAAAGTCTGAGGTATGTCCTCAACTTCCCACCAAAGGCTTTCCTCTTCTACAAACAAAAAAGTTTCATAGGTAGATTCTGTATCTGGGCAGAACTTCAAGTAATCTTAAAAATCTGCATTTTATATAAATTTATTATTTTACATACATGCACAAGTAGGGAAAATACATACATATGTATATATGCACACATACACACGCGTATACTTAGGTCCTATGAAACAGCTGGATTTGGATAAATTGTCAGCCCCAGTGAAACTCATCATTTTACAGATTCCAAATAATTTCTCCACCTATAGGAGGGATACTTTTCAGTCTTCTATATTAAAGAGTATGTTAAAGTAAAAGAAACGTGAATAAAATATTTTCATTTAAAAACTCCCCTTAACGTTGTAGGAAAAATTGGCAACAAAGCCTCAACCCATCCTCTTGAAATATGTGGAAGTTCAGATGTGACAGCTAAGCCTTGCACTCAACATAAAGTGCAGTAGGAGTGACAGAGAAAGTGGCAGATAAATTAAGAGCTACCTCTGTTTTAGCAATTTTTGGTGACAGCATTTTAAAAGTTTGCTGGGCAATTGCTCTAAAATGACAGCGTGCTGCTGAGCCAGTAGAGCACTGAATACATGAAAGAACTTGTCAATAGCTATTTCAATAGGGATTTTCAGATTCATAGGAACTTCAGTGTACATCACTGAAATATTAAATTCTTTTGGCTTTTCCAGACGTAAAATTCTTGCTGTGACAATTTTACTAATTATCTCTGACATTTATGTTTATGGCATAAGTGTTACATATTTCAGACGTGGTTCATTTCTACATGCTAATCACTAGTCTGTGTTTGAGTCAACATGCTTGTAGTATCAGAAGCAAAAGACTAGCACCCAAATACAGAGAACTTTAGACTCAGTGATGCAGTTTTGCATTTAATTTTATTTTCCTCTGTTTTATTCAAACAGTCTTGAGTCCTCCTTTTGGGGTACTGTAAAGAAATTATTTCCGTGTAGCGTTTTAAATGTTTTTTTCATCTTACTCTAACAGGTATTATGTCACATATGAGTCATGATTTCATTTCAAAAGAAAATCATTAGCTTACAAAGCAAACAAAAACAGGAAATACGCAAGTAATATTACTAAAGGAGTATTTGGCATCTGCTCTGTTACTTACCTTCTTTGTGCTTTTTTTGGTACGTATTTGCTCAAAATTAATAGCATGCCATTTTAGCATTGATTCTCTGCACATTTCAGTAAAATTGGAATAAGCTTTCTTCTTCCTACACACATCAGAGATTTTCCAATCACTTCAACAAGTACTGTCTTAATCTTCCCAGCCAGAGTGACTAGTGACATTTTTCATCACATTACTCTGGCTGATGAGGTGTTAGAATAGGAATAATCCAAACTTAGTTTACATCAGAATTATTGAAGTGATTCTAATGCCTTTGGTAAAAAAATTTAATCCTGGATAAGCTCTGCTGATGGAGAGACAAGACACAGGTAAATACAGTTTTTCACTTTTATGTCACCTTTTTGAGCCTATTCTCTTTTAGTGTTCAACAGCTATCAGTGCTGTAAGCTGGTCTGCATGAAGCTACGAACAGGAAACCACTGCTAAAACAGATGGAAAAAAATATCCAAGATATTCAAGACTATCCTATTTTATTATATACTGAAAAGAGCCATCCAAGACTCCATTCTATCCCACCAAGTACATTTAATGTCAGCATCTAAACACGCCAGAAAAAATAAGAACTATTCAAAAAGACTGACTACCCATCACAAGAATTTCACATTGAGCTCTTTCCCCAGTCCTTCACATACATATGTACTTAGCATCATCATGACTCCTGTTCGCATACATTCTACTCCTACAGAACAGATCCCTGCCCTCTACCTGGCTGCTGACATTGCACTGCTGAAGAGCAGTTCATGGGCTGTCATGCACCAGTCATGAAATATATGAAGCTTTGCACCTTAAGAATCACATTTCAAAAGACAGTTCTATTCAAACAGTGACTGCAATATCTAGATCAGTGTCAGGAAGCATAGCATTGCTACAAACTAAAACAAGCTTTGAAGCCCAGGTATCCATAAAATTCTGCAAATCAACATGCAGGAGGTGTGGCATGATGTTAAAACTGTAATCTTAAAGTATTTATTAAAGACTGACTTCAAAATTTTGGGAAGTTGAGCTACATAATGTCATTAGATTTCGGCCAGTCAATACATGCAGGATTCAAACACAATTGCAAATATCAGAATGGTCAATAGCTTTACCCCATACAAGTATTCAAAGTCATCCTCGGGGTCTTGGCAAGAAAATGAGCAAAACTCAGCACAGCAAAGTAACACACTGCTTTTTAAAATTATACAATAATTATAGAACAGTTTGCAAAGCAATATATATATCACTACACATAAAACGTGGATTTTGAAGATTTGTATCATCTCTTCAGTCACACTCATAGTAAGCAAAATAATACAAAAGCAATAGCATAGAATTTAGATAATATTGATGTTAAGCTGTATATCAGCTTCTACTTGTATCATAAAACTACAATACTAAGGAAATTCATCACTAAGAACAAGAGTTCTCCTTTGAAGAGCACAAAGAAGCTTGCAATAGGCATTTATCTCACTGAATTATCTTCTCCCTAGTTACAACAGTCCAAGTGGAGTGTCAGAATAGCATTTGTAACACCTGGGCTCAATCTGCATTCAGGCAAAACTCCCATCAAAATAAATGGGGATGTCTCCTACAGCTCTGAATCTGAAAATGCTTACACATGTGCCTAACTTGAGGCTTAAGTAGCACTACTGAAGTCCACAGGGCCACATGCTTAAAATTAATTCCATATACATTTGTGGGCTCAGAGCCTACACAGGGAGTACAGAATGGAGCCTTACATGAACACTGGCTCAGAGTTTCCAAGAGGAATTTCTTAGGAAAATTCACATTAATGCTGTGGTGCCTAATTCTTCTGGTCTTTGAAAATCTCTTCAATTCCCCCAGCTATTTCCTGAACAGTTCAAGGCTTGTGTGGGCCAAGAACAAAAGATATTCTCACTGCCTTAACTAACTGCAAGATTCACGCAGTATATGAATAGTTTTGATTCCGACCAAGTTCTATCCCTTATCAAATGCCCTAACTCATAGAAATGTAGAATAATTTGGGCTAGAAAAGACCTCCAAACCTCCTGCAGTAAGCAAGGACATCCACTACTAGATCAGGATGCTCAGAGCCCTGTCAAGCCTCTCATCCTATCACTATAGGCCTTTGTAATCAGTCCCCCTCCAGCCTTCATGTAGGCACCCTTTATGTACTAGAAGGTCACTATTCAGTCTCTCTGGAGCCTTTTTTTCTCCAGATTGAACAATTCCCTCATCCTGTCCTCAGAGGAGAGGCGTTCCAGTCCCACAGTCATCTTTGCGGCCCTCCTCTAGACCTGCTCCATCAGGTCTTTCCCGTGTTAAGGGCTCCAGAGCTAGACACAGTACTCCAGGTGAGATCTTACCTGAGTAAAGTGGCAGAATCACCTCCCTCAATCTGGCTGCAGCTTAGGATGCCATTGGCCTTCTGGGCTTCAAGTGCACAACATTGGTTTACAGCCAGCTTCTCCTCCACCAGCACTCCCAAGTCCTTTTCCATGGGGCTGTTTTCTATCACATCATCCCCCAGCCTTTATTGATAGTGAGGATTGTTCTGACCCAGGTGCAGGAATCAGCACTTGGGTCTTGTTGAACCTCACGAGGTTCACCTGGGCCCACCTCTCCTACCCAAGGGGATCATGGATAGAATGGTTTAGGTCAGATGAGACCTTAAAGACCATCTAGTTCCAAGCCCCTGCCATAAGCAGGGACAGGAGGTTGCTCAAGGCCTCATCCTGGCCTTGAACACCTCCAGGGAAGAGTCATCCACAGCCTCCCTGGGCAACCTGTTTCCAATGTCTCACCACCTTCACTGTAAACAATTCCTTCCTAATACCAAGTCTAAATCTCCCCTCCTCAAGCTTAAAACCATTCCCCTTCATCCCAACACTACAAGCCCTTGTAAAATGTCCCTTCCTAGCTTTCTTGTAGGCCCCTTTCAGGTACTGGAAGCCTGCTCTAAGTTCTCCCTGGAGCCCTCTTTTCTCCAGACTGAACAGGCCCAACTCTTTTAGCCTGGCTCCATAGGGGAGGTGCTCTGATTATATTCTTGGCCCTCCCCTGGACCTGCTCCAGCAGCTTCCTGTCCCTCTTGTGTTGGGTGCACTAGGTCTGGACTCAGTACTCCAACTGGGGTCTCACAGGCACAGAGTACAGGGGGAGAATCGCCTCCCTTTTCCTGCTGGTCACACTTCTTTTGATGCAACTCAGGATACTGCAAGCTCACATTGTTAGCTCATGTTGAGTTCATCATCAACTGAAACCCCCAAAGTCCTTCTCCTCAAGAGACTGCTCTCGAGCTAGATCTGTAGTCATTAGCACTTCAGTCAGTAGGGACATATGTTTGTTATGGTAACACACAGTCTCTTAGAAGGGGAAAGATCATTTTGTGAAAGGCAAATTATTGCTGTATTTCACTGGGAATGTTATGTTCCTGTGCTGAGTTGAGACATAACAAGTGCAAAGTGGTAATCATCATAATATCATCAAGATGTTGCTATATTTGAATATGATATGAGCTCACCACCAGAGCCCATTGTCACCCACCCGTTTGTAGTACAGGGAAGACACTGCCCTACAGTGACTCATGCACAGAGAAAAGAAAGGAAAATAAAGGACTTACTATGACAACTTACAAGGAGATGTATTTGATAATTTGTTTCTAGAAGCCTGTGACTTTTCAATTGAAAGGTGGCTATTTTGGAAGTCTCCAAACCTGCAAGGAAGGGAGTCCAATTTATCCAGTAACCTGATCTGCCTACAGCATCTTGTTTATGTGACAGCTGGTCACAGACAAAGTGATACAAATCCGCAAGACCAAACCAGTCATACTAGGTTCAGTCTTGCAGATTTTGCTTGGCTATAGTAGTAGAAAAGGCCTCTATATCCATTTGGACACCTTTTACCTCTAGTCAGCTCAGGCAATCTTTGTTTAATAAGAAACTGCACCATCCTAATGAACAAGTCTTCAGATGCTACAAAATTGTCTGACAAACAGAAGTGCCAGAGGGTTCAGAGTCTTCTATATTTGATTAAATTCTTGGTCATGTTAGGAGGTGTAAATACCTAATAGACAGGCATTTGGAAAAAAATCTTCTGAATTGTCTTACTACAATGGGAGTTCTTCAGTTGTAGACATCTAGAAGGTTTTTCTAAATAGATTCCAAGACAGTGTCATGTTACAGAAAGTATCTGCCCTGTTAAGTCTTACTCACAGGACTGGAAGTTCATTTGTGACGTGAAACAATTGGGTTTTCATCTGCCACCATCAATGCCCTTGAACCTCCTGCAGACACAGTGACACAGAGCTGCACAGTGATCCCCAGAACTTAACACATCACTATGAAAGGAAGAAGCGTTCTCCTTAGCAAGTCTACTGACTTGGGCAGTTGTGAAAGCTGGTAGTTTCCTCATTACCCTTTCTCCTACAGAACAAAATAGCCTAATACATACTGCAGAAAGTGTGTCTTCCTATGCCCAGAACAGCACAAGCACTTCAGTTAACACTAGTTCTAAAGATAGGTGAATAATTTCTTTCTTGGAGACCCCAATAGAGTCTTCTGCATTTCATACCTAGCCAATGTTCATCTGGCTTTAAAAAGATTATACCAAATTGTAAGTTAAAGTTCTACATATTTATTTATCTGCAAATTATGTTTTAGTTCGCCTATTGTACATTTAGCAATATCTAATGATCATAGAATCACAGAAACATCCAGGTTGGAAAAGATCCTCAGGATCACCAAGTCCAACCTATAATGCTACTCTACAAGATTCAACTGAACCATATTCCTAAGCGCCACATGCAGACAACCCTTAAACACGTCCAGGGTTGTCTCCCCTCAGCTTCCTCTTCCTCAAACTAAACAGCTCCAGCTCCCTCAGTCACTCCTCGTAAGATTTACTCTTTAGGCCCTTCACCAGCTTCCTCCTCTGGACTCGCTACAGCACCTCCACATCTCTCATGTATTTCAGTGCCCAAAACTAAACACATTATGCAAGGTGTGGCCTCACCAAAGCCCAGTACAAAGGGACAATCACCTTCCTACTCCTGCTGGCCACAGCATTTTTAATACAAGCCAGGATGCCATTGGCCTTCTTGGCTGCCTGGGCACACTGCTGGCTCATATTCAGCTGCCTGTCTATTACAGCCCCTAGATCCCTTTCTGCCAGGCAGCTCTCCAGCCACACTGCTCCAGGCCTGTCACATTGCTTGGGGTTGTTGTAACTCAAGTGCAGGACCTGGCATTTGGCCTTGTTGAAACTCATCCCATGGATGTTGGCCCATTGATCTAGCCTATCCAAGTCCCTCTGAAGAGCCTCTCTACCCTTATTAAAATCAACACTGCCACCGAACTTGGTGTCACCTGCAAACTTACTGATGACAGTCTCTATGTCTGAATCAAGATTGTCAATAAGGATGTTAAAAAGTAGTCCCAACACAGATCCCTGAGGAACAGCACTAGTGACTGGCTGTCAACTGGATTTAACTCCATTACCTACCACTTTCTGGGCCCTCCTGTCCAGCCAATGCTTTGTCAAACAGACATTTTAAGATTTCAAAATTACAAAGAAAATTGTTATTTACTAATGTGTTTGGCAATCATTCAGCTTCACAGCTTAATGATTGGTATTTGAAGCTTTCTGGCCATGCACTGTCCTTCCTCCCATGGACAATTTCATCTAATTACAGATCCTTTTCTTTCATTGTTTTAGGCTTTCTCCTCTGAGCAACATTACAGAAAGTTAATCACAAAATAAAATTAATAAACAGAGCAATGCTAATCTGGTTTTAGGTATTTCTCCAGCACTACCAAAGTGGTTTCCCATGATGAACCAGAGGAGCCTCCTGACATTAGAAAAAGTAGAACTAGAACTTTCATTTTAAAAAATATTTCCTCAGAAGTAAAAACAAAATAGGAAGGAAAGAAGAAATTGGGTTGTATTCTTCTAAAGGGGAATCTGTATGAAACTCTTATTAAGGGACTCGATAAACAAAAGAAATGTGTTCCCATTGAGTCTACACAGAAGTTTCAGTGTACCTAACAATACTTGCCCAATTTTTGCTGCTGTCCTTTCTCCCATAAAAGTAATGGTGCACACCTGTACTGAAGAACCAAAGCTTTCTTTATATGAACAGTTCTTCGAGATCATGTACTTATAGACACCAGTCATTTCTTTAGTACAGAATTAGCTCTGTTAGTATCATGAAGGTCTTAGAAATTACTCTGCCTGGTCTTAGGGAGTAATGATGGTTCCATCTGACTAAAAGTGGGCCTAACATCACCTGAGTTCAGTTGGTTATATAACCAATTCTCTGTCCCCATGCTCTACTCATTGTACTGGTCTTAATATAGGATTTTGTTGGATCCATACTGAAGATGACAAAAACTTGAGGCCCCAGACATTAGACTACGAATACTAACATCCTTTGCTCCTGCTCACACAACTAAAATAAACCACAAATAATATCAATACTTCTAGTATCAGGCATTTTAACTAACATTTCCTGTAAAAAGAAGTCACTTTTTTCACCCTGGTTCACTGCACTGACAGAAGAACCCCTCCTGATTTATCTTACTTTACGTGGTAAATTAAAAATTGGTATCATATATGTCAAAATGTTAGCTGATAATTTTTTTACAATCAGAGGTTACATAACACATGTTTATATTGACATTTAATAACTGGCAAGTGAATTTAAGCTTCTAAATCATTAAGAACTACACCTTCAAGGCTGAAGGACATATGGCACTTCTGATGAATTCCAAAGGATTCAAAATATTTCACCAGAATTTTAGCATCATGGGAAATTGTAACAGTAGTAATAATACATGATATTATATACTGCTAGACAAGTTGGACAAATTACATCTGCTACTTAATAGATGTGGAAGGAGTCTGTATTAGAAAACTTCCTGCTGGGTCACAAACACACATCAGTAACAGTTTGTTTTCAGCACAAGAAAAATTGCCATTGTCATATTCCAAAGCGAGTGTAAATTGTTTTATTATAAACTCCCTGTTGGTCTCTGTTTAACTGAGAAATCATTCAATCTAAATTTATCTTCTTTCTGCATGGCATTTCCATGAGTTGATATCACTAAACTCTGCCTCAGTTAAAAAAAAAAAAAAAACAACAACCAAAAAGCAACAAAATAAAACCTCAAACAAACAGTGTTCCCTGAAAAGACAGATGGCACTCCTGGTCATAAGCAACTCTGCCATACATTAACTCTTGGTTTTCCCCTACTTACTTTGATTTGGAATCCAAGGCTCTCAGTTTTACAAAGTCAAGGCTTCATTGTTATTGATGCACAGGACAATCTTTACAAAGTTCCACCATTTTTTTATAATTAGGTTTTTATATGTACATAAATTAATATATAAATTGTGAAAACATAAAACAATTCCCTGTTCACATGACTTCCTGTAGCTTCAATGGAGAAAAAACTTCTGGTCCAGATTACTGGTGATAGATACACTTATCCCTGTCATACTCCATTCAAATATCTTTGTAATTTGATTTCCAAGTACACTGACCTGCTTAAATTTCACAAATGTATGGTCTTTGTGGTGGTTCTTTGCATTTTTTACCTTTGATCACATTTTTAGAATCTGATGGGAAAAGGGTAAGCAACAGAGGCTCAGAGAACTATGAAGCAATCATTCAGCTATCATGGAGGCTCTCTTCAAGCATAAGAAGGTCTTACTGTCGTCTCCAAGAGCTCAACCAAGGAAGGCTTTATTGAAGATGTAATTTTTCACAATCAGTGTTATGCAATGTCAACCTGAAGCAGCATCAAATCCATCACTCTCAGTGTCACAAACAGCTATATTATTCATAGATTCATGGAA
Organism: Psilopogon haemacephalus; assembly: GCA_013396835.1. NCBI lineage: Eukaryota > Metazoa > Chordata > Aves > Piciformes > Megalaimidae > Psilopogon > Psilopogon haemacephalus. The sequence continues at coordinate 203,254 of VWZI01014441.1, forward strand.
TGGTTTAGGTTGGAAGGAACCTCAAAGATCATCTAAGTCAGATCCCCTGGCACAAGCAGGGAACACCTTCCACTACACGAGGTTGCTCAAGGCCTCATCCAACCTGGCCTTGAACACCTCCAGGGAGGAGTCATCTACAGCCTCCCTGGGCAACCTGTTTCTAATGTCTGACCACCTTCACTGTAAACAATTTCTTCCTAATACCAAGTCTAAATCTCCTCTCCTCAAGCTTAAAAACATTCCCTCTCATCCTATCTCACTACAAGCCCTTGTAAAATGTCTCTTCCTGGATTTCTTGTAGGCCCCTTTCAGGTACTGGAAGGCTGCTGCGAGTTCTCCCTGAAGCCCTCTTTTCTCCACACTGAACAGGCCCAACTCTTTTAGCCTGGCTGCACAGGAGAGGTGCTCCAGCCTTCTGATCATCTTCATGGTCCTCCTCATGTCCTTTTTATGCTGGGTGCACCAGGACTGGACTCAGTACTCCAAGTGGGATCTCATGAGCATAGAGGGAGAGATTCATTCCCCTTGTCCTGCTGCTGGCATTTCTATTGATGCATCCTAGGACATGCATTGATGCATCCTTCTGGACTGCAAGCTCACATTGCCAGCTCATCAAGCCTATCCAAGTCCCTCTGGATGGCATCCTTTCCCTCCAGCTTGTCAACTGGACCAAACAGCCTGGTGTCATCAAACTTGATGAGGGTGCCTCAGTCCCACTGCCCATATTGCTGACAAGTCTGTTAAACAGCTACTGACCTGTTAGGGATGCCACTTGTAACTGCTCTCCATGTGGATGTTGAGCCCTTGACTGCAACTGTGTGAGTGCAGTCATCCAGCCAATTCCTTATCCAGTGAGTGGACCACCCCTCAAGTCAACATTTTTCAAATTTCTTGACCAGGATATCATGTGGGACAGTATCAAACGCTTTTACACAAGTCCAGGTAGATGACATCAGTTGCTTTTCCCTTATCCACCGATGCTGTAACTGCATGATAGAAAGCTGCCAAGTTCATCAGGCACCATTTGTCCTTGGTGAAGCCATGTTGTTTAACACCAGCAGAGACACAGCTGAGGAAAGCAAATATCTAGGTCCCCAGTAAATACTTATCTGCTAAAGCCTGAAGGAGCCATACTTGCATTTATTTGTATTGGAAATATTATAGGTTGAAGTTTTCTATGGAAACATCTGCACACATTCACAAGGGGACAGAGTTGTTCAAAACAGGAGAATTTCTTTCATTTTCCTTAATTGGTGATTACAAACAAGCAAGGCATCACACACTACCTACTCACTAATTTAATGTCTGGGGAATAGAAATATAATTTGTATCTTACCACTCTTCACTGGAAACCTGGTGCAATTTGTATAGTTTCTCAAGAAAGGAGATTGAAAGACAGGATATTACTAAAAAATGAGGTGATTCAATGTTTCCTATACCCAGCTTCTCCACACCCTTACTCCCCAAATTGGCAGCCAGCTCAAACAGCATGACTTGCACAGGCAAGCCAAGCCACATGATGGGTGCTGTCTCAGAAAAAAAAGCACAAAGGCAGAACTGATCTTCTAATCATGGGAATCAAGGGCATCCTGAAAGCATAACATTAATTTCTCTTCTACAGGGTTTTCCAGAAGAGGAAAAATAAGGAAGGATGTAGCAGAGGAGTGTCTCTTTCCTTCTGTTGCTTCTTTTTTTTTGTTTTGTTTTGTTTTGTTTAGGGTTTTTTTTTCAGTGGTTTGGGGGGTTTTGTGGGTTTTTTTGTTTGGTTTGGGTTTTGGAGTTTTTTTGTTGTTGGTGGTTGGGTTTTTTGTTTGCTTGCTCTTGGTTTGGTTTATTTTTAAGGGTTTTTGGTTGGTTGGTTGGTTGGGTTTGGGTTTTTTGGTTTTCTGTTTCATAGAATCATAGAATCATAGAATGGTCTAGGTTGGAAGAGACCTCAAAGATCATCCAGTTCCAACCCCCCGCCATAGGCAGGGACACCTCCCACTAGATCAGGATGCTCAAGACCTCATCGAGCCTGGCCTTGAACACATCCAGGGAGGGAGCAGACACAACCTCCCTGGGCAACCCATTCCAGTGCCTCACCACCCTCACTGTGAAGAATTTCTTCCTAACATCCCGTTCAAATCTCCCCTCCACCAATTTGAACCCATTCCCCTTGTCCTGTCATTACAAGACCTTGTGAACAGTTACAAGACCTTGTGAACAGGTCACAAGTTTAAGAGTCCATGACTTAACTGAGTGGAAAAACAGTAGTCCTTCCAAATCTTTTTATAATGGAATGTTTCCAGTTCCTCTGCTGCACCAGGATTTTTTTTTTTTTTTTTTGGGGGGGGGGCATATCTGGAGAATGTAGAAGTAACAAGAACTTAAAAATGATAGTTTTCTTCCAGATGACTGTGAGGTCTTCTTCCAAGTTAAGAAGGGAGCTTGCCTATTATTTTTCTGCAGTATGCAGAAAAGTAGGCAGTTATCTGGAAAGCAGGTGTTACAACATGGCTTTGAGTCAGCTAAAAAAACCAGTTATTCCTAAGGGAGGAAAGAGAACCTGAGTTTGCCACTGCTCTTCTCTTGTCTGAGTGCTGTTTTTCAGTTCCACAGCAAGTGATGGAGAAGCTGTGATTGTTTCTGCAACAGTCTGCCACTCTCCACTGGCATTTAGCAGGTCCCAGCTAGTCCAGCTGGGGCTAATTTAAGAAGTCACAGGTGCAGCAATAATCTAACAGCAGGAACTGAGATATCATGGATATTCTTTGGATCTACAACTACATCTACAGGCTGAGATCTGTTTTAGGTATAAACTCCCATCAGATCCTGGAAGACAGTTAATCTTCAGTAAGGGAACTTCAAAAACTAGAAAGGGAAAGAAAATTTAGTTGCACGCTGAATTTTAGGCCTGTATTATTCTGAAGTTCCCCTAACCTAAAATGAGATAAAAATTAAGAATATTTGTAATGACAAGCAGTGACAAGTATTCCTGCTATTAGTTTGTCCTTTCCTGTTGGGAAAACCAGTATGTGAAATATTATTAAATAGTTTGGGGTAGCTGCATCATACCTGCTGGACCTAGGAAACATAAACATTGTATTTGCCAGTAAAACTATTGGTACAGAGAAGCACACATCATCACAATTACTGTCTTCACAAGGGTACATCCTAGAGAGACTAACACTGGGCCAACCAATAATTTGTGGGGTTTCTGTTAAAAAAATAAGCATCTCATGATACTCGAGCTTTAATCTTCCTCCAAACAAGCATCTAAAAGCAACAGCTGAAATGATGCATTCGAATATAAGAACTTTACAGATTAAAAAAAAAAAATTACTAATTCATGTCAAGAGCAGTAACCATGCACACAAGAAGTGCATCCAAAGTGTGGTACACTTAGTGGTTGGATCTCACTTATTCCAAAGCTATCAAAATCAGAAATCTCTTAATGAAGTACAACTATGTAATTCAGATGCAAAAAATGAAGAAAGCATTCACCTTGTGAGAAAAGCAGCTCAGAGACCCCATTAAAGGAGAGGTTAGAGCTGGGGAATGTAAGGTAGGAAATCAATACAGGTAAAAGAGGAATACGAAAGAACCAGTGCACATTAGCACACTCTTCAAAACTTCTGGAAAAAAAACACTATTTGAGAAAAATAAAGAAGAAGAAATCAAAACAAAGCTTGTTTTCTGACATTCCCCTGCCAAAACCAGAAATACGCAGATATAAAAAAGAAAAACAGTGTCTGAAGATGATATGAACACAGTAACTGGCAGGCTGGAGAGTGAGTAACTGAAGGAACTACAAGGTGAATATCATTCTGAGAGCCAGGAAAAATTACTTGTATGTTAATCATTCACAGTCAGGGAAACAATTAAAATGCCAGCACAGTCCTCAGCAATTGTAATTTCTGCAGTTTATTCCAGGGGAAATATTATTTAAATGGAAAGATGTGAAAAAGAGTTTAAAAAAAAAATTTCAGTCTGCAGTAGCTTTCAGTGCAATCATTATTCAACTAACATGAAGTCCTAACTAGAAAAAGTCCTTTTATACTTGAATCTCTTGTTCTATTTCAAAATTTAGCTTGTCAATCCATTTATTTATAAATGTACATTTTAATATGTTTTGACTGAAAAGTATTCCTTAAGGCAAGTTTAATGCTTAGCCTTCTAAGATCTTTTTCCTCCTATGTCCAAATTTGTTAATTCCAGCTGCTTGTTACTGCGCAGCTGTAGTGCATTGTAAACAAGGGTGGGTGGGGAAGGCAGTGAAGATGTTTGGAAAGGGCATCTGATTCAAGGTTAAGCTGAGATAAAGCCAAAACTTGCTTTAGACTTAACTGTCTCTCAAGTGTGTGATATGACCCTCTCTTCTTGCTGAGCTGCATTATCTGATTTTGATAACAGTCTATCAGTTGACAGACTCCTTGTTGAGCTTTATTCTTGCCACTAGAGTTTCAAAAGGTGGCTGCAGTTGAAGTACGGGCAAATACTGAGCAAATCTAAAGAAATTTTGTAGTATTTTTGCTAGATAGTTTTATAGTAATCTATTTGACAATAAACAGTACTTTTCAAATACTAATCAGCTAAATCTGGTTTTGGAAATAATCACTGAAATTAAGGTTTCATTAATTTCCAGTTCATTCTTAACTGTGTCTTGCTATTTTTATGTTAATCCAGACTATTTCAAATAGACTTTTTGCTTTGAAGTGCCCTATGAAACATTTTTAAAAGTAACCAACTGGAGAAACAAAAGGAACATAAGTTAAGGTACGGAAGAAAAAGCAGCAGAAAGCTTTAGGGCCTCTATTTAAGACAGCCAAATATTGTCTTAAGAGCAGACAATGGCTACAAAGTGCAGAGCAGGCTTTGAGACATTTCAGCTGACTTCTAGAGCCAATAGGTAATAATTTTACCCAAGCCACCAAACTTCAAGATGCTTTCTCAAGGTCTTGGCTTTGGCCCAATTCAGTGCAATAGTAATTATGTTGACTCTAGAGCATTTCTGACCTCCTGCATTACACAAACAGTTAAAAGTGCTCTCACATTAAAGAACAATCAGAGTTTCAAGCTTCAGCTGGCATGGGTCCAGAGATGCTTACATCTGTTTTTATACTTCAGTCACCACTGAGTCTCAGTAAAGAAAGGCGATAGTTTGGATTCTGATCCTGTTCTCCTGTGTTATGGCACTGTTAAAAAGAATCTTTGTCTTCTGCCTCCCACCAACCATTCTAAAACGTCTTCTCCTAAGTACACGTTTGTATATGTGAACAGTTTCAAAGTTTAAATTTTGTGTTCAGAACAAAGGACGCTGCATCTACCAATAGATCACACTTACACTGCTTTTGCAGCACCTATTTTCTCAGAGCTTCGAAGTCATACCAGAGAACAACCACAGGCCCAGAAATGGGCCTATCTGTAAAATACTAGCTCCTGTCTGATCTGGTTTAGTCAATTTCCTTGATCAAGCCTTATCAAAGGACAGTTAGACCTTCATTACAAATGTTAAGCAATATGCAAAATCTGTACGTTTTGCTATTCCGATACCTTTTTGATGACAAAAATAAATTTCATTAAGACTAACAATTATTTATGGACTATCCTCTGATCTGTTTTTCATTTGGCATCTAAATATTCGAAGTAATCCAAGGTTTAACTCCACACATTATGAAAACTACCATTTAAAATTAATTTATGTTGAAAATGACCTATAAGACCTTTCTTCTGAACCTCGGTTGAGATATCAGTTGCTTAAATATATTCAACGCATCTAGCAGAATCCTATCACCTCTCCTGTTCTTATTTAATTAAGAATTACTTTTGCCAGCCACAGGAGAATCAGAAGAGCTTTCTTTTGAGTTATTCACAAAGTGGTAAAATAACACATGCAGATACAGCAGCTGCCAACATAAGCCGGGTCACTATTAGGACAAACTGGCCAAAAAGAGCAGCTTTGGGCATAATTTTAATCAGTCCTTGGGTGCAGGAAATGTCATGGAGTTTTATATGAAATGAAATGATCCTTTTCTCTTAGCTTATTTCTGTTCCAACTAATCCTCTAACTCTTTATTAAACATTATCTTTACCATCTGCTCTGGGTGAATGTTCAACACCTTGCAGAAGAACTCTGGGCTGATTGGTTTTTATGGGCAACATGATCTGAGTTTTATGCACATACTTAGGATTATGTCAAGGACAAAGAGGATGAATAATCCATTAACTATAATAAGCAAGAACCCGTATCAGTGCAGCTAGAACATGTGTTGTGTTTCAAAAGCAAAAGATGAATTAGAGATATGTGGATCATAAAATACCCATAACCCAGGACCCTCTCTTTCCTAGGACATCATTTCCATACATACACACTTCAGTAAACTGCATCTCTGGAAGTGACGTTTGAGTCTTGATGAATCAGACTTTTTAGTGCTGAAATGGCATTTCCTAGCCTACAACATGCAAAGAAATAGTTCTGCTGAATTGAACATTTCCTCTAACGTGTAACAGATGGCAGCAAAATATCTGCCCCATGCATAGATCTTTCATCCACATTTATATGATCAGTAATAAAATGTTACTCTATTTTTATAATTTTTTGTAAGCCTCTAAAATAAATCAAAGAAGTCACAGTCTAAAAATTTATATTTAAAAAAGTAATAGTAAAAGTTTAGTCAAATGTGGCTATCAATTAGATCTAGTTATTGCTTCCACTCTTTGATACCCACAAATATTAAAATAACATTATAACTATTAATCATAATATTTAATATAATGTATAGTATCCTACCAAGACCCCATTTGCTGCAAGACATATTATTGCAAGAGTTTGGTTTCTTGCTCACATTTCATGTAACTACTCACCTCTTTCACCTTTGAGCATCTGTTGCAATAATTTGCCTTCCTTTGGCTAACCTTTCAGACCAAAGTATTTACCCTCTCTTCCACTATAAAGGTTTATAATCCAATAACGAACAAATATTATCACAGTGTATATATTAACAACAGCAAATATCTCAACTTTACTCATCTCCTTGCAGAAGGCTTGTACCAGATATCCTTGCAGTATGCTCTAAGATGTAATGACAAGACTATTCCTCTAAACATCCTCAGCCATTTGCAGAGAATTCTTTGACCGACAGTGAGCAGCATTACTTCACTGCTACGTTGTTCTACACATGAAGGAAAGCAGTGAGGTTTTCTACTGGTTTAAGTCATCTCAATTCTGTTGATTTCTGTAGAACTATGTTAATTTAAGCCAGCTGTGATCTACACACTTCTAGAATTAGTGACACAGTGAAGGCTCAAAGAGAGGGGTAACCATTACTATTGGATGTGCTGCTACAGATTATGAAGGTTGTCCACTAGAGAGCTTCAAATAGCAGCAGTAGGCTGTATTAAATCCTGGTATTCAAACCTTTGTATTCTACAATGCTTAGGCTGAACAGGGATGTTTTATTCTTTACCTGCTCTTCTAGTACACTCTCAGAGGGGAAAAAGGTAAGAAAGAAGTGAATCACTGCAACTTTCTGCCACATACTGCATTCCAGACAATTGCCATCATAGCTCACTGGGTTAGAGGAAGATCAGTTTATACTCTATCTCATTTAATATACGGGAGCCCACTGAACTTGCATAACTTAATCTAAATTTCAAGTGTGCTAGGGAGTAGATGAAAGTGTACACAACAGTTCCATAGCTCAGGTTTTTGATGAATTCTTTATGTCACAGGATTTTTCATGTAAATAACTGTCTGCTTAACACACACAGGGTTCCTCCTAGACTAACTAGTCTTTGTGAATCCACCAAGTCAAAATACAAACACTCCTCACTGAATACAAACACACTGAATTAAAGTATTCCAAATAAAGATATACATAATATTCAGAGTAAATCCCATTTAACACAGAATACATCTGTTCCTGAATAGATGGAAAAAAGGAGTTCCAAACACCCAACAGTGGTTAGAGGTCTAGACCACTTACCAGAAGGCACTCCTATCAGCTCCTGTCCTAACCATTTAACTTCGAAAACTCTTCAGAAGTACAGAATGGAGCTACATCTGTTCATGCTAATTCTTCTTCATAAGACAGAAATTAAAGTTACTTCTCAGGTGTGCTTGTCGAAGAGTGCCTATTTTCAACCCAATGCAGAGTCTAATACAAAAGACAAACTTAATATTCATTCCTACCTAGAAAGTGTCTCTCCTTCCCCAAATCTTGTGTATATATATAAACACATACATGATTTACCTGATAGTGGAAGATGTAGAAGAGCCCTCTCCAAAATAATTTTTTTTTTTAAGTATAAAAAGAGGGAAGCAAAGGATCTATGGAAAGTGTTAAAGGGAAATAGAGATTTTATACATATCTGCTCTGAACTGAGTAATACACAAAATGGATTTGGTTTAGGTTACCAGCTTTTATCCAGATTATCCAGACAATCAGCATCTGGTTTAAGTCCCCTATGTAACCATCTGTAGTAATGTCACATGAAGGATTAGCCTTATCTGACATTTGTAATAAATGTAATATGGATGGAAGAAGAGGAAGGCATGTGCAATGAAGTAAAATTGTTAACACTTAAAATCAAGTAAACCACATCTTTATTTGTTGATTCTAACTCTGGAGGTTTTTGACTTTTCATCTGTATTAAAAACCCAATGTATTCTCATGGGTTTTTGTTTTGTTTTTTTTTAAGAAAAGCAGGCAAATTGACAAAAAAAAATTTAATCTATTTTTCTGTTTGACCTTTCAAATGTAACTAGAACATAAAATAAAAATAAAGCCTAATTCTCCATGTTCAGTTATGACAGATGGGTGTGATCACAAAAAACATCAAAGGCAGGCTTATCCTGATCCTGTAAAGTGGTAAGTGCCTCCTGAAAGGTCCCAAGTGCCTTCTAATCCTACTCAGGATAGGGCTGCAAGTGCATCAAGAGGTAACAGGAGTAATAATCAAGAGGTAACAAGGGTAATAGTGGGCTTTCCTGTATCCAGAAGATCTAATGTGGTTGGAAATAACCTCTTTTGCCTATACATAGAAATCAGAAAGTGGGAAGATGTGTATTTATTTTTCACTCTTGATGAAGTTATGTTTTATGTATAGCATGTAGCTCCAACTCAGAAAATCTGCCTTCTCTTCCAGGCTGTTACTTGCACAATACTGCACAGTGACCCAAGACAGTATCTTTACCTTCTAGCACCAGTGTCTTCTTTCCATAAATAAATTTATGTAAGTACAATTTAAATTACCTCTTTTCAATAGAAGTTTCATGAAGTTGTTCCAAAGTGACAAGACATAAGAATCCATTTTAATGCATTAAAATTTATGCTCAAAAAGCTAATTTTTGAAACAGAAACTCAAGCCCTAAGAAATGTTTGGGTTTGTTGTTTTTTTTTAGGTTTTACCTTTAATTGCAACCAAATATTCAGGACAAGGTAAATAAGAATAAAAGATTATATAAACTTGAGGCAAGTAGCACTGCTTTGGGAAGAACATCTTGGCCAGAATGACTGTTGATCAGGACAAGTTTCCTTAAAAATCTTTTTTGTCGTAAGATGAGAAGGTAAAAGATCAAAATGAAGATTGAACTGATTGTTTTGAGGCTAGATGATTCAGCAAGTAGTACTGCAATGATGTGTAGCAGCTAAATAAACAAGATATATTGTGGCAATGCCAATCACTCCTCAGCAGTTTAAAAGGAGCCTGCTAAGTCACGCTGCGATATCTTGTGCAAAGTCATACATGATATCTAGAGCACCCAAAGAACTAAGCCTCAGTTTTATGTCACTTCAAAGAAACTCCAGGATAATTCCTGTTGGTCATATAAGACACTGATATCTAATTTGGTTGTGAAATGGCCACAACTAATAGCTGATATTGGTGGGTGTGTGAGGGGAAAAGAGGGGCTTTTAAATATGTATTATTAGATGAAACATGTCCATGAGGCAGCTTGACACTTTTTTTTTTTGTCCAGATATCCAGATACTGCTGTTTCCAGGCAGAATGTCACTAATGACTACATTTTATAAATTTGTGTGAGGCATTTTTATAGCACATGCTGTATTGGCACCATTGCCCCATACTGCATGCAATTACTTTGTTGTTGCTGAGGGCCAAGCTCTAACAAATTAAATTTAGAGAAGGGAAATAGGCTTATATGCAAATGGAATTAAATGCTGACACAAGGATAAAACAGAACTGGATTTAGACAGGGCTCTCACCCCCCTCCGACTTTCTAACCAATCATTAGATTTAAATTGAGCAGACAGATTCATCTTTGATTTAGCTCCACTGTAATCAATGGAACTGCAACAGGGATGGAACTAGAGCAATATGGCTTTGACAGTTTTTATGCACTGGCTATCCAGAACGAAGTAGATTAAACAGATTATTTTTTTTTTAATCTTATAATTTATGAAATTATTTCCCCATCCCCAAATCCCTACATCAAGGAAATTAGTTAGTGCATAAAACTGGATAAAATAGGCAGCTGCATGCCAGATACCAACTGCTGACCACAGGCCCTCTATGCATAAACCCAAAGCCAAAACATTTTTCTGACTTACCTGTGATCCAGAGAGAACTCCCTAATGGTGTAAGTCCAGCTGGATAATTGCATGGTTTCTCCTCAATATCACTTGCACTGCATAAAAACAATGAAGTACATTTAGTGTTTCTTTAATATTAGTATCTCATATAAATAATTGCTGAATTTAGAAAATTGGCTTTGGTGATCTATAGAAGGATCTAGGAACAATAATGACTGTTGGTCTGATCGCTGCATTAGAAGATCACTGCATATTAAACTTCTAGGACCCCTGCTTGAATTTTTTGCCTTTATTACAGAACTGCTCCTATACATGGTTTGCTCTCTTACCCATCTATACTGGCACTTCTTGTGGAAAGAATAAATTGTTTATCAGATTGTTTTGTAAATTAATGTAGGACCAAAGGATGCTGGCAACATACACTGTATATGGAAGTAATGAGGAACTAGGGATCACTACTTGTACCATTCTGACAAACCCTGATTTTTTGGCATCTTGTTTTTTGGCACCTTCTCCTCTTCATTTTCCCCTCTTTCTAGTCTTCCACTGCTTCTCTTCAGCTGACAGCTCATTGCTTATTCATTTATTCATGGGTCTTTTTTTTTTTTTTTTTTTTTTTT